>VCRD01000520.1:50144-148435 GCA_006783055.1 Trinorchestia longiramus
GATTTGAAATCAGCATAAATTTGACAAAGTGACCGTTGGCCTGACTTGTGCGCCATGATTGGTTGACTTGCGTGTACGTCACTGAGACCCCCGACCCCCTCCCCACACCCCACACAATTCTATGACGTCAAAATTGAATTTGCCCTTACTATTCTTTACTGTACTGTGCGGGATACTCTACCAAACTTGTGCTCTTTCACCAGCCACCTCTCATTTGCACTATTTTGCAGTCATCACAGATGGTATTTGAACGCTGTTTACGATTCCAAAGTAGCGAGAGAATATCAATAAAATCTTGAAATCCCCGCCGCAAAACGGCAAACGAAGTTTTCCGTAGCATCGAAAAAGAGTCATCCATGACAATCAAAATCCTTACAAGTATTAAATAATGAAGTCCTGAAAAGAAGCACCACTTTTTTGTTTCCAAGGTTACTAGAACTTTTTATACAGCTACATCAATCAATAAAAATTACTTCCCCTATACAGCATTCGACACTGCGAAACATTACAACTATTATTATCATCTGCATACTATACTAAGAGCCATGGACGTCCTTAACTGGATTTCACTAAAATGATAAATCGACCATCACTAGTTCTTCACAAAAAAACTATGCCTACTTAAATCAAATACTACGACCTACAACAGATTTTTACAACCAGTTCATGATATCTGCTTCTGGTAGTCCAAACGACCTCTACGGAACTCCACGTTTATTAAGGGCACTAGCTAGGACACAAACTGGTAGCATTTCACTCTAGAGAGCAAGCTCCAAAATTCTCCATATGACCTGGGAAGCGCTAAGTTCAAAAGATACGCTCAAAACAATGAACTTCAATTAAATTTATCGTTGATTTTATCTTACTCTACTTCGGTTCTTCAATTTGTGCACGGAATGTATAAATTGTATTTGGTATCTGAAGTTGACAGAGTTGAACAAGGGGTTTTCTCGGCACAATCGCTCGCGAGTCTTACAACTCATGCCACTATTGGGAAGCAATTCGCTTGTGCAGGATGATCAGAAAAGGCCAACAGACTTCGCTATCCTTAATTTCTATTGTGCCGATGACAAGGTAATCTTAGTTAAAATTGAAATGTTGACTTATTTGAGTACCCGACTGCTATACTTTAATTTTAAGTAACAAACTACTTCCAATATCGCCGGAGAGTTACAGAAAATTTTGATTTGAGATGGACACGCCTTTGGAGAATATGATGCACTTAATTCTTTTCTACTTGCTTTACCGGATCCGATACTCAACGACTAAGACTCCATTACCTAATTGTTATCACTTGTGTAAAAATTGATATATTTAGTTAGTACTCGAGTCATGGTGGGGTTCACATATTATGCTAATTTAAAGGTCTAACGTTAGAGCAAAGTGCCTATTACTTTACATCTATATTCTCGCGGGAGACAACCACGGTAGATTACGGCAGACCGAGCGAGCGCAAATTGTCCAACTAGTGACACACAGCAACCCTTAGTGCAACAAACGTCTACTAAATCTACAGTTTACGCTACTCCTGAAAATTTTGCGCGGCTAACTTTTAAATAATAATTTTAAGCCATTTAATTTTCGACTTATATACACCGAGAGAGACAACTTTTTCTTGTCGAAGAAGACTAAGGTTGAAAAAGATGGTGAAGATAAAGAAACTTATACGAGACATCACGAAGGAGATCATTACAAATACTGAGAATTCAGTCAGCTATCAGGATCTGCACAAGTAGAATTAGAAATAATATTTACGCTTATTAAAATAATTGAATTATAAATTTTTTACGAAGAAACTCTTCAAATGTTAAAATACTTGTATTTACTAACAGCATCGTAAAGATATTAAGCACAAACAGGCTCCGTATGTATTGCTTACAAAAATTTCAGAATTTCATGAATTATAAACGTACTAATGAAGAAAAACTATTTAAACACATGTTAATCCAACATCCAGCAATAAAACATTATTGTCTAAGTATTTAAAAACTTAAAGCGTAAAACTGATATGAAAGTGTAATTTGAAGCGATACTGGCCCCTTGTTGCAAGAGAAAACAGAATAGTGAACAATAGTGGATATTAGATATGAAAACGTAAACACAAAATAATGTAAATTCCTCGCCAATTGGAACGAAAAAACGAATCACTATGAACCTCCGCAAATTGGATTATCGTCTAACAAAAGGTTACAACTTCAGATGATGTCAGAATCATGCGGATTACTTAATAGGAATAATTTTGTCAAGCAACTTCTGATGAAGCATTGTTTGGGCTCGTTGTAGTCAACACCTCGTGATCTTCAAGCAGAAATGAACGCAAGAGAGCAGCTACACCAGGGACAGTTGAGCACAAAACTTTGTGCAGATGAAGAAACTTGGACGGTTGAACAATACGCGTAGTCAAAACATTGAGCCCATATGCACATAATTATTATTAATCGACGATCAGATTGCGTTCCGGTACACGGTGTACATTAATTCACGCTGTGCACGAGCAGCTCAAGATGACCTGTTCATTTTCAGCAATGCAAGTGAACATAAATTTCTTCGACATCATAAAAATACAGAAGCCAAATTTCGTGCAGTTACCCCTATGTTGATGTCATGACCTGCACACCGAGGATTTTAATGGTATCAGGGCACATGCACTGCGTGTAGCACTCACCTCACACGGGGGCGGTGCACTCCTGTACGATGGGACGATTTTGAAGGTGACTGACCCCCGCGCCTCCCGCTGGTGCAACGAAAGTTCAGAGGGATGAGGGAAGCAACAAGGCGATGGAATAGACGGTAGTAGAAATTATGCAGCGAGTAGTAGTGGAACGGCGGACAGTAAACAATAGTAAATGAAAGTGACAGTTAAAATCATAGTACAAATGGTAGTGAGAAGAGTCGTAGAGCCAGAATGAAGGAGAAGCGAGGTAATGGTGAGAGAAAGCATTGAAAGTTACTCGACGGTTGTTGGTGACGGTAGAGGCAGAGATAGAAGTAGAAATGGAGGTAGAGCGGAAATAGAGAAGAGAGGCACAGAGGGGATATTAGTTACATAACAGTGATACAAAAGGGATTGGTCAAAAAATTTAATTTTTAATTAATAACATAAAAAATAATTTATGTCAATGATTCATGTTAATAGTTTAATAATTAAGAGTATTGGTGTAAAATTCGTTAGTGAGAAAGTGTGCAGTTAGTGCAGAGTTGAAGGAGTTAGTACGGAGTGAAGACCAGATAAAAGACATTGTTAGGTAGTTGAGACGATGGAAGAATTTTTTTTGTAGTATAGAAATTTCAATTATAATGGAGAAAGTATTAAATGTTTCAATGAGCAGAAAACACAAGACGCGTGTTGATAGTTGATGGGGTGAAGTGTAAAATGTAGGAAAACAAATGAGAGAGTGATATAAATGTCCGAGTATAAATGAAATAAAATATTTCATTAAAAATAAGGATTGTGATGCCGGGGAGCAACAAGTAAAGATAGAAGCAAGTTACAGCGAAGGATAGACTCGTAGCAAGACAGGAGAGACATGATCGGTAAAAATAAACGTGATGAGAGTTTGTATTCGGTAATATAATAGCGTACAGAGATTTGTTTTTATCAAGTTAAGTAAAAGGAAGTTGTGATAAGAGATATTCAAGAGGCGAGTGCGAAAAACAAATGTGTTGTACACAAATGAAAAAGAGCGACCACAATAGAATTTCGTAAAATGTTCGAAGCAACAGAAGAAAAATAAGAAAGTTAAGACATCAGGGCGGGTAAAAAAATCAATAAAAAAGGAAGAAAAAGAAAAGGTAGAAGTACGATATGATGGAGCAATGAGAGCCACGACATCAACAAGAATCGTAGTAATGAAATAAAAAGGCGTCAGCAGAAATATGTATAACAATGAAACAAGTTGTGCATGACAACAAGCGGTAGAATTATTGATGGGGAACGTTTTTGATAAAAATAGTTTCAATAGAAAGATTAATGATTGGTCAAGTATCAGCCAAAAAAATATTAAGGAAGAACGTAAACAATAGCAGTGCGAAGAAATTGTGGGAAATAATAGGGAGCACAATGGAGAGAAAGGAACTCAAATAAAGTTGTACAACACGCAAGTAATGTGAGGAAAGATAAAACGGTTATAAAGAAGTTGCAGAAAATGGAGAAAAAATAAAAACAATACAGATGGTATAAGAACTCGTAAATAAAATTAAATAAAAAAGAATGACAGAAATGAGTCGAGGGAAAAGGAAATATGAACCGTCGTTCGAATAAGTACAGTGAAATGAGGAACAGTTGAATGAAGAGGGGAAAAATAAAAATGTTGACGTAGGGTGAGAATTGGAGCGGCGACGACGGTGAGCAGGGCGGCGGCAGCGGCGGTCGGAGTGTGCGGGATGGAAGAGAGAGACAGGAAGGGCAATATGAAGCATAGAGCCCCAGAATTGGAGTTACACAAGTTCATATACATTATCCATGTCGCAGTGCTCCACTGTGTTAGATCGAGGCTGACTTTAATGTTTGTATATCAGTTTCTTAACCCTTGGAAATTAATGACAAGCTAGAGACGGTCCAATCTTGCTAAAAAATATTGTCAAAAATGGACATTCAGATGACATTAATGGAACGAAAACTTATAAAATTTCTTTAAAAAAATTTATAGAGCAACGCAGCATTATTTGTAAACCACTTGTTCTTTGTTCTGCACTCATTCCACTAAACATATTTTCTAATTTGTAAAAAAATTACTTTTCTACATAGTTTTAATTTTATACTCACTCTCTTCAAAACAAAACATTGTTGAACACATACAGCTAAAAATAGAGGAAATTTCATAATTTTCCTCGTTCATTTATGTTATCAAATATTGTCCGACGAGTGCAAATAACTCTCAGGTAAAATATCAGTAGCGGTGCAGAGACAGGATCTGATACAGTTGAGCATAGTGCACATGGAAATATCTTCATGGTTGGAGAATTCTTATCACAAAAAAACATACAAGTATCATGACAAAAAAATTGTATCGAAAATAACTGCCCACTCTTAAACGAAGTTTATAATGGCTAATATTGAAAATGATAATTTTTTAAGAAATATTTTGAAGGAAAAAAAATGACAAGTTCGTGTGAGCTTTTCACAAAGCAATTAAAATTCAGGAATGCAGGAAGTCTTTCGGAATTCCCAATAAAATTAAAACTTAACTTACGAGGCAGAATGTAAATTAAGATGCAGTATTAACGTGATTTTTTTACATATATCAAGCTGACACCTTCAAATCTTACAATTTTCTTTTCAAAATTAAAACATTTTCGAAAGATTGGGTACCTCACAGAAACACTAGAAATGTTAACTCATCAAATCTGGAAAATTTGTTCATAATTTTTACGAGAGCAGTTAAGTGGCTGAATAGAAACAAAATATTGACAATGAATTCCACCAACTACCCACAAATTTTCATGAAATAAATTTGCATCTAAGATTATAAGACTTGAGCTAACTTTTCATCAATACACTCGTCAGACACAAACCTCAGTTGAACAAACACATTTGCACCAACGACCACACAAGATCACTCAACTAACAAAATCGTATTCTTCACACATAAGTAACCATTTCGATGCGTTTTACAAAGCTTCAAACAACTCAACCCTCTAAAAATCGTCTCGGAGCGTCTGCAAAATATTTTGAGTACATTCGAATACAAAATGACGCTCATTGCTGCAGTCGCATTGGCTTTACAAATTGTATGGAACTTCTCCAGCTGACACCTACAATATCCTGTTTACCCCTACTCTCTTATAAGAACGTGTATGTTATACATGTACTCCAAGCAAGTGTCTAAGGTTACGTTAACCACATCAGTAATGATAATCACATGAAAAACACAATTGACAACCACACCAGTAATGCAACTGACGAATGTAACGCAACACATGCACTCAAGCGCCACCGCGCAGTCCAAATGTCTTATAATGAATGATAATGGGTCTCAGTGCTGCAATGAGATGCATGCTGTGCTCCAGCGATCGGCTTTAGAGTCAAAGGATGGTTCATAAATTAAGTGAGATAAGTGGCAGTGCTGTCGGGAGGGCAGTTCAAGAGCATTATCCACCACCAGAATTGCAAGCTCAAGCGATTGCCTGCGTCTGAAATTGAGCAAGCAACTCCTCCAAGGCTGGCTCATCGGAACCCAAGTGATCAATATCAGACTCGGAAAATATGAGATATTTGTCATTGGAAGTATGACAAATCTATACTTCTGAGAGCAGGGCGATTGGGGAAGTCAAGTTTCGCGCAAACTGTAGGATGGGATTCAGAGATTTGACATTAACTCTGTCAGATGAACTTCATACTTGCAATTTTCTGAAACACCTGGCGCACACGAGAAGCAAAACAATCAAAGAAGAAGCTATTACCTCAGACCGTGCACCCCTAGCACTAAAGGCTGAGTTAAGCGTCTGCAAATTGCAGGCAGGAGTCCCAAATTACATTGCTACCTGTGTACAATTCAATCACGAACTAAGGAGACTCAAGACCTCCAATGTTAACGCAAATGCTTTTACGTAAGGTCACCTTTAATGCTGCAGAAGAAAACAAGCCTCTGACCAAAGAAATTCTTGCTGGTTCAAATCTAAAGCAACTACACAAGTGCAGTTGAAAAAGTTATTGTTGGTAATCAAGTAAGGGAAAATTCAGATAACAAAGCACTTCGTGCCTTCCTGCTTAGAGCCAATTAGCTATTTTTCATGATTTGAATTGCGACTAATCAGAGTCGAGCGGGTACAATTCCAACTGAATGCTACTTTACAAGAAATTAATTATCACAACTGCATGAGGTATGAAACGTTTGTACGAACGTGCGCGGAGAAGCAGAACACGAGATACATCAGTCGTATGCATGTTGCTTGTACAAATTCACTTCTAACGTAAACGTGCAGTTGTGCTGCTGAAGACATGCAAACCTTCAGAGTAAAAGAGTGATATTTTAAATTCTACTAAGAAGAGTAGAATCGCAAAGAATAATACCCTTTGAACAGAAAATTCCGTGATAAACCAGGGTTAATACAAATTAAATGACGGTCTATAATTATCATAGTTTTAGGTCAGGCCTTAAGAAGTATGAGCAAGGAATTTCCCTCGTGCTGTTTTCGTCTTAGTTCCTTGTGTAACAGAATAGATGCCATTGTTATCTCCGTTTGATTCTGGCCACAGTAAATTTTAAGCAACATGATAACTCGAAGCTCTCCTTTGAACCCTTCTGGACCACCGTACCCTCTGGCAATGGCATTGTGTGGAGATGGAATATCCCATTTTTTGATGTGGTTTAGAAGTGCGTTAATTACAACTTGTACATTTTCCCAAAGGAAGAGATTGGATTCGCTGGATTCACATAAGATTTTTCTACAGAAGGAAATTTAGACTAAATGATTAAATAAGGAAGATAAATATAGTGATGTTTCTAACAATAACCTAAGTCAAGAATGGTTTCAACGTCTCTCTAACTTATTTGAACACGTGATGCAAAATTGATTTATTGCTAGTACTACACATCAGTTTACCAAGCTCATAACTAACGTCATAAACCACACTTTCAAATTATTAGAAGAGTATGGTTTCTTCTAATCAATCTTTGTCTAGGCTTGCCCTCCTATCAGAATTAATTTTGGGTCAACTGACAGCGTAATATGACCTTCAAGAAACAATAGTTATTGCAGTGCAGAGAGTAAATTTTAATATAGAAATAAGTTGACAGTCTCTCCCTAAAAATTAAATGCTCAAATATCAGCATACTTCCAAATCAGATCTTGAGTCGCATTTCGACTGGGTATAGTTTCAAAGCAAAGAAAATTTACTGTATGTCTTTTTTAAATAGAGTAGCCGATTTCCAAGCAGTGAGAGCCGTGAAAAAGAAATCTCTCGCATAATTTCGGAAGGTTTGAAGTCGATGACTTGGGTGGAAATGTTAGTAGGAGCTGTTCAGTGAGTTCTGCAGCGATCAAGTCGTTGGGTCGACATACAAGAAAGCTCGCCAAGTCCAAAACCTCACCATTCCTCGTTTGAGAATCTCAGGAAAGACGTGAAACAGCAGTAGTTTCGCTCCACTTTAGGGCGCAGTCCGACGCCCCATCACCAAATTAGGTTTGGACTACAAATCGTCTGTCACGGCAACGGACGGTCTTGCTTACAGAGAGGCTTTCGAACAGAATGACTGAGCTTTGAATGGAAGTGGAACGCGTATCGCATTTTAGGCTTTTGCGATGCGCTTAGCAATTCCCGTAACAAACAACCTCGGTTCGTTGGGCTGGAATGAAGTACAAAGGAGAAATGCAAATTTAAGACCAATCTTACGGTGTTCAATTTCAATGTTTAAATGTGATACGAACATAAGCGTCTGACACTATCATAACAATCGTTAGCGAATTTCTAATAAACAGAAGACGAATAAAGTTGAATATACTAACCCAATTATCGGTACTTGCATTATTGATGCCATTCGGCTGTTACAAAACTTCAGGCGAGAACAAAAAATTTGTAATAAAAATTCATGAAAGGGTACGATTTTCTTGAAAAACGTTTCTTAAGCGTGCCCGATCAATGCTCTAGAGAACACAGCTCGTATGCAGCTGTCTGTCATCGATAAGATCATTCAAAATATGAAAATAAAAAACAGCACAGCCGGGTGGTGAAAAAATCTCCCGTGTTTGAACTCATAATTTCCAATTTTCCCTTCGGCACAAGTGTTTGCTCTCAGGTTTTAAAAACGGCTTTACGGTAGAGGACAACATCTACCGATCACAGCTTGGTTTAAGCGGGGAGAGAGATGATGTTAGAAATATTTTATTTCCAGCGTCTTGCCCTGCGCACACGTAAACAAAAATTTATCTCCTTCACAAAACCAATCGATTTCCTGACGACAGAACCAGTCTTTCATCTGCTTCACTCCAAGTACGCATTTAAGATTCAGCAAGCGAGCATCAACAGCCAGTGACAAAATTCGTTTTTTAAATATTGTAGTTGATAATGATTTGAGTCGTCCCTAACGTATAAATATCTGCATTCAAGAGATATAGTGTCACTGTGATCCCATACTTGTAATGTTATGTATATCAAAAGGATAACTCCAATCGCACTCCAAAACTTTGCCTGTAATGTGATTTTACTGCAATAGAATGCTGGTACACCAACCACTGACACTATTACAACACTGACTCACACTCTAGCATCGCAGTGTCAGTGTTTCAATTTCAACATACACACTCATTCACCACCTCCAGGTTACTCTAGTTCACCACTACCACCACTTTGGTTCAGCTCAACGCTACGAGATTAGCTCATCACAACGTCCACTACAGCAGCGAGCTGCAGGACCTACCAGCATCTTCTGGAGGGCGTCGACAGTCTGGTTGGCCACAGGGACGCCGTTGATCTCCCTTATTTCATCGCCGACGTGCAAGGTGGCCTGACGGTGGATCATTCCTCCGTGCATGATGCGCGCCACAATACACCGACCTTCTTCGTTCATCTTCAGAGTGATGCCCTGCGCAAGGAAACAATACTCGCTAACATTAAATTTAAATAACATCAGTACGCTCTTGCAAATAACAGAGATGCCTAATAGGCACAGATGTAGGAAACTTAAATGTGCCGTCAAACAGTCAATGAGACAAATAAAATTACGATCTAAATTCATAAGTGCTTGCTCAATTTAGATACATGCTATTTCTTCAGCTGTAACTTCGTACACGTACTTTTAAAAGTAATTTAATGTAAGTGGACATCAAAAAAGTTTACAACTGAACTTAAGACGCATGGCAGCTAATAAATTTTACAATAACCTGGGAAGCGCAATTTCAGGCATTCATTTCTCCTCTAGCATTCCCTCACTCAACATTTCGGACGCCAGCCAACTTTGGTCATGTCCTCCAACACAAACGATCTCTTGCAAACTCCGCACAGCCCGGCGCCTGCGTACCAGGGCGGCGGCTAGAAATTCAGCTCAGGCAGGAACAGCTCACCGGAGCCCGGCAATGCAATCAAGGCAGTGCAGGCTCGGTGAAGCAGAGAAGTTAACAGATCGATTGCGGTGGCAACATTAAGCAATTAGAGGAAATGGGGAGAAGGCAATAGCGAATGTTATGGCGAGGCTGCGTACCGGAACTAACGGCGAGCTGCACGATGGCCAATTTACGGCGAAACCTACGTAATGACAATGAAATTCAGTTCAATCACATCGCTCTGAACAACAATTACTATTCAATTCAAGTAGATGAACTTGAAATGGAGTTGATGCATAGAATGCCCACAACCAAAGACCTAGGATTACATTGCCTCCTCTTGTTGTGTATTCGGAGTGACGTCTGTATGAAAAAGAGGAAAAACGGAAATATTGCAAATTTCACAACATATAAAAAATTTGCAATCCAAGAACACCCCGTGGAGCCAAAATTGAAAGGACTTTGCAGTTTGACCTTACATACTCATGGCCCTAAAAATTTCTAATTAGCCCCCAAAATTTTGTCCTACGAGGCGTTGCGTACCACGAGGGCGAAGATGCCATAAATAAGTTTTGATTAATCGTACAAAGTTTGCAAAATAGAAATTAGTCTCATAAACTGACGAGGCCAACAAATCAAGCTTGTCTGTAAGATTTCGGTAGCATAGATAACGGATATTTTAGCTGGTGCCGTCTTCGCCCTTGTGATACGAAGCAACTCGTATGAAGTTTTAGCAAAGAAATCTTATCGTAAATTTTTTTTCACGTTATTTGTTTAAAATTGACACATACCAGCATAGAATTTTTCAACGCTTCAAGAACAAACGCTTCGACTAAGCTCCTTCAGTTATTTGAACTACTTTTCTAAATTTATCACCGCAACCAAAAGAAACTTTCAACAGCGCTCATGGGTACCCCAGAGGGATGAAAATTATAGAATAAAGAAGACAGAAAGCACGGGAGCCACTCGGCAGTTGGATGCCCGACACGCACGATTGACATTCAGTACGAGAAGGTGGTTAAGAGGTCTTTTTTAGAGCACAGTCCATGATCCTAACTATGTGCCTTTGGTAATACAGTTTGTATTTTGGACGGTTATCTTTGCTCTAGCATTGGTGACTAGTACCGTTACTTTAAATAATTTTTACAAGGGAATATTATGATAAAAAAGTTGTTAAACTTGGAAATATTCGTACACAGTCTAGAGCAGTGCTCCTCAAAGTGGCCCGTACCGCCCCCCTGGGGCCGTTGAGGAAATGCAAGGGGTCGGTAGGAGGGTACGCCTTGAATGGGGGGCGTATATTACTGTATAATATACAGTAATATAATTATTAGGCGGTGGTGGGATATCAAATAGTGTCTAAGGGGGCGGTGATTGAAAAAACTTTGAGAAACACTGGTCTAGACAATGAATTTTTAAAATTTCAGCTCAGTGGGTTCTTGTCATATTAGCTATCAGTTTTGAACCATATTGCAAGTATTGTGATCAAATTCTTGTTGATTCGTGAATAACAGTTCATGAGTATTAACTAGACTTCTTTCTGTTATGACTAAAAATTGACAATATAGCAATCACGTAAAAAATGTTTCAAATTGAATATTCAATTTATATATTAAAATTAGCACACATTCTCATTTTTCACTAAATTAAATTCCACTAACAATGTCATCAACTACATAGAATTTCGTTCACGCTTTGCATTTATTTTTAATTTCTTGAATTATACTTCTCAAAACAATAGTTTTTACACTGGAGTAACTAAGCTGGAGTACCGATAGGTTTCAGAAAAAAGGAGCAAAATAAGGCTTCCCAGCATTAAAAAATAAACCCACAGTAGGCTTGAGCTACTAGACTTACTGAGACTACGTCAAGCAGATACACACGCTACTCACAAGAGCACCTCCCAGGAGGCACAAAACAACTCATAAACCTCCGAGCTGCGCTGGAAGACAATTCCAATCATGATGCCATGTTCAATGGCTCCAATTAATTTCTAACTTTGGATATATGAGTTAATAAATTTCAAAGCGTTTATTGAATTTCCATTAAATCTTAAAATCGCAAGATTATAACTTTAGTTAATAACTGTAGTCCAAGCTTATATTCAGGGATATTTTTCAATGCTCTCCGTATGATGGAAATTGAAAGTAGTGTCTCAAAAAGAAAGCTGAAAAATAATTTTAGTTTGGGGAAAACTTACTGCCAGCACTAACATGGCTTACAAAATTCTTGACCTGTCAAGCTCCAGTTAACTTTTACATATCATGAGGTTTGCGAGAGTTCCACAAGTCAGTCACCTACGAGTTGATCTGCTTGGTATTCCAGATGAATGGCAAGTTAACCTGCAACATAAGGTAAACCTGAGGCATACCTAAGACCTGTTAGCAATACCTGACATTTATTAGATGTTCGTAAGATCCTTTAGATACACGTGAGATGTTTTAGGCTAACACACTACGAGTCAAACGCATGACAGCCGTAGCAAGAGCGTAAACTTAGAGTTGACCGGATGTATGAAACTGCCGTGGCATGCAGTTCGAATTTATTTATAACTTCCAAGAAAACTGAAGCCGTTAGTATGTTCATCTTTTTAATTTGTGCATATGAATGCACATCTTTCCATTTATTCCGAAGCATGTACATTTTCCCATTTATACCTGTACACGTGTCTTTCCAATTTATCCCTAGGTATGTTTAGCTTTCTAACCTGAACTGGCACGCTTCGGCCAAGATGAACTTGGAGAACTGAATCTATGAGCGACCAAGCTCTGTACTGTAGTTCCAGTTGAAAAACGTACATTGAATGGCTTCAATATAATAAAGAAATTAAATATTGGCAAGTGCGTATACAACAATGGCTAAAAGCGCGTTTTAATTGTCACTTATACTTGTGCATGCTCGTATACGAGTGTAGATACAATTGACCAACAAGCCCAAAACCTGATGCATTGATAGGTGTAGGTAGGTATGAGAGACTGTATTTTTCTTCCAATTTGATAATAGTCATAAAATATTCCAACTGATATTGGGTGCAACGCAACATAAACGTGCAAAACAACAAGTACACGTTTAATTAGCATTTTAAAGTTAGATTCTTCAAATTTTAAAAATTTGTGCAGCACGAAATGAACGAAATAACGTTTTGCGATAACTGCATGAAAGAAAACAATTTATTTGCATTTTAACGAACTCAAAATTTACAAAGAACTCGAGCTAGTAAGGATGCCCGATGAATAAACAAAAACTGAGACCTTTTCATATTGCTACGAGTGCCTCACAGCAAATCGTCATCCCTTTTTGTCAATGAGTAACATAAACGAGTGATGAAGGAACCATTTCTTGGATAAAAAAGAGAAATGCTATGAGTATTTCGTTTAAAAATTAAGACGAGCGTTAGTTGGTACGGAATAAATACAAAGATGACATTGTCATCAGTCTCTCTGTAAATTCATCGGAAATTATTTGAGAAAAATTTGGTGGCTAGAAGCAATGGAAATATCTTTAATTAGGTTAATATAGATATTATTGAATTCTTCACTTTATGAAAATACTGAGTTTTTAGTTAAAGTTTGTCATATAACTACAGAAGTAATCGCTCCCCAAAAAAAGTAGAGTAAAAATGAAAGCGAAATTGACATAATGGCCAAAGGGCATAGCTTCGCTGGAACAAGTCAACTAACACAATACTCTGAAGAAAAAAAGATTCAACTCCCTATAATACGCAGTAACCGACAGTAAACATCATCATTGTAGAATCAGAGCACGGTGCATCGGTGAACAACTTTTTTCATTGCTTTTAAAAAATACACATTAATAATACGCTGATGTATCTGTGATAAAGTTGAGCTGTAATAGCACTCATACAGCGACTGTCAAGAGCAGTGAATTTATTCTAACATTAGAGCCATGACCAGCCTTGTATATATCTGAAGAGCCCTGACCAGCCTTCTATATATCTCAAGTAAAAGCATTCAGTCACAGCAGACGCAATACTCGGGACTCCCCTTAGAGTAACTTGATTAGGTAGCGGTAAGGAAGGTGCAGCTGCGCACCTTCCATAAATCATCACTAAATATTTAGCCCCGAGCTCCTGAGTAATTAATGCACCAAAGCCCGTGTTCAGGCGAAAGCCTTGAGGCAATTTCAACCTTAATGCTTTTGAAGCAGCAGTTTTGACTATTAGGCTTCTGTGGAACTTCTTTTTCTAAGCACCATAATCATTATTTCATCGGAGTAACTAACTTTCAGAGTGTACAAGTAAATACACTAACTTTTTTAATGACGACTGCTTTTAATTGAGGCCCTGTAGCTTTCATGGATGGCGTTAATGAAGAAAACGTTTGCACCGGAGAGTACGGGAAGAAAGTACATTCTCTCCATAGTTTCTGCATATAACCTTTGTAGGAAGAAAAATTTAACAATAACAAAGGAAGACAAACACATAGACTACATATGGGAGTAAAATAATAAACTGAATATTAAACGCAACTACAAAAACAGGAGCACTTACTGACTGACAGTCAGGAATAGTTATCTGAAGATGTTTGTTGCAAATTTCGTTTGATAAATTTCAAGTAGTTGTATCTAATACTCCAGTAATCAGTTAAAATAAAAATAATAGTTCGAAGTCTTAAATTCTAAAAACGATTGTGATGAGAAATTCAACACGGATATAGTAAAGTTAAAAAACAAATCGAATGAATAGCGCAGAGTAAGAGTAACTCTGTATAAGATTACCTCAATGTACGAACAAATTAATGTTACAATGAACCGCTGTAAAATTGATTCTGAACGAGTTACTCAGCGGAAGGACAATTCAGTGGAGTAACACAATGCATGAATAGCTGAATTCAAACGTAACTATGAGTACAGAAACTCTATATGCGTCACTCAGTGTCAAGGTATGTATGTAAAATTACCCTAACATAACAGCAACTTTAAGCTAAGGATTGTAAATGTCGTAACTCGAATGACAATTCTAAAAAGGCAGGGATTGAATTTCGCTGCTGACTGTAGAACACAACGCCTACGTTTTGGAAGATTAGTCAGGGAGCACGAGCATTGTAAAATCTCTAACGTGAAGAGATCAACAAGATTATGCAGCTCGAGTCAATAAAAAATTCCCTCGGATTAATATAAAGTCAAATATTAGACAGTATGCCTGATGCCCGATAAACTGTAGCGAAGTTGCCCGATATGACAAAATGGCTGAAGAATAAGAATAATGGGATATTTTATGAATATTGTTCATTACATTTGAAGAATTAGTGATACATGCGATAACTGTTAGTGGTTACGCATATTTAGTTAAAATTTGGTGAACATTAGTTACTGGAAATAGCGAACTCTTAATCAAAATTTACCATAAGGCACAAATCTACAGCCTTATTTCTCAATAAAGATTCGAGTCCAGACAAGGCGTATAATATTTAAATTTAAAACAGTCATGAAATGATACTTTTTTCCCTCATGTGCACTCGTTAAAGTCATCATTCAATCAGATCACAAAACTGACAGAAAAAGAACACAAGAGTCTACGGACATGAGTCCCCACATTGAACTATCGATGCGCAGAGGAAGTTTTTGTTTTAATTCTACGAGATTTGGTCTTCACATTTAACTAACATCAATAGGAAACATTTTTAGTTGTTACATAAGTGATGCTGAATAGGACTAGATACAAAATAAGAGTCTGTCATGAATAGTATCTAAATTAAATACAAAAAACCCCTGGAAAACTCTCCATTGCATCCGCAAATGAGCAGCTTGTTTCGCAAGCATAGAGAGGCCCATTTTAGGCGGGTCGAAGCCTCTTTACATGAGCGCTAATGACGCCATCGAGCCTGACACACTGCAGCAGCTTCCGTGCACAGGAATATCAGGCAATCTACGCAACAATAGCGGCACGCCCACCGCTCCAAGACACGATGCGTCCTGGCTACTCAACCCTGCATGACGATCGCAAAATAAAGCGGATAATGGCTTTCGTTCCAAATTCAAAGAAAGTAAAAATAAGCTCAAAGAAACCCTATCCTAACTTGTTATTTTGACGATATCAGCAATTACACAAGTAATGGATGTTAATTTATTACGATACTTGATAAGCAATGATATTCTTTAAATTCAAACTTTACTGAAAGTAGAAAGAACTACGATACTTCCAGTTACCGTTCCGAAAACACAAATTTCGAAGACGACAAACAGTTTCTGACATGAATCAGGCGGTAATTATGAAATATTGATGGATATTTTATTGGTGGCTCAGCATAAGTGCTGTTTATGAGCCAAACATTTTGCCTGCAAATAACTCTTCTAAAATCCGTGTTATTTTGCTAAAGTTCTGTAATGAACAAAAACAAGAATTAACAAATAATTTTTTTAAAGAATCTTATATAGAGATGTATGACATGATTCCGAAATGTTTATACATACATCATGTTCCAACCCTCAAGCTGCCTCTTCTAAATCAGGTGTTAGTCTCATTAAATTGAACCCAGCTTATTTGAAACTGATCTTGCAACTTTTCAAGAATTTAAAAGTTGAATTTAAACTCGGCTCGTTTTAAATTCAACTGGACGTATTTACTGGATGGAATATATATACTTACAAATCAAAAACAATTGTTTTTCTTGGAAAGACACTTATTTTAAGGCCTGATTTTAAAAAATCGTAGGGAATTCAATAACTTACATAAACAATAACTTACAAACAAAAAAGATCATTAAAATATTTCCCTCTGATGAGTCTTTAATGGCGGCACGAAATACTTCTAAAGGTATTTTCTCCCAATCATTTATTCAAACTTCAAAACTTTGATACTCTGGCAAGGAGTGGACCTTGATAATTAATTTTATAAAATTACATATCAGAATCCGGAGCAGATAATTGTGCAGAAATCTTATATATTCAGGGAAAATACAGAAGCTTCTGTTTCCATATTCCTATAAATAGAAGTTTCGACTTCTAGGCTCCAGTGCACTAATAAAATAATCACAAAAGCCTAAATTTTAACTAAAGTGAAACAGCATTAGTTAAAAATGTTCAGAAACTTGAATAATGTAAAATTGTATCTTCAAAACTCATTCGGATTATTTAGATGATTATTTGAATTACTAGAAACTATATTCGTACGTCAATGTCTGCAGATGTTTGAAATTAGGTATTTTTTTATGTCAATCATTACATTAATTTGACTTCGAAGAGGGTGGGGGGATACAGTTCACACACGCTAGAGATGCATTTATATTCTACAACCACCATAAACTCCTACCTTGAATTCGTAAAGGAAAACCTAGCTTACGTGACAATACATCAAAACATGGAAGTTTCGTGACAAACTTTAAACCATGGGACGGATAGCAAGATGCACATAAATCTTCATGGAGACAAACGCCTCATTGAGCACCCGAAGCACTTTCTTAACTCTCGCGACTCAAGTTTCTTGTAGGCTTGGTCCTTACAAGTCTCTGCCATCTGTCTTACAAGGACAAAGAAACTCAGTCACACACGACCCATAAATTGCAGCGCTCGCGCCAAATCGGGTAAGATTGTCGCGAGGGTCACAGCAGCAACAGCACCTGAACGGCTTAGGCACGGGGCAAGAATTTTTGTAGCTCATGTATACCAGAATAACCGAATATATCTTTGCGTTAAATGTAGCGCTTCGGGTTTAATGACCAATTAGCAGATGTGCGTAGCTCGTACCATTAGCAAAATTGCGAACACGTCTGCTTCAAATGCACGACTCAAGAAGTAGCTACAAATTTAATGATTAAATTTGATATGCATTTGAGCGGCAGATTTACCGAATTGGCACAGCGTATAATATATTATTAAAGGTTAACGTGATTAGATTGCATAGTTATTCACAACCAAAAATTAATGGAATTTACACACGAACGAAGAGATGGTTTATTCTTCTAATTGAGAGAGATTCCAAGTCTTACTACTGGCAAATGATAGTAGAAATGGACACAAAACCAAATCTCTTAGGTACTCAGTTCGTCATTTACTGACGCACAACTCGTCAGTCTCAAGTCGTAAGCATTTGACTTATTACTAATCGGACATAAGATGAGTAACTCTTGGACAGCCTATGCATCAAGTCACTTTACAAAAATATTTTAGTTAGGCTACGCTCCTGTTCCTAGCTGCTAGTTTACTACCTATAATCCTTTTTAAAAGAGGATAAGTAATCCAGAAGTGGTCAAAAATATCTGCAGCGTTCACGACTGGATGCGCTAAGCCCTTAAATATCTTAGTAAACTTGAAAATTTATGCACACCGCACAGTCAGCAAAGTAAGAGATGCTCGTTTTAGGTGTGACACGCAAATCTAAGCAGATTTTAAAAAAGATTTAAAAAAGAAGTTTTGTGTGTCAAACAAAATTAGGGCGCAAAACAATTCTCGTCCTCTTCCGAGTACATACTCACAACGGCAATATTTGTACCGTTTTGTTATCTCGTGACTAATGAGATGAAACTGTTCAAGTAAATACATATTTCGGTAAATCTACGAATAAAGTGATAGTGTAAAATCCCTAGAAAGTTTGTGTAGTTACTTTGACTCCTGGACATCACGAATTCAGTCAAATAATTAGCGATTTCATCTTTCAGAACACCGTACAATATCTAAAGATTATATCTTTGACAAACAGCGGAATATTTAGTGACTATTTATTTGACAAACAGTGGAATATTTAGCGGTGATATCACAAACAGTAGAATATTAATTATATCTTTGAGAACCAGTAGAATGTTTAGTAATTATATCTTTGACAAACAGTTGATCACTAAAAACATTGTCAATTGAATTCTCATTTTACGTTGTGTATTGAACACCGTAATTAGGTAAAATGATACATATTTCTCTCTGCACCATATTCTTAATGCAAGCCAAACTCGTATGTGATTCAACCTCTACATGTTGAGAGTAGAAGATCTAATTTTAAAAGGAAAGTTGTGTAAAATTCATCGCTTTTAATTCACATAATGTAACAGACATGGATGTTACAGAAGTTTCAAACACAAAAAACTTTACATATTTACTGCTAAAATTCTATCTCCAGGCTTTACGTGTATACATAAAAATATGCCGTTTGACCATAGATGGTCTGTTAACTAGAAATGTTATTTAAGAAACACGTCATAAATTCAGATATCTCCAGAAACCACACTTGAGGGTTTGCAAGGCACCATTATTATTATTATTATTATTATTATTATTATTATTATTATTATTATATTCCTGGTTTAACTCCTTGCCGGACACCAAACAACTCTCGTCGCGCCAAAACACCATCTGTGACATGCTAGTCGTGCTACCTACCTTTGAGAATTTTGCCAGTTAATGATGTGTGTGTACTAAATGCTTTGAACGCATGGCGATGTGTACGCATGGTGATGTGTACGCATGGTGATGTGTACGCGTGGTGTTGTGTACGCGTGGTGATGTGTACGCGTGGTGATGTGTACATGTGATGATGTGCTGGCAAGTTGATGCGCAACCTTACTTTAGGCTTGTTGTGTATATTCTCACCACATTTTTGTACTGACCGAAATCATTTGCATGATACAGACCGTGCATAACTATATCTCTTCAACTCAGTATACTATTCCAAATAAATCTGTCCCAGAAAAATACACTAAAAAATTAGGCCACGTAATTTAGAATGTTAGTACTTAAAACACTTCAACATCGTGAGAGCATCACAACAGACAATAACTAAGAGCGGCCTAGGCAGGCCCAGCATCGCATGCACTCGAACAAGAGGTCGGTAGCAATGTTGGCGCCAGATGGAAAATAAGAGGAAATGAAATAATTCGATATTCAACACAAAAGCAAAACCTCCACTCTTAACTAAATCTTTAAAGAGGGCAAATTCATGAAGGTGCCCTTACTCAGACACTTACAACACACTTTTATCAAAACACCGTCAGAATTTTTTCGAATTATTCGTATTTGGAGCAGAAGATACTGCACGTGAACGTAATGTTTTTGTACTGGACAACCAATCACACAACTATTCGTCATTGCAAATTAATAACAAAATAAAAAATGCAATCTTAGACAAAAAGAGTCATTCAAAAAAGATCAGTAAACAACTCATTCATAGACTCATTGGAACTATATGAAGAAAGGCATGGTATAATGTATTATTAAGGGCATGAATGAGTAGCGCTAAACGATGATTGATGGATATCAGAAGATGCCTGACAATTGGACATGATGCTCTGCGCAGACAAAGCTCAGATCAATTATGCACAAATAAAATGTGCTGTAAAAATAAACAGTCCATAACGAAACAAAAATAAGACAGGAAAAATAATAGTAAACTTAACTTCATACAATAGCAGGTACCGTATTTGACGGCATATAGGAGCACTTTTTTTCTTAAATTTCGGCTCAAAAAATCGCCCTGCGTCTTATCATCGTAAGTAAAGTTTGAGACCTCCTGTAGGCCTAGGCTAATCTTCTCTCTGACGCTCACTAACCCAGCTTATGCTCAGTACTTCGTTTTATATGCCGCCTTCGTCATCGCGTCTCATATGCCGTCAAATACGGAAACTAAAACGGAATGCTAATTTTTTATTTTAATAAGCGTATCTGCCCCGGTGTACATCTACAAATTTGAACGTTGGTGACAGAATTTAAAACAATGTAAGGTGGAGATATTTGAAAAAGTCACACTGTAAAACGTGCAAACCTAAGCAATGTTGATGACCAGTTACACCAGCCTTAAAATGTCAAAAAACAAATATGTTGAGTGAATTTTTCCCAAGGACGCTTCCAATGCGAGATGTGCATCATATTTGATCTCAAAATGCCCCATATTTTTAGAATGTACTTGTTAAAGCGAACATCAATTTAAAAAAAATATGATTCAAAACACTAATAAGATAAATCAATTTGATGTGTTTTCGAATAATCAGAGGATGATGTCAATAGAGAAATGCTGTACTCGCATTACTGAGCCTCAGATAAAATTCCTCTTTCCTTCAAAATAAAAATGGAGCCAACAGGAAGAACAGGGGTCGTTTTTCCAGGTTCGGTCGAAATAAAAGCGCGCCATTTTGAGGTAAGCAGAAGCCGATCCAATTACTGTAATGCGGCTCCAGACAGTAGCGGTCGCACGTACCCTAACTTCTCTTCAGCTGCCTGTAAAATTTATTCTTTTTTTCGCTTCCTCAAGGTGGAGGCATTCTCTTTCAAGCCAAGCAACAGAATACAAAATGAACGTTACAAAACTGCTTCTCATTGTTCCGGCCAAATCATTAGGCAGCCTCCAGAACGCTCATGAAACATTACTCCACCAAACCGGAGAAATTTCTGAGAAAATAATTTGTCTCATAAAATCGAGTCCGTGTTTAGCATAACAGGTTTTTATCATACGGCATATAAGATTGCTCATTATACGCTGTAATAGGTAACATTTAGCAATCAATATCTAAGAGAAAATAAATTGAAGGTTTTCTTTAATGGTCCGAAATGGGTATTTTTTCTCACATCAAAACATTGATGTGAATAATTATGAACGATATTAAAAATTGCTAAAATCATTTGTCGACCATGCCCACAACACTCAGAGAAAACAATTTATCAAAAATTTCCTATCTCGTTGGACAAACTTTCTGCAGACTGACTACACTTGAAATAATTTCCTCAAAAGATCTACATGAAGAGCAGAAGTTTCGGGGCTCACTCTCTGATATTCTGAATGTGTTCCCAAATAGAACACTGCAGCTTAAGGGTAGGCCCTGGGCGCAAAGTGGAAGACAAATTTGACACGGAAATAATTTTGGCCCTATGCAAAATCGCAGGCAAATTGAAGAGAAATCCCCGGACATACACGGAGCTTCTTCGCTGGGCATCTGCATGTAATCTGTGCCGCTGATACCAAGACAAAGCCTGCATGCGAGCAGCGCAGTTTTGAGTGACGATCAGGCCGATGGATTCTCGTCCCTTCCCTAAAATATACAGCAACAACGCCTCCAAAACTTGGCGGGATGCACAATAGTGCTTAAATCTCACCATGTAGAACTAATCGCACTTTTTGTGCAACGTTTAGTCTGCCCGATTCAAAATGCAGGCAAAACCAAGCAACACATATCCGAACTAATGGTTGAGAAATTCTTGAACCAGATGAGTTTAGGTGGAGAAACAACAATTACATTGATATTGTTTCGATATTTCAAGGTAAAGAAGGTTGAGCATGAGAAACAATGTTTTCAAATTTATGTGTTAATTTCGAAATAGCAGCAGTTTCTAGACATTACCACTAACGATGACCCCTATACTGTAATTCACATACCAATTGTCACACTACATCACTGACTGATACGAATGTCTGTTTCCTACATACAAATTCTGATCAGAGAGGCAGCATTTTATGGGAATGTACGTTTAAAAATATTCGAGTATCAAATCACCTCTTTGTTGGGAACAACAGAGGTTTTCAAACTCAAAAAAAAAAATATTTCGAAAATTAAAAGTTCCATAAAACTCCGTGCCATTGTTGACCTCGTTAAGCTTGCATTAATTTCAGCACAATCAATTGATGACGCAACACAGCAAAATGAAGCGATCTTAAGAGAGATAAGCCCTCAGGGTCGAATTGCGATAACATTCACGTATAGGATCAAATAACGACTCATGAATATGATCTCATACTTTTTACCATTCTTTTTAAAAGCTTGAGAAGCACCAACACTTCGAGCAGATTTTGTGCTAAAATTCTTCGAAGCGCTCCAAATAAGCCGCTATTTCACAAAAAAATCGGCAGGCAGGTTAGGCAAAAGCTTTTAAGGTAAAATTTCACGGTTGTTTTTCATTTTATTGGAGAGAGGTAAGCGAGAAGCGCCTTAGGGGCAACCAGGCGTGTAGCCTGAAGGCTTTTAGCGCACTCCGTAAATCAGCAAAAGACTGGCAAGGATTAAGCAGTAGAGCCACAGTGCAGTGACCAGGAGAACAGGCAAGATTGAGGCCAGTTGTGTTCATAAACAAATAAAGATTCAAGCCGTGTCCGGAAATATGATTCAGATAACTTTCATTAGAGATCCCTTCTTGCGTTCTAAAACAAATTTAGAGATGTCTATACAAACACTTTAACATAGGCTCAGTTTGTGTATTGAACGTTATTTACCATAAATACCATACATGCCAAACATTTAGTAAATTTGCATACGCGTTGTATGTAATGCTTGCCTGAATAATTTTTTTTTCATTTTAAACTAATCGGTTGGGTACTCAACGGACGAAGAATGATAGTCAAAATGTTTAGCAAACGAGTTTTTTCTACACAATCATACGATCAACTTTTTCTTATAGTACCAGGATCCCAGCCTTCTTCATTAGAATGAAAATTATGGATTAAATAACTATTATAAATAAACAACCCTCAAGTGTCAGCGCTCATGCACATAATTCCGTACTTACACGTTCTGTGACTCAAATGTTGCAAGGGGGTGATTTAATCAGAGTTTTATTTCTTACTATCTCTGTTTCAATTACCAGCTTACTCTTATTCGAGTGTCTGCGCGTAATTGGTGTCTGAAGGTATGAGGCTTGGGCAGCAACCCAAAAATGAACCACTTGGCTAGTTTCTGTTCCCATATCCTATTACATATCGTAGGTTCGTCTCTAGTTACTCACCGTGAGATCATCATATTCCTGTTAGAGTCGCATTTTTTAGAACTCTCGACCTCGTCCATGTTTAGCTACTCACCAAATACTCGCAACTTCAGCTACTCACCATGGGCTCGTCACTGTTCTTCTGGAACTGGACGAGGCGCACCCTGGTCACGTTGTCCATGTCCATCTCGCCGCTGTTGGACTCGAGTTCCTCGCCGCCGTTCAGGAAAGGAAGGATGGGTGGGGGTGTGACTCTTACTGCGTCCTCCCCGTACACCTCGTGTGACACCACATCGTGCGCCTGCAGTAGCGCCTGTAGGCCCGCCCGCACACGACGCAGGTGGGCGTCCATTTCGTTGTTTGGTTGGTAAGGATGGTGATGGGTGCGATATATTGGGAGTGTTGGAGTGTCAGTTTTGTGGGGTATGTTGATGAATTGAATTTGCGGTGTGATGAATTAGTATGGGTATGAAGCAGTGTTGTTGGTTGATGAGCGCATCGATTTTTATTATGGAGTCATGTACATATGTCATGACAAGTTTGTTGGAGGGCATGTTTACAGACACATTGAACATGGTGGAAAGGCAAATTGATAGAGCAAGTTTTCAGTATCAGATTGCTTGCGGTGTCGAGTATGTTTAGGAATGAAGTTTATTTTGTAGTGAAGTAGAAAAGATTTCGAAATGTTGACATTTTTCAAGTGAAAATGAAGGTGAGCGTTCAATTGAGAGCGCAATTCAATCAGGTATATAAAGAACAATCATCACAGTATATATGAAGAAGCAGCAATAATAGTATTCATTTGGTTATTTTAAGTGCCCGCGTGTATATATGATACATGTAAAATGTTCAAATGGATAAAATTAGCAAAATAGGAAGTTTCAGTAGAATGTATGAATATAATCTCAAAGAGGATAAATTCAAAAGTTAAAATAGTAAAATAAAAGATTTTAGAAAATTAGGTTCGTCATTGAAAATTTGAAAAATGTGTGAGGCATTTGATAAGGAGAGTATTAGATGATTATTGAGTGAAAATACAAAAAAGATTTGAGTGAAACTTATTATATACAAAATAGATCATAAAAATGCGACGATATAGGAAAAGTGTTGTGAAAAACGAGTTATGAATATTTAAATGTAGCTCAATGCCCAATTAGAGTTAAGTGTATAGTGTGTGTTTCGTGTTAGTGGCGAGGAGAGGGAGTAAAAAAGCAAGCGTTAGTGGTGTTAGACAACACATTTCACAATATGAGATCACTCAACATATACATGTATGCTTCAAATTATCATGAATGCTGATTTAAATTAGAAAAATCAAACAAAATTTTATTATAAAACAGTATTAGAAATATACATATGTGTTACGTGACTCAGTCATTAAAAGAATTTGATTGAAGTGCCAGTTTCAATATGTATTCAAATCATGGAAAATACGGCAACGCTCTTTTACAACAAATTTTAATTAAAAATTTAGGAATATAATGAGATTTTATTGAAACCTCTGTAGCATTTCTTTACAGTAAGCTAAAGCATTGTCCAACACGCATGCATGAACTCAGTCTTTTTTCGAGTGGCCAGCAAAGTTCATCGCTAATTTTATCATTTCACTAACATGGAGCTTAAAACTCCCAAACAGGGCAAATATATCAATACAAAAGTACATAAAAAGTAATGAAAGTACCGTAGATTATGAGAACAATTTTCCCTGCAGTGTAAATTTATGGGTTAGTAGATGTAATTAATAAATTAGTATACAATCAAGTCCTTACGTATTATGTAAATTATGCAAGTAGAGTCCATGATAATTCCAAAAGACTTTACGCGCTAAAAAAGACTTTACTTGTAGAAGAAAGTAAAGATCCGTCCGCAGTTTTCCAGAATAGCACACTCCTTACGTTGAGAACCGAGACAAAAATCGTTAAAACTTGATAAACATAGACAAAAAAATGAAGTTCAACTATAGAAAGTGATCAATTAAGTGCTAAAATGGCAAGCAATATAATTAGTTTACATAAACAAGGTATATGGCATCATCCACTAGAAGTAACAAGAAATTAACAAGCTAAAAAATATTTCTACGAAAACGCATTAGATGAAGAAACAAAATTTGGAGACGGACAATTAAGCCTAATAAGCAAAGGACATTAAAATCTGTTAAGTAAAGGCTATGCTAGAATTCAGTAGACAAAAAAATTACTAACAAAAACAATTAAGTTTTTCTGTCGTAAAGACGCGGACGGTTTAACAATCTGTAGAAATGTTGTAATGAGACGCACCAGAGTGGCGCTGTAGCAGCGGGGCTGGTGGTGAGAACAGGGCAGTGAGTGGCAAGTGGTGAGAACAGGGCAGTGAGTGGCGAGTGGTAAGAAGAGGGCAGTGAGTGGCGAGTGGTAAGAAGAGGGCAGTGAGTGGCAAGTGGCAAGGACGGTGCAGCAAGTGTGAGGGATGCTGTGCGTTAGGATCCACGGACTGGTAGCGAGTCAATAAATTATGAGTGTTTGAAACGTGGTAAAGAATTTATCATAGATGTTTCAAAGAAAAATAACCAATAAGCAATAAACAGAAATGCAGTTGGAAACTAGTAAAAGACGGAGAAATAAGTAATTATGTCAGTGGGATATTGAAAGAGTGAATAAAAGATCGAAAGCATTACGAAAAACGAAACACTGCTAGTAAATAATGAGAAGCAAGAGCTCAAAATACGATAGGGAGGATAAATAATGCAAGTAAATGAATCTAATGTAAGTCTAATGTGAGTGTATATTAAATAGAAAAGCCTGATAAGCACTGAACCTTAGGAGCCTACCTGAACGAAGACGACAAGCAAGCGTGACACAAGCAATGCTTTCAAACTTGAATAAAAGGGAAGACAACATCGAGCGTAAAAAATATAAAACCTGAAAACGAAGTATAACAGTTTAGAATATACAAAGCAGAATAGAGGTATAAAGTAGAAAAATTAAAGAAGTAAAAGTGTTGAGGAAAAAGCAAGAATAAAATAGTATGAAAATAAATTAATGTTTAAACGAGTGAAACATCTTTAGTACACGAGTGAGAGGCATTACAATGCACATAGAGTAGAGTCAAGACTAGCAAAGATAGATGTGCAGTGTAGTGGAAGAGGTGGTGGAGTGGAAGAGGCCTGGTTAGGACGTGCACAATAGTTGTGCCACACAACCAATGTGATGGCAGCGGTGCATTTTCAGCCTGGCAATCCATTAGCCAAGCTATGAGAGCCGGTGATTGTTATGCATGAGCTCCGAGCAGCAAACACGGAATCTTGTTACACGCCTGCAGCCGCCCAATTGTAGCTCATGATAAACAACTCAGCTTAATTTGTGCCTTTGCGCCAAATCTAAAAAGACTTCATAACTGATGAAACCGAAACTCTTATTCGCGGAAAACGTAATCATTTCAAAACGATACTGCTGCAGTTCGAAATAAATAAAGAACTTTAGGACTTTCCAATTTAATTTTTGATTCAATAAAATGTTTCACGTAGGCTCAAAATGCTAGCACTGAAGAACATTTATAAGAAAACCAAATATTAGTATGATGCAAAGTGCATTAATTTTTTTACTAAATACGATACATTTCATTCAAAAATATTGATGTGAATCCCATGCCGCACTGAAGAACTATTTACAGGATTTGCATTCATTCTTAACCAGTAGATAAGTTTCAATGGGCGATGTCAAACGCGAATACTTTTCCCCATTACGATTGATTGGAAAGAACAACTTCTGTCAAAAAGTTTTGAGTTCAATTGAACTTAGCTCATCACTCCGTCTTGCCAATGTAGTATTCAAAGAAATCTCGATCTGTGAAAACTAATGACGAGATTAAGAAACATTTCAGATACTCATAATTAAGGTTGAAACACTTTCTGCTTAATGAACGCGATCATACGACATACTTCCAGGGTGCGTCATGGGTGAAAAGTCTTAGCATTACAGTATGCAAGGCCGGTTACTACCACTGAGAGTATCTCGAAACAACGAAAGCGTAAATTGCAAATTCGAGAAAATGAGGAGAACAGCAAACAGGAAAACAATACATTGATTTATAATATACATATCAGGAGAGAGCAGAATATTATCTACGACGCAAGTAAGAAAACACAAAATGAAAGGAATAACGGTCATCGAAATTCTAGATCAAATGTTCTTCAGATTTCTTCTAAGATTGCTGATTCTACTCTGGGTAACTAGAAGGATCTCGCAGAGGAAAGCTAATTCCATGAGGTATGTTGATGGACATAACTCTCATCACTAAAGCTTTCTTCGAAACAAAAAGCCCAGGATTATTATCTATCCCAGTAATGAAGAGTGCTAAGACCTTGACGATTACTATCTATCCCAATAAGGAATAGCACCAAGTCTCTAAGATACACCTAAGGATAATCCCATTTAGCATACCCCCCACTCCACAAAATAAGAGTGTGAAACTCCCTGTTTTTAAGAAGGTTGAGTGGTATTCTGAGTCAGAAAGTCACCTCAAACACCTCGATTCTCAAGATCAAAAAATAAGTGAAATAAATTAATTTTTTGCCTCTAGTCGATAAAGCGAAAACTTTTCGCCAAATAAATGAACTCACACCCAAAAACTTCACAGATTTTTTCTAAACATAGAAACTTTATAATCTGGCCACATGGACAACATTGCTTTAGTTCTTTCTATGGCTTCTAGACAAAAGCAGTCAGTTTAAAAAGAGCATCAACGAACGCGAATAAGAAACAAGATTACTGGCAGAATCAAGAAAGTATTCCAGCAAAAAATTTTAGATGACCTAAAATTGATCGCGTAGGGCTGCAAATCGTGATAATCAGCAAAGAACAACGTCTTAACCGAACACTTCTGAGACGAATTGGAACAAAGCTTGCATTCTTTAGATTGAAAGCATTTATTGTATTATCCAAAATTATTTATTGCGCGGAGAGTACATTGTTTTAGAATACGGGTAGCTGTGTCACAGTGTTACGTCACGAATATGTGAAAATAATGCTAAGCAAATCATCTCGAATAAAAATTTAGCTAAAGGTCAGATACATAGGCGATTCAACTTACCGGAACCTTATAATGCCATGAACAATTTTTTGCCACTTTTTTAATTAAACATAAATTTTATTAAAATAAAACTTATTGTAACAATAATATACCTAAACATTTTATCTCCACAAGAATATTGAGGCTAGTACACGAGTACACTAATACTCGTACACAATGCAAACTCGTACAGTAATAAGGACTTCCCAGTTCCCTCGCTACAAATGTTCTTCTTATTTTGAACCGGACAGTTGAGCTCGCGTGCCGGTGAAAGTACAAATAACTACGTATGGCGCCCTAAAATATCGATAGAAACTTTAGTTCCCTCTAGCATCGAGCTCGCTGCCACCGCACTGCGGAGGAAACGAGACATAAATAAAGCTCGTTTTACCACTTCATATACCTTGTTTTAGAAACAATTTTAATTCGTCACTAATGCATTACACAACTAGGAAAAATAATGATTAATGAAGGTGAGACTAATGACTAAAACAGGTAAGGCTCATGTTTTGTCTATATCCCAGACCAACGAGTTCATAAATTGGCAAGATGTTTCTGACCCAAGTTTCTAAATTGAAGAGGACTGCTCGTACTTTGTTTTAGTTTTGAACTGAACGCTTAGCAAACAATTCTCTTGAAATAGGTCTCATATCCACTTACCGAAAAAAGTAAATCAATTTATAAAATAATTTTTTTTAGGTCGATATACAGGGGTTCGGCAAAAATATGAAAACGCCTCATGAAATGTATGTTTGAAAAGAAACATCGTTTTCTGGTGAAATATGAAGGTGGCGCTGGTGTTCTTGCTTACTGACCTCACCTATACAGCTCTGCAAATAAGCTGCGCATGTCAGTCGTTGTGGAGGCACTGTTCTGTGAAGTTGTACTTGCATCATGTCAGACCTAACAGACGTCAAACGCCAGTAAATAGTTGGAGCGCTTATGGTGAGTGTTTCCGTAAGCAAGGTAGCCGAGGTGTTTAACGTTTCAAGGGGTAGTGAATCGAAGATTTATTTTCCATATTTACAATGCAGAAAAACATCATCCGCTAAATCAAAGCGCGAACGAAAGTGTGTTCAGTGATCGTGACAGACGACATCCAGAAGGAGTGTGAAGAAAAAGGAGAAGACCACAACCGCAAAAGTTACTCCTGAAATGAATGTCGTGCATACAAACCCTGTGAGTACTAAAACAATAAGAAGGGAGCTCCATAAGCAGGGTATTTCAGGCTGGGCTGCAATATAAAAACCATTCATCAGAGATGATAATGCCCGTAAAAGAAGAAGTGGTGTTTAAGTCATAAAGCATGGACTATAAAGCAGTGGACGACAATGATATGGTCGGATGAGTCTTCTTTCATTCTGTTTCCCACTTCTGGTCGAGTTTACGTCTAGCGAACGCCATACCAAGCCTAGAATACAGACTGCTTGTTGCCAGGAGTGAAACATGGCGGGAGTTCTGTGATGCTTTGAGCAGCCATATCGCATTTTTCTGTAGCCTCATAATTGCTCTGCAAGGGTATATTAGTGCCATTATTTATGTGAATATTTTCGCCGATCAAATCTATCCCGTTGTACAAACTTTGTTCCCTAATGATGATGTTTTCCAAAACGACAAAGCCTCTCCTCATACAGCTCACATCATTCAGAACTGATTTTCTGAGCACGAGGGTGATTTATCACAACTCCCTTGGCCACCACGGTTACCAGACCTCAATATTATTGAACCTTTGTTGTCTACATCGGAGAGAAAAGTGCCTGGTCGCTATCCACCAACATCGTCGCAATCTGAACTTGCCAACGCTATGCAGGATGAATGGTTCAAGATTCCCTTGGCAAGCATACAAGAATTGTATTTATCCATTCCGAGAAGACTGCAAGTTGTTTTGAATGCCAACGGGTTTCCTACACTATATTAGGCAAAGAAACACGTTTTCATTATGCATTTCCATATTTTTGTCTAACCCCTGTAGATATTCGATAAAAGGCGCTGTATTTTTATTCTTTTCGTTTTTGGAGTGTTAACTTCAAATTAATTATTTTTTATCAGTACTTCATGAAAGAAAACTAATTCTTTGAAAGATTACTTACTGTAGCCATATTGAACAAAATTCCTTCAAGTACTATGATAAATTGGATCCAAAGAAATTTCTAGTATAGTAATACATTAGTTTCAAAAGTTAATTTAACAATAACAAACGAAAACAGTCTTTAACGTGAGCCATGAGTTCGAGATCAATGGTGAAAATTTATACATAAAAGACACAAAGCTATTGAGATTATTTAGAGGGAATCTCTACGATCGCCAGAGTAAGAATTGAGGCGAACGAACATCACTTACGTCGCCTTGCGAGGGAACACGGCACACGGATGTACCAGGATAGTAAGAATGATAAGACAGACAAAGGAAAGCGACAAGACTGATGTGAAGGTAGGCAAGATAACAGGCAGGTAGCCTGACAAGCGTGAAGATATCATACTTGGTACAAGATATTGATAGGCATACATAGAAAATCAGGAAGGAAGACATGTAAATGAGGAAGAGCAGTTTCTAGATACGCACAAACGGACAACCAACCAGAAATGGTTGGAGGAATCGGTTTAGACCGTTACACATAGTTATGCATACAGTTAGATACATACAGATTAATAGTAAAAAGTTATCCACGACAAATGACATAGGCAATCACAATCATACCACATAAAAAATAATCATATACACAGCAAATCAAATGAATGAATAGTAAAATATATGCTATACAAGGTCAGAACAAAAGCTGGTCACGTATGCAGCCATGACGACGCGCTATCAGTGAAATGGGCAACTCAAGAATGTGGGATACCCAATCCGAATTTTATCGTCTGACCGGCGCTAATTTTCGTAAGCATTAACCGGTAATTATCGCCTTTTCTTACGATAAACCGATGATATCTTACGATAAACCAGTAAATATTATCTGAAAAAGACTGTATTTTTATAGTCTTCTCCCTATGCTTGGAATGACGGTAGGAATAAGACTGTAAAGACCGGTCAATATCGTCGGCGAACATTTCATCGTCTGGAAATACCTATAATTACCGGTAATAACCGGTACTATTTCTATCGTCGGCAGTTCCTACTATAAACGATGATTATCACCGCAAATTGATGATTATCTCCGGTAAACCGACGAAAAAATTCGGATTGGGTAGTGATACACGCAGAGATGCAGATCAAAATGCATTTCTACACGTGAGTTCCTTGCATTTCATCAACCTACTCGGAGGAGTTGCAGGTACATACTTTATTACTAATTTTAAAAGGTTTTATCTCTTATATAATACAACCAGTTGTAAATACTTTTGCCTCTTTCGCTTTCAGAAGCAAATTATTTTATCTCTTTACCATACAGCTGTAAATAGCTCAAGCTACCGAATTTAAATAGTTTCACAAGTAGCTTTCTCTCTCACAATACTTGTAGTACATAGATTTATTGCTTATGCTACCGGCTGTAAATAGTTGCATTAATAGCTTCCTTTCTCACAATACCTGCAGTAAATAGCTCTACTGTATTCGCTAACCAATATAGATCGTTTCATTGCACATGATACTCGCTGAAAATTTATTCATCACGGAAAAATTTAAATTAGCGGAGTATGTTTTCATCCATTATGTTTCCAGTAACAGAAATATACAGCTAATTTGCCATCCATTGGCGATAATTCATACCACTCGTTTTCGATACATTAGTTCCTACAAATAAAATAAAAGTCAAAATTTAAATCTTACATTGATGAGAAAAAATGGACGTACGAACTAGTATGCATAAAGTTGAATTTCAGCCCCAGACAATACTGAATCTACACACGAGCTTAGAAATTACTCACATTCGCACACACACGAAATTCACGAAATTTAAAACTCGCTGTTTTAAAAAGCTCATAATTTTCGTTCACGCCGGAGATGCACGCTTCAACTGAAGTACATCTCAAGCTCCTTTTAAACTCTATTAATGACTGATGGAATGAAATCTTAATTTCAATAATTACTTAGTATTTGAATTTCAGTTTAGATTAATCTTAAAATTTGGTACATTGCAGCAAAATTAACATGACGTTTTAACTGGAACTTAACTCACTGGATTCAGAAAGACCATATCGTACTGAACATTTGTTAAAAACGTAATCTATCCTTACTAGCTTCGCTTTTTTCTTCGCACATAGTAGTTAAAAATACGATTCGTACTCGATGTCTCCAAAATAAAAAAATACAGGAGCAATAAATAAGCCCCGTAAAATGTTTCTCTTTTCAACTAAGTTTAGTTTCGATTTCATGAGATTTTCACAGCATTAACGTTATTTCGCAGCATTAATGTTATTTCAATAAATGTTCGTGCTCTTTGGCTAACAATTATTCATTCTGTACAATACTGTAACTACTTAAGCTAATCGCAGAAAAAATCCAATTCTCAAGAGGCTTTTCTAAAGTGACATTAGTTCAAAGAAGTTAATCTTCCGAAGAAGAATAGCAAACTACCTGACATCGATGCTGGTAACTCGAACATGATCGAGTTGAACGCACCCAATTGAAGTACTGAATTCGAAACGAGGAAGTCAGGCTGTCGTAATTTGATTAGAATGACTCACTGCACAGTAAATAAAGGTTTGAGAGCCAGAGTTCATCCAGTTATGTGTATCATGTTCAGTAACTTAAAAGTCACTTCATTAGCTCAGCTCAAACCTCTATTTTTCAATGTACAAAATGCTCGAAAGTGGTAATTTAGGAAAACAGTAGTATGTCATCAGCTATTAATTTCGATTGTTATGTCACAAGTTAAAAAAGGCGAACTAAACTAAAAATTAGCAATACTACCAACATAAACGAATTATAAATATCATGTACTGTATAGCAAAAAGGTCTAATATCCTTCTTTTGAAAATGAAGGTATAAAGAACCTTTGACGTGCCTTAATTTTGACTAAAATCAGAGCCTTAGCAGAGGAAACAAGATAACGGAATTGTGAGCGGCTGAGTAACGAGAAGACGCATCTGTAATGGATGGAAGCGAGAAGCATTTGCATGCTGTACTTGAAAGGACGAGCCCATTTTGAGCGTATTCCACGGGGGAAATTCTTGTGTGCATCGAGAGGGAGACCAGCAAAGGGAGAGGAATGTAGTCTGGCCTTAGGAGGTACGCCTGATGAAACCCACGTGATCGCACCGGCTTACGGCGGGCATAAGAAGATTTCCGTCCACAAAATGTATAGGCCCGACTGTCTGCCTCCACATCAAAGTTTACAGAGGGTTGAAGCAAGCCTCCTGAGGCTTATACACAGAAACACCGGAGCTCTAACGTATGAGCTGAAGGCATGGTCCGTAAAATTGCTGATATTTCAGAGTCAAAGAGTTTCGGTAGAAGAAAGAGGAAACACCCAAAAATTAGCTTTGAAACGACAAACACCAACGACACCGAACAAGTTTCGATCATGATACTGAAATTGCGGACTGCGTAATAATTTGTGAAGTAGTTTAATGTATGAAAACGGTAACAAATAAAATATTTCACTCATACGTGACGATGAAATTTGATGATCACTAGACATTTATTCCCTGCTTTGCTTTCATCTCTAAATACATGTCAAACTACTGCAGTGCAAAACACAACTTCACCAACAAGTCTCTCATTCGAATTTCAGAACACTGGATGAACAAACACACGTGAAAAAATGAATTTTAGAACCTGTAAGCACAATGAAGCCACAAACTACTTAACGTGAAGCATATTTTTGAACCATGCTCAGTAAAAACGAGCTATTAGTGTTTTTCACACAACCCCTTACACTGATTCGTAGGATTTCGTATTGAAACTATTTATTTTGTAAAAAAGTGAAAATTTAAGATTCCAAGAGTAACACAATGCGTTGAACATAAAATACAGAATATCTCGGTGAACAAAATGTAGGTTTTGTTGGCCCAGTAGAAGAGCTTAATATGTCTTTGAGTTTTTATTTCGACTCGCAAGCCGCTACTGAAATGTTTAAAATCTATATTGACTAAAATATTATAAGTCAAGAAAATTAATTGCCGTCGAAAGCTCACGAAGTTTGTAATGTTCGGCTGAAAAAATATCGTGAGTTAAAAGCTTCACACTTACGCTTAATAATTTCTTCAGAAATAGAAAAATTATAATACAGACTATGGCTAGAATATTTACACACAGTTAAACTTCTAAAACACCGAGAAAGAATTTCCAAACTAAAAAATTGCAAGATGAACAAAATGTCAAAATATGAATTTGATGTTGAATTTACAGCTTAATGTTATTCCCCAAAGGTATTTCCATTCAAACACAGATGCTAAAAAATACAATTTTAGAGGCTTTTCGACGCGTGTTGGCTATTTAATTGAATTAAAATGTTGTTTTCGTATATAATTTCTCTATAAAACGCTTAATTGCAGGACACTACAAAAATTAACTTATTTTACATAACGTTTGTGCAATACTAATTTCCTCCGGTAAGTTTTATTACATTCTTGATTTTTGTTGCTGAAAAGGCATAAATGCCTAATGAGCTATTCTCATGTTAATGAAATTTATTCAAGCATCAAATAAAAGAAATAACAAATCATACAAAAACTTTTTTCTAAAAATGTACAAATTTTAGTACATGTTGCCTAGCCTTAATGTAGAAAATTGTAATCACAAATCGAACAGTTTTGTTATTTAAAGACTACACAACAAGCCTCGAATGCAGAAAATATGTCCATATGTACCAAGAATCATAACGCAATGACAAATAAAAAATCAAAAGTAAAAATCATTGAATATCAAGATTTTTCTTGAAGTATTGCAGCAGGAGATCCAGGAGAACTGACAAGGAGGCATGTGGAACATTCTTTTGAAGGTCAGAGAAAGCATTCAAATGTTGTGAGCACGCCCAAGAATCCGAAAGCAGTAAGGGAGCATAAGCTTCTAATACCACAAATCAGAAGCCTGAAGCCACATCACCCAGAAAGGTGCAATAGGTATGCAAGTGACCCCAAGCAAGACGTAGTCACTGCCCTTTGGCAGCTTCAGGACCCTCAGAGCGTAATGAAGGGCTTCGAGAGGCAGACTACGAGCAGCCCTCATGACACGCACTCTTGAGATCTCAGCCCTCATCCCTTTCTCTTCTTACTATTGACTTGCGTGAAGAGCATAGCATCCGTGCGCCTTGAACAGCAGCTGCTGAAGAGCATAGCATCCGTGCCCCTTGATTAGCAACTGGTGAAGAGCATAGCATCCGTGCGCCTTGAACAGCAGCTGGTGAAGAGCATAGCATCCGTGCGCCTTGAACAGCAGCTGCTGAAGAGCATNNCGCCTTGAACAGCAACTGGTGAAGAGCATAGCATCCGTGCGCCTTGAACAGCAGCTGGTGAAGAGCATAGCATCCGTGCGCCTTGAACAGCAGCTGCTGAAGAGCATAGCATCTGTGCGCCTTGAACAGCAGCTGCTGAAGAGCATAGCATCCGTGCGCCTTGAACAGCAGCTGCTGAAGAGCGCTGATCGCGTGACTAGTCCCTGCTGTAGTGTGTTACAGTCAGTGTGGACTGGATGCATATGGAATAGTCCCTGGTGCAGTATCTTGCAGGCAGTGTAGACAAAATACAGATGTTTCAAGTCATAGTTTTAGTCCCTGCTGTAGTGCGTTACAAACAGTGTAAACAATGTGCAAATGAAACGCGCCGTAGTGTTGTGTATTGTCAATGGTGTGGACAACACCTGGAATAAGCCCTTGTGTTCCTGACAATACAATGGATACTTGAAATGATTGCTATATGCCATGTGGTGATGAGAGAGCGAAGGATACCTAGAAGGACTACTGACGGGAAGTGTGTTCCTGTCAGTGCAAAGGAGACCTGGAATGACTGACTGTGGACTGTATTGTTTCAAGCTCCGAAATTAAATTTTAAAAATACTCTTATATAGCAATGTACATAAATATCTGTTTTAATAATGATGAGATTTTTCGTGTTGAATTCAAAATACTTTCAAAACTGAATACCAGGAAGAACTATGCAATGCTGAAGAATTATTTTGTAAAAGTCCCGTACAAACTTGCTCAACAATACACAATAAGTAATTCTGAGCCAAAACATGTACTTCGTAGGAAGAACAGGCATCACAAAAATACTTCGACATAGCAAAAATTTCTTACAAATTGATTCATACATCTATAGGAAAGACGTAACAACGCGCATGCTACATAATACCGTATAATCAAAAAATAGTTCGTGCAGAAAGAAAGCATGAGTCAATTACAAGCTCATATCAAGTTGAAAAGAATGTATGATTTAAGGATCCATGTACATTATATACATGAAACAATGATTTGAAACAACAATTTTAAATATAATTTCCATTCTTCGTACACATCATTCCACCTGCTACCAAATTTTTAACAGCCACCTTTATAAAAGTTTATTGGGTTACAATCACTGTATCCATCAATCTTGTGTTAAACTTTACTTTTCATTTAAACTCACGACCATTCAAAAGGTTCTATTATCCTTTAAACAAAATAATTATAAATAGTAATGTCAAGAAGATTTAAGGGGTGAAACAATATTTCCCACCCGAGCGCTTCAGAGATCTTGGGTTAATCGAGCTGTGTGAGGACGAGCACGATCGTGATGAAGGATAACATGCTTCTATTGACCAAGGAATGTCACTGTCGGACAACAGCCTCTAAATGGTGAAGTTGCCTATTACAAATCTTAGCAGTGATTCTTTCATGATTGACGCAAAATTGATTACATTTTCCGATCGATTCATTAAACATAATTATGTCTGAATGAAGTAATTCCGTCAGTCGCGAAGCAGACCTGCTTCTCGACTGATCAGTGAAGAAGACATTTAACGTCATGGTAAAGTATTCAGTCATCAGTAAAAACCCCACTCAAAAATTGTGCCAGAAGATATCGTGAAAGCAACGGCTTGCAAGAAGCCACACGCGGTTGCAAGTTACTTGAGGACAGTTCGTGAGTAAATTTCGACCACTAAACCTCGTTCTTTTCAGTTAGCATAGAAAAGTGGTACTGGTTTCACTGAATTGTTCTGCAAGTTACGGTGAAATCTTCAGCGAAAAGATTTTTTTCTGACTCACTATCTTTCGACTATTCTTTTAGAGTTAAATTATCAATTTGAGAACTAGAAAAACACGCCTTGCAATTTGTTTAATATAGAGCATCATCCTCATAGAAGTTTCGAATGGATTTTGGTGTTCAACGTGCACTGCCACGTTTATGACACTCACAGAATTAAAAGATTTAAATTCAATCTTTAACTAAGAAAGGCATAGAAGTATATGCAACAAAAGATTAAGTCATTTTCTAAATTTGAAAGAAAATTATGTAATTACTCATTGTCGCTAGCGAGCATTGCTTTAATAGAGACGGTATAATACTTCATCCAATATATGTGCCATACTTGTGTTCTATTTTGATAAATGACTTTCAATTGTGAATCTTGGACTCAGTAAAATGAATTTCTTCGTTTTACAAGTTTCTACGTCACTATTGTTCTGTAAAACTAGATTGACGCTGAATATTTAAAGAACAAGAATGAATAAGGTAAAACATTTATAAAATTACATGGATAAAGCCTTTTCAAAGCGAACTTTAGTTGAGCAATTGAAAATACTGAGGAAATAAAATATGAAACATGTTAGAAATAACAGTTTTTCTGTAGCTTTGTAGAACATTCATAGGACGCTGTATTGGTTTTGGAGAGGTAACAAAAATCCCAAACTCGATCACGGGTGAGGTCGCCAACACAAAATCGTTCACTAACTTTTGCTCAACTTGGCGACGTCACAAACTTTTCAAATTGTCAAAAAGAATTTACACATTCGTTTACCTTCTTCTTCCGAAGAAGAAAACTTCGTAATTGATCCAGAAAACTTCTTGGTGGATGACAAACATGTTTACAACTTCAAAACTTGACTACATTTTCCAATAATGGCATAGCACCAGCACATGGTTTGATGGGAAAGCTGTTGTCGATCAACATGTCCTTAGAAGTTACTAAAAGTTACTAGGAGAGTTATAGGAAACACTAGGCTATAAAATATCGCCGTTACAATGAACAAGACTAATATTCAAGTGAATTTCAATCAACTGAGGCAGCGCTGTTCCCAACACTAGGACATCAACGCTGGAAGGAATATTTTGGATCAATTGGAACAGCACTGAACAGCTACGGCAATCTGCTTGTGCACACAGAGGAAGAGTGATAATACAACAGCCTATCAAGAAGATGATCGAAGTGATGTCAACGAAGGGCAAAGATTAACTATTAATTTTTTCTTGTCGTTGATTTATAATTGAAGCATGAAATGGCGCTGACATTTGATGTAGTGCAAACTTATTATTGGCGAGGGAAAGTGAATACTACACGCTTGATAGTTTTGATTTTCACAGCGCCAAAATTATTACTGTAATAGGATTTGAAATTATGGATTTATCAAAGTTAAGAAAATTAAAATTGGAATTACCACAGTCTTCAGAAAACTGACTGAATAAGAGAGACAAATAATGATGAGGATAATATAATAGTCGGAGAAATTTTCAAAGTAACACGAACGAGTCATTCAGTGCTATCCGCATCGTTTTACTATCATCAGATTATGAATTTAAGGAGTTTGTGGTGACCCAGGAACAACTGCCAAAAAAAATCAGCATTAAAGTCCAGAATTATCAAAATTTGTTAGTTACCGACGGTAACGTCTCTGAACATCATGCATAAGTTGCATGAAAAGAGTAATAATGAAATAGATGTTTGTTGAATGTTAGCCCAGAGGAAAGTTTTCACCATAACTCACACCAGTTGTTAGTTTTCAACTAAGATGCAGCAGTTTGCCAGAGCATCAGGACTTGCTCCCATAATCTCTGAACTTTTTCCAATCGACATTCAAGTGAAGCCGAAATTTCAAAAGCATGTACCTATTTAATTGCGTTATTACCATTAAACAACAGTTACCAGCATATACAGGGTGTCTCAAAAAAATGTACTCACCTTTTAACCGTTGCTAACATGCTGTCTTCTTTGTGTTGCAGGTGTGAGGTTCGAACCTTTGCGAACATGATTAAATGTAATTAAAGAATCATGTTCGCAAAGGTTCGAACCTCACACCTGCAACACAAAGAAGACAGCATGTTAGCAACGGTTAAAGGGTAAGTACATTTTTTTGAGACACCCTGTAGTAATGAACACGGGACTCCATATTTTCTGGCTATTCGTGATCATTATCGTGCTATGAAGATGTGTTTGAACTCGAACAATGCTCTTCACAGGTTACAGCATAATATTTTTACCGTAAATTTTATCAACAAAAACTTTCAAAACCGATATACAAGTTTGCAATAAAAGCATTTAATTCACAAAAATCTTCCTATGTAAAATTTATTTAGATAACTGCTTAAACTGCTTAGATAATTGCTAGAAAACAGTCGAAAAATCGATTTTCAAACTAATCACTAGGACTAAATTTATTTGAATTCACAATTACGTAAAAAAGATGGTTTGCTTCTAATAAAATTTTGGAGCGTGAGTGGACAAATCACTTATTCATAGTCAACACCTTGTTTCTTTCTACATAATATCCACGTAACAAAAACCAAACCTTAAATCAATTAGGACCATACAAGGCAACTTGAGTCAAGTTCTGCATTTCGTCAAAGGCAGCACGAATTCTGTAAAAACGATCATTTGAGTATGAGTTGGGAAGCGACTAAAAATTTCTACAGGTGTTATGTTTTTCTCAACATTTATCAAATGTTTGCTATGATCCTTCGTCATGCATCTCGTCTGTACTTTTTATTGCCCAGGATCCTTCAAGCATTTCGCTGTTCTGTAATTTAGAGAATGGGTCTGCAAAGCTTCACCAAAGCCAAGGGATTTTTGAAGCATTCCACTCATCTGTAATTTAGGAAGTGGGTCCACAGAGCGTCATCGAAGCTATACCCTCTTGTGGCGCTGAGGACTGAAACTTGAGGGGAAGTTTGAGTGCAAATGTTTGTCTAGAACTGGAGCGGCAAAATGAATTCAGGCTGAATGCCAGAAAGCACCCCAAACTTCTGATACTGCAACGTACGAACATCTTCATCTGAGTAGCAGGTGCTGACAACAATCAAGCGCAGCCTATGAAGCCGATAAACCAAAAATTTCACGGGTAAATTTTAGGATTGTGGTTTAACGGGACATAATGTTTCACTAAAACGTTGAACAACCTTCGAGTCCATCTATTAAGGAAAATTAGATGAAAAATATGACCGAACTAATAGCAGAAAAAATTAGAGATATCATTTTTAAATTTATTAATAAAAAACATCAGAGCTGCTAATCAGATACGAGCAACCAGCACGGCGGCAAAACCCGCAATTCAATCGCGCAAGAAAAATGGTCAGACTTCTTCAAGCGCTAGATTCGCTCATTTCTTGCACAAAGAAACAGAAAGGTGTACGAAGTTGATTATGTTCTAGGATAAAATTATGCTTGGTTAAACGCTGAACGCAATTTAACAAAAGGTTGCGTTATCACGTACAGAGACAGTCACTAGTAGGTGTTCATCAAGTGAGGTTTCATTTAATCCCGAAAATGGTGGACCGAATTTGGAAAAAGAAGTGAAAATTTCTCATGAATTTCGAATTTTTGGAACGGTACGACCGAGGGAATGAGGAGGAAGAGGTATGCAAATGAAGAGCGATGTAACTCGTGTTTGATAAGAGTTTTATGAATAGTCGGCTGATTTAAGAGCCCCGCTGTAGCACCGACAGGAGGAAGCGGCTTACCAAGCATAATGACCAGCAGCTTTCGCTATATGCCGAGTTCCTCAGTAGAAACATGAATTCTCATAAAAAAGTTCACGTAACGATGATATGGAGACCACACCGTACATCAGATCAGCACGTACAGGGAAATAAACTCAGCAAATTTTTGTTTTTACGTTCTTCCGTGGAACTGCGTGGTCGTACATAGAATAACATAGAATAACAACAATAATAACGTACATAGGTCGTACACGTTAGTCGCTTAGACGATACTCTGATGATTCTGGTAACAAAGTTAAAAAATGAAAGTAACAAATCATCGACAGCGATACATATCAATATTTTAGAACAACCACGCAACTGCCTCAAGATTTTACGCGAAGGCTCCCTGATAAATAGCCCTTTCTTCACATCAAAATCTAGCGCTGGACTACGAGAAGAAAAATCCAGTAACTGCCGTGCAATACGATCAGGAAGTCACTTGCATGCAGTTTGCCTTCGTCCAAGAAAGAAAATGTAAATATTTCAGTGAGTATTTGAGGCACCTTCTCTACATCTGTGGGTCCTTCACGAGTGCAAACGCAGAAATCCGACACGCTGAGGTTAAATCCTGCTGAAATCAAATCCTTGTTACGGAGGCCATGGTAAATGGACGGCCCAGGAGCTGCATTTGTGAAGAGGTTTCTCATATTGCAGAGGTCTACGAAGAACCCAGTAGCAGCAGCACTGCAGAGGATTAGAAGGTAAAAGAATTTCGTCTTACTGTAGCGTGGACAACCACTGCACTGCACTAACCAGCAGGTCGCTACACTGAGTACACCACATTGTAGTCTGCCATTTTCTGTCATATCAACATTTTTTATTTATATTTAATGAACTGAATTTTCAATCTATATCAAACAGTTAAACTCAAACAAATGATTGGGTGATTTTTTTGGAAAGAGTGGACCGTGAAACATACATCGTGTACACTCCAGATAAAAAAATTGCTACGAGGACACTAATATAAGTCAATACGATAACTGTATAATCATCACTTAATTCTAACTGGTTAAACGTGTATCATTGATACAAAGAAAAGCTAGAAACAATGACACACGCACCGAAGTGGAGTCGTGGGCAACATTACTGAGAAAAGGTAACCACTAACTCGACATTTGTTGACGTTATTCAACTTCTCTCTGGCCATGAACTACTCCCTGAAGTCGGAAACGGTGCACCATTGAGAAAAAGTTCCTGTATTTAGTGTTTTTAAAACGATTCATTTCCAGAGTGAGATAAACATCTGCCTGGGGTGCGCTGAAACTAGTGTATATGTACATTGTTTTTTAGAAACATGTTCAAGATCAATTAAAACGATTTTTATCAAAAGATATTAATAATTTTTTTTAAACTGCTCACTATAACAACAGGGAATTAAAAATGAAGCAGAAAACATTCAAATGAAATTGAAGGCGCAGAGAGCATGAATTAACAAGCAAAGAACGCGCAGCCATCTTGCAAGTCCTCTTACATAGATATATCTAAAAATCATTTTAAAAGATTAGGTGAATTTCAATGAAAATTCAATTTTTTATGCAATAAATTCTTCATCCTGTTTCTTGCTTTATTAAGCACGAAGTATAATCCAGAAAGTGTAACGTGTGATTTGAATTTTCAGTCTTTTTTCATTTGCAGAAACAGTCTCTGATCAACGTCAAAAGATGCATACACCGTTTCCGATCAGAGGGGTAGTTGTGAGACGCTACAGTAGCGGTGTAGACCTATAAAGGCTTATTATTTAGTTTCTCATGTCAATCATTAAAAGTGCTGTTTATGTTAGTTTTTGGTAGGCACTCCTATCGGTCACTCGTCAGCGTTTTGGCAATAGAATCACTAATACATTAAGTGCGGTTGCCTAACCACACCAAATCTTTACTTTGTACACATAGACCCTAGAAAGTTTTGAAAAAATTACAGAACCTAACCTGAGTGACCCACCGGTGGGTCACTTCGCAGGAAATGTGTTAAATGTCATTTTCGAATTGTCGGTAGCTGTTCACTTAGAGTATTAGTATCGACCACCATCTAGAACCAGGTACATATATCCCCCCCTGCAATATGCCATTTGTTCATATAATCTGAAGGATTACCATTCGTTGGGAAAGTATCGCTTAGACAAATTTTGAAAATTGTGAGTGGCGATAGTTTTAGCCGAATAACAACAAAACTCATTGTTAAATGAACAATACCTAACCAGGGAACTGAAGGTGGACACAAAAAAGAGACGGAAATATCTTCTGCTAGTCGAGGTAAATTTTAAGAGCATTGTAAGGCATTAAAACAACTCCTGCGACAAGGCGTAAACAGGTCACCAAAATCATTGATCATAAGCTTACTCATACTAGTACATGTATCTAAAAGTTCAGCAGCCATAAACAACTCTAAAAATGAGTTCCACCACGTGCTGCTAAAGTATTAAAATGTATACTTCCAAAACTGCAATGAAACAAACATTCATAAAACCCAAATTTTAATTATGCAGTAACTCTCAATTTCAAACGCAATTTTTCGCCAGCAACTGATTTCATTGAGACACGAGAACTGTACTCGTGACTGTCTCCAGAGCCGCAACGCAGAGTCACAGAGCATAAAATTCGGAACAAACCACAGACAGCGCTGCATTTAAGGCGTCCAAGCCCCAATCTCCCGCGGTATAACGGTCGCTTTCTCGTAAAAGAAGCCCGGAGCGGACAACATGACCGCCAATGAAGAACTCTTTGCCGCTTCCCAGCCCGAAACGGCATCATTAGGGCCTAATTAGAAGCAAACAAAGTTTTCCGCCACATTAATTTTCGTTAGGGCGGTGGAAGCCGCAATCTATCAATGTCTGGCTAGAGTTGCTGGGTAATTGCTTGCTCAACAGAAGTACAACTCAGGTCAAGAAGTTGGCGGCCAGAAGTCAGGCTAGACTTCCACGCTATCACCCCAGCAGCATGCAGTAGGCACTACAAAACCGTTAATTATTAACGTGGGACTAAGGTAGCGGCAGACTTTGTTCTGGCAAAAAGTAACGAGGATCAAATGTTACGACCGCTTTATAGGATTTCATCGTATGGATGAATAGACTGGACTATTATGGTGGGTCGTATAAGAACCGCAGTGCACATTGCACAAATCAACGTACAGGCTCTACTACGCGTAATTTAAAAGAAGTTACGCTTTGCAAAGTTTCCGTACCGGTCACAATCAGTGTGACCAGACAGGATGACCAGGTGTTGCAGAACACTGTGACCTCCACACTCAATGACCAAATGTTGCAGAACACTGTGACCTCCACACTCAATGACCAGGCGTTTCAGTAGTCTTACTTTCTTTGCTTTATTAATCATTTTAAGGTTTTGATTAGGACATCGAACACCACTCTTGCATTCTGAAGCACTTTTTGTGCACAAACATGAATTTAACTTGATTAACGCACGGAGTTATGCGACCTTGCTGGTTGCAAATAATTTAATTTTTGGGTAGTTCTAAATTCGTGCAGTTTCTTATTGCTTCTGATTTTTACTTTTATAGAAGCTGATGATGAGATTGACACCCGCAATGTTCGATCATAAAACAGATTAATTCTCTCAATTAAGCTTTCCTCTTTTTGATTATTCGTAGGTTTTGAATTTTTCTTCCGATTTATGCCGGGTTTAATAATTTCATGCATACGTACAAAACTAGTAAATGCGGTCCAATGTTTTTGTTTCTAAACTCTAGAACATTATCCTTAGATAAAAAAAGTTCGATCAATGAACCTAAATTCTGAGTAGTTCATCACTTCAAACTTTATAGAATTTCATAGCGCAACCAAATGCTACCTTACTCTAACATCGTCAGTAATTATTAACACGTTTGTTGCGATGCGACCCACCGGTGGCTCACTCAGGTTAGATTTTGTAATTTTTTCAAAGCTTTCTAGTGACTCTATGTACAAAGTAAAGATTTGCACCAGCTAGGCAATCGCAACAAACGTGTTAATAAAGCACTTCAGTTAGGTCTATGATTATTATTATCATTACTATTACCAACATTATATCCGTTACTAAATTCATGATTTAGTCACAGCTTCCACACAATTATGCTGATACTGAAACCTTGAAAAATATTAATCTAATGTATATTAGTCCACACGCATGCCTACTATTGCGTGTTTGCCACTTTGTCAACAATAGAATACCTATTAACATAATAAGCCCGTGAAAACTTGAGTGAAGATTTCATTTAAATGACATCAGATAAGACAAAATTGCCGTGTCTGCTAGGCACAGTTCTCGACAAGCGGCAAAAGAGGCAGCGTTGATATCTCCAAAAAACTTAAATGTAAAGTGTGAAAAAGAAAAAATAGAAACAAAGACACTTTGCTACGGTGTCACTTGCACTGTAAATCAGCGCCCTACAAGAACGGCAGAGAATGGGGGCGAAGAAAGATAAAGCTGGACAACTTAACTCAAAACAGTTCTCTGCATCCAGTAACACGGATTCTACATCAAGTAGCTATGTGGACAAAGGAGAGTTAATTCTCCAAGGCATGCAGGCAATTGTTGATACTATTAGACATTCATGCTCGGTAGAGGTTAAGAATTCCCGATATTCCAGTGCACCACCGAGTCCATAAAATACAGTGACGTACAATTCTTCTTAGGACTTTTGCACTTTTTAAGAGACTTTTTCGGGACACGTATATGAAGACACCACCTTGTACATCTCCTTCAGCACCTGATAAATTTGAGAGGCACAAGTAAAGAGAAATTATTCTCAATTTTCAAACATTTTATATACAATGTTGTAAAAAACATCCCATCATCGAAATGACATCGTAAGCAAAATGAAACATGACCTGATTAGTAAAATGACTATGAGGAACAAATACAGTATCAACATTAATACTCTGGTGAATTCACCATTTCTGCAACACTCCGAAAGTAGACTCTAGAACAGTAATTTGCAGATTTGGTGGCCCACTAAATATAGTTGAGCAAACTACGTCGCTAACTTACGTAGCAGAGCATGACAGCTTCTCGAGCAGCGCTCTGGAGGATAGCGGGCTGCAGGCTGTTCAAGACAGCGGAGAAATTGTCACGGCCCGAGACGTTGTGTTCTTGGCAGGGTGTTGGAACAGGGGTCGGGAAGCACAGCTCGCCTCGAGGATTTGAACAGGTTGCGAGAGAAGGCCTCTGTAGAGTGGGCAAATGGCAAGGGATCTGGGAAGTGGTCGAATGGGTAAGTGAGTGGGAATGGGCGGAGTGAAAAGAGGAGGGGGAAGAAGGCTGTGATGTTGAGCGAGGACAGCTCAAGTGAACGAGACTCTGAGAAATGGTCGAGTGGGAAGAGGTCTTGATAGCAGTAAATTTGGAACGAGCGTGAAAAGTATTAGCCTTAGCAGCGGTAGAGTAAAAAGAATGGAGGTTCGAATTCGAATCAGATAATGGGAGAGTGAGAAAGTTTAGGTCGGTCGTAATAGACGTGGAAGAGCAGGAGACGTGGTGTGAAGCGTCGCACTTAAGAGTGTTGAAGGTTGCACTAGGCGAAATGCGCACGATATCCTCAAGCTTATTACTAGATGGAGAAATGTTAGTAAAGAAGGGTTTTGAAGTGATAAGAGAAGACTGATTCGAGAGAAGAGAGGAAGTAATCGGAGTGTTAATTTTCGAGGAAGATTCCCTGTCACAGAACAAAATTGACTGTGCAACAGCCTCAGAGGAGGGAGGGTAAACAACAGAAATATTTTGGTTATCTTTAGCGGCGTAGGAAGTGTAGGAAGACGCTGTTAGGGAAGGTTCGTAATCAGCAATTGAGTAAGAGGCGGGAAAATCGGACGCAGGTTTGACTGGGTAGTGTGAAGGAGTGAGACAAGACTGGGCAAAGACCGCAGACGAACACGAGCGGACTACAGAATAGTGGTTCAAGAGAAGAGTGTCAGTCAAGACGGCCATATTGCCGACTCATCGTTGGTCTGCCGATCAGAGGAAAGTTACGCAGCAGCACCAAGGCTACACACTGCCGATCATTGGAAAATTTTATGATAAATCGATTTATTGTTTACTGTGATATATTGAATATTAAACACGATCAAATGAAACAATTTCTGAGTTCATAAAACACTTATCCATGCGTTTTCACAGATAAACTAATCGAATAATTTTATTCACATCACTGTTTTCAATCAATTTTTTTCAAAGTACAATCAGCAAATCATTTTCTTCGAACTAAAACTCAAGTAAGAAGAAGTGCATCAAAAACTCCATCGAAAAATCAAGTACATAAGATATATGCATTGACAAGCTAAGTGTGCTTCTCGTGAGCGATGCTTCTCATGTTAATGCAATACAGCACCACAATAACCAGAACGTTTTTGTAGAATATTCCTAGAAAGAAGACATGAATTTTATTAGTTTTGCTACAAGAAAATTTCATAATCGAAAAAAGCTTCGTTGACACCGCAAAATCTTGGGAACAAAACTTAATTAAACTTGTTCACTGGACTGAGTCTGTGAGAGAAAATGCATGCTTTACAACAGTAAAATAGGAAAAAGCCGCATAATGATATAGGTTGGAAATCAGAAGTAATGATTAGTCCCTTGAAAGTGACCGTATTTGTTCGTTAACTTGAGCTAAACTTGTCTACGGGTTCGTGACTGCTTAAAAGTACAAAACATCTTTAAAAAATTACCCCATGTTCTTACGTTGTCTTCACCCAAAACGTTTTTATGTCATCAAGAGCTTGTAAATTTTTAGAGAGATGAGAAGCTACTTCTTTTAACTACATAATACTCCCTCAAACACCGGCTAACCTCCGGGCATAGGAGAAAAATACCATACTCTTCGTGGTAATAAGTATCAGGTTATGCCCAAAAGAACTATCTTATATAATAGGGACACTTTTATAACATAAGTTGTAGTTAAGAAAGCAGTGTACATGTATTGTTGCAATAGAAGACTCGTCGACTGGCAACACTGGTATGACATGAAAATTATATAGATTATTGTAGAATAAACGAAGCTGAATGCTTCAGAATTCCTAAATTTTTCCAGGAAATGGATGATTCATGTCCTACTGACATTTATCTATTTCGAAGAAGTTGAACGACTTTTCTGTTCACGTTGAACTCCTTTCATATAATTGAAGCGTCGAACACGTGCGTTCTGATGTAGATACTGTTCTTGAAAAGCGTTAGCAATAAAACAAATCTAATTCACAATGAAAATTGCAGTCACTAACTATTTGCCGTTACACAGGCATAAATTCAAGTTTACACAAAATTAAGCATGAGCTTTCCAGGAGCTTGCCCCGTTAATTTCCGAGTATATTAAGTCCAAACTTCATCAACTTAATTGTCAGAGGTTTTGGGGTCGCATAACTATCGCTAGTTTACGTAAAACTTCTCATATATTCATCACTTCATTGCGAACAAACTGATAATGATTAAACAACACAAATTCGTATTTCTTATGGAACAGTAAAACATGCCGGTAATTGCAGATTGCTGTAATAATTACCTTTCTAGCCCATTTCTCAATTCTAACGAGTCTTCTGAGAATTGCCGCGATGTAAAACAGTTCTTCGAAAAACTCGTAAGCTGAAATTCAATGACAATCGTGAAGAAAAAAATCTTTCGATCATCGGCTCAAAGCGTCTTCTTTGATAAGAGACCATCTCATGTTTATATTTGTGTTGACAATAAGTACTCACCATCGTACACTGATATGAAATTACAAAATCTATCCGTCAAAATATCATAAATGAACACCGCATTGAGAGCTTTCGCACTCATCTTGGTTACTACCCACACTTCATTAACATAGAAGAATGTTGTGTTTTGGGATCAACCAGAAACATGTATGTATATGAAATTATAAACTCCGCTGCCTGGACTACGATATTCGTCTTAGTGTGCAAGACTCTGCTAATACCGAGAGATCCTCTTGAACAATGCAAGTCTTCCGTATTATAAAATAGCGAATATGCATTGTTCAAGTACAAAATTCCGAGTCTTGAATGGCGTAACCACGGGTTTTCGACTACATTTTTGCCTAAATGATGTTGAGATATTTTTTAAACAATTTTCGAGAAACAAATACTTAGTTTTTCATCGCCATGAGGAAAAATTTTTTGCACCTGAATGCCCGATGCGAAGAGATACTTTTGAAACAAAAGACTAACATATGAGAGAGGGTGCTTATCAAGGTCAAGAATTATACCTGCAACTGTCGCTCAGCGAAAACGCAAAAAATAAAGCAGCTCACAAATCGCCCCACAAAAAGAGCAGGGACGAAGCAGTCTTTCAGATGCCCTGTCGCGCTGGAAGACGTGCTGCGAGCACGGGATAATAAATTGTCTCTGGGACGCTTTCATGGAACTCCAGCACTATTTCCTCAAAGGGGAAATTAGCCGTCCTAAAATTTACTAAGAATATTTCCTGAAGAAAATTCACGGCACAAGTTTATGAAGAGGAGTGACTGATGAGACATCTCTCATGAGTGGTGAGTTGGCCGAGTGGTGAGCTAATGGAAATTTCAACAACGAATGCCACGAAGAAAGCACGCGTGTAATCCAGGGCAGGTAGGCAAAATCTCCAGGAGAGAAGAATAAATTTTTCGTGGTATTATTAAGAATGCTATAGAAGAAAAATAATTAGTAAAGTTTTGTGTGTAGCACTAGCGTGTGCAGCATAATGGTAGAGTAACAGTGGGCTCGTGATCTTGAAAAAATTATTCTAAAAGATTTCAGAGATTAATTTTTTCATTACGCTAACTGTCAAATAACAACAGCTTCTAGTAAACATTTTTGCTAGTATATTTACCTTCAATTAAACATTAAATTATTGTGTTCGAGATCCTTTTACTGTTTTACATTACATACATTTTTATTGCAAATTTAACTGAATTTATGATACAAAAATGCGTTAAATTTTATGCACACGTTTTTCATGTAACTAATAATGTTAACGGAATGATAATAATGAATATTGCTTATAAATCGGGACCAAAATTAAACAATCTGAAAAATTCACTCCACTACTTGGAAACCTGGTCACATTCCTGAAACATTATTCGGTCTTTGCAAGCACTAAAAGATGTAAAGTTCTGATGCACATTTTTTATACACTACCTTCAAAAATTATTTGACAATGAAAAGGATCAATAGGCAACCTACTTTTTCTGATGGAAATTTCAAAGATCATTGGCTCGGCTACTATTAATGTCAGTAATTTTAACAGGTTTTCAAGTTTTCCGTTCTCAATTTCTATTCCACAAGTTGAAAACTGTTGTCAAGCCTTGGTCAACAGACTTCGTTTCGCAACCGAAATGTTATACCAACGTTTATTTGCGTCTTTTGAGTGCGTATGAAAAAGTTTTTAAATATTTTTAGGGCGCCAAAAATACTTCGTTGAATTGCTGGTGAAGTTGTCGTTCAAGACTGCACATTCACAATCATCATTTACGACCATAAAAATTCCTGAGCTTCATTCGACATCACAACAAACGCCTGAAGCCTCGACTGGAGCACTCCCTAGAGCGACGAATCATCAAGTATTCATGGGAGAAGATCCGAGGCATAGAGATGGAATTTGTATCGAGACTTAACCCGTTCTACGAGCTCGGGAACTCACATAGGAATTGAGGCATCAGATTCACCGAAACAGAAATACGTTTAAATTGACACTGACCAAAAGGCAGCATGTGCATTATCAGGGGGTAAAACTAGAGAAGCATGGAAGATACTTGATCCCTATGCCAAATAAAATAGGATGTTTCAGTCGAAGTGATCTGCAGACAATTGGCAGAGCTATTTGACGAAATTGAAGAGGTCGTGTTACGTGAGCACATCACATTCTCGTAGTAGAGAAAGAGTATTAGATAATCCATCACTCCGTAGCTGCAGCTGCATCAAAATTAAAGCCAAATATACGACATGGATCGTAAGCCAGCAGCGGTTGCAATAGTAACATCTCTGTAAAGCAATGCGTACTGCCAGTAGCATTCAAACAGCAGCTCCAATGTATATACATATATTTATATATATTTATATTTATATATATATATATATATATATATATTTATATATATATATATATATATGTGTGTGTGTGTGTGTGGTGCTAGCAAAAATAGTTGAAGTGATGGCAGCAATATCGGTTTAGTGGCAGTACCAAAAAAGAGACACATTAACAGTTGCAAGCTCGTGCACAACCAGCAACAGCGGCTTCGATGGATTCCTACGCCAGGGGCACAACAGTCACATGAGGGCACGTGAGGTACTGCCACCTTTTTAGCAAGGCAGGGAGCTGATATTTGAAGTCAGCAACACAGCCAAGGCACTTGGATTACTCAGAGGCCAGTGAGCCTTCAACATGCGAATACGCACTCCAATTCTGAAATACGTTGAGCATCACCAGCAATGTAAGACAGCGCTCAAATAAAACGCATGCCTTCATGATGTTAGCAAGTGCACTTGTCAGTGATCGTAAAGTGTGCTTCTAATCAACAGAAAGCACAAATCAGCACTAATTAATGCAATAAGATCCAATTGAACTTGAAAATTATGAGCACCAATGAAAAAAATATCTCACAAACGGTAGCGTGTTTTGAAATCTATCGTTTGCACCAACACAACATAATATTTCTCGATCATGGAAATATTCGTTTAGTAAAAGAATATACAGAATAGAGTTCTTGCTGACATCGTTTTCGAGGTGTTATTACTGCAAGAGATGTGATAAACTTCAGCTTGTCCTCGACTTTGATGTTACTTGAAACTCAATTATCAAGCAATATTCGAACCAAAATTTAATTTTTGAAAATAATGATTTGGTAATGCGCGTTGTGAAATTGAAAACTGACCTGCAACGTTAATTTACCAGCATGAATAGTACTGAAATTGAACTCATTATTATAAAAATAATATTAATATACTAAGGTAATATGAGGTACAGGTAATTCCATTCCCCTTGCGATTGAAATTGTTTTAGCGTTAAATCAGGACGCTTTCGAGAAAATCGTTCAATATACCGCGGAGCGGTAAAAATTAATAAATAAAGCTGGAATGCACTTCATATCTTCAAAATATTTTTGTGATTACTTATTATATTTACGTGGTTACTTCGGTGTTTTGATTATTTTTAATTTCAACAGATTCTGATCATGCGTTTGAAATCTGCAACGCGTATTTTTTAGCAGATAATTTTTTATGGCGCATTTTGACTTTCAAACACTGACTTAAACAACACCCACACAAACTCGAGAAACAAAGCCACAGGAAACAGATAGAATACTCGAAGATGTTGACAAACAGGGATTACCTTTCTCTATTGCGTTTTAGTGAAAGTGGAGCCCAACGACTGAATCTAAAAATTAACGCAACAAAGACCGAGAGGAAACTCATAGTCCCACTAAATTCTTTTTCAGATGACGCTCACTCAGGAAAATGGAGCTTTGCCGCTGTCAACAAAATACTGAATGCGCTTAGGCAATGAAGATGAACTTGAAATCTTAAAAGTTCAACAAGCTCTGCGGAATTTGGCTCCTGAGTGAAATAGAACATAGACCACACATGTCAATTAACTCTAGTTTTACGTATTCACATCGTGAAGGCTAATAAAGAAACTTTCCTTCATCCAACAACGCACACCGATATGAAAGCCATATACAATACATTCTTTATTTTATAAAACATCATTTATGAATGAATCAAAAATTGTTGATAAGCATCGGAGGTTTCGGACGTTGATGAAGATACACTTTTGATCCTCAACATTACGGCACAACCTGTCCAAGACTTTCCAGGGACTAAAATGAAATAAAATAAAACTCCTCATGATTCGTTACCTTGAAAATACTAACGCCGCAATAAACTGAATAAACAAGATCACTTTGCAACCCGATGACGAGTTGGCTGAGGTATATTAAGAGCTCACTATTTTACCGTAAAGCCATCCATTTGGCGCCTAAATGGAAGGCGTAAAACTTGATGAGAGCTTAAATCACAAGTCGCGATATGAGCAAGAGGCCGTCACTCTTGGCTAAGCGATCGGCGAGGTAGCGACCATCAACATATTTTCCATTAAAAACTGAGGTTTAATTCGACCGAAGAGATGGAAGACCATCAGATGAGGCAGTGAGGAAATGAACAAATCACGTTCATCTCGAAATATTACGACTCAATCCATGAACATTGCTGACGAGAATACTTTAAAAATGTTTCTAGCCGTAAATAAGACTGTAAGCTAAGCCAATCCTATTTATGAGAATGCAGTACTGTTACATCATTGCTAAATTTCAGTAGCCAATATGTGTCTTGGCATTTTTTTCCATTCTGACACTTTTTCTTATCGAAGATTTAATCGTCATTGGGAAGAGAGAAGTAGATGGCACGAGCTGGAGAGAATGTAGCCATCTTCCAGCAGCACAAAACCCTCCAAAAATATGCATGATGAATTGCAGAAGTTGTTGAGCGATAGGACAGTCAGCTCAACTTCATAAAGTTTTCAGTGAAGTTCTCTTGGGTATAGTTCTTGAAGCAACAAAACACAGGCAAACAAAGATGTGTCATTAAGAACAGTGGTCGTATTGGGAGCTCGAAAAAATGAGGAAGGATCAAGAAATGGCTTTTTGTCACGACTTTTTCAGCCAGGCGCCAAATTCACTAAACTTTGTGGGTGGCATCGCAGTTTTCAGCTGACGCAGTAGCAATTATTCATCGACAATGTTTTTAGCTCGAACATTACGATTCAAATCGTGGAACTGCAAAGAAAATGAAGAAGAGTGTAAAGTTTTGAGCGTACAGTTCAACACCCTAACGGCGGCCTAGTTTAGATAGAACTGATTGGAGGGCCATCAAATATGGGCATCAACTTAGGTAGTAAAAATATATTATACGGAGTTCAGGTTCGTTGAACCTAATGAAATATATTCTCTGACAGTAGAAATTGTGATAATTAATTACAATTAAGGTCCGTTCCAGTTATAAAAGAAGAATAGCATATACGAGTAAACGCTCCAGTCCTACTTAATGAGCTCATTAAATATTTCCAGGGTGATGCTAATGAAGCTTATAGAGAAAACGCTCTCAAATTATAAGCGTTTCTTGATCCTTCATCAGTAGGGAAATCATGTTTTGAAAGACAATAAATTGGGTCAAATGATCACAAATTTTAAATATTAAAGTTTTGAAAGGAAAAAAGTACATGAAAGATTTTCATAAAATTGAAATTGCGATTCCAATATCTCGACAGAAGTTCCTCTGTGCGTCAATATTAATGAATAATTCATCGTGGAACTAATAAAAACAAAGACAATTGAACATTATGTGCACAATTAACTTTAAGAGCTACGCTTATTTTTTTTCCAGATTTTAAAAATGAAAGTTGTTGAAAAGCTGTGCACTAAATTTGAGTACAATCATGACAATGAGCTGCGCCCAGTGTAGAAATTCTATTGAATTATGAAAATTTCCTCAGTCTCTGACAGGCTGCTGTCCATTCAACTGAACTGGACACGGATTTAGTTTTGAGCATGACCTACTCGTAGATTGACGGATCCCACAAAAAACACGTCATAATTAGTTTGAAGCAGCGTGCATTCAATTTTTCAAAAACGAAAATGAATAAATCAGAGTTGCACACGTTGCCGAAACTTCATAAGGGAAATCAAAAAGGACACCAACGAAGTTCGCTTGAAGAGTGTAAAATTAGTTATTATATTGAATACTTCACCTAGTTGAAAAAGACCATAACGTCATAACACCATAAATAAACAAGTCGACTCAAGTAAATGTATTATGGACTAAAATATAAAAACCAAGACTTGATAAGAAAGTTCGATAATAAAACACAGGAAATGGCCGATTTTAGACCGACTTCGAACTGAAAATATTTCCTCAGCCCAGAGTGGTTTTAAAATGAAACTCAGTGTGAACTTTATTGTTGATAAACAATCCGCCAAAATCCTCTCTTGGCTTTGCCCTGACCATCGGACGACCAACGACACAAGTTTAGGCAATTTGTTCCCAACATTTCTCTAGATGCCCACAATAGTTTCTGATCTACGATCATGGGTTTTCGATGCGACTCCAACAATGCCCCAAAATTACGCTTTTTGAGAGACGTTTTCCAGTGGCGCTCACAGATCAAATAGAAAATGATTGAGCCCTTCAGAGCGGGTGCGCGCCGCGCAATAATTTCGATTCAAAGCTCCATTGCTTTAAGTGCAAGGAACTTTTTCAAGCAAAAAAAAACCACAATAATTTCATATTCAATAAAGTGTAAACTATGAGGCAAAAAAATCCTACACATCCGCCAAAGCCGCTGCATGTTAGAGCGCACAAGAACAACAGAATCAGTTTTAGGTAATAGGCTAGGCCATCAGTTACCTTCAGATTATATTATACAGACAAATCGTAATGGCATCTCAATTGAAGACCAAAACTTCGATGAACAAGTGAGTAGCGTAAAGAAGAAGACGCTCTAATCGAGTGTTACAGAGGCACCAAGATCTCTTCGTGAGAGAAGAACATTGTAAGCTAAAATTAAAATTTAGCGACTACGTAAACTAAATTAAAATTTAAAGAGTGATTTAAATCACAACCTCAGACGTTGTGAAAAACAAATGATTACAGCACATTCGCTTGAGCAACGCTACTATTATTTAATTAACTAAAACAACAACAAACTTATTACGGCTTACGCTTTCACATCACATACCAAACTCAATGAGGCATGACATTTCTTAAAGATCTTTATTTTACAGATACATTTTTGGACTCACCACCCACCGTTTGCATTATCCCATCTCCAAGTATTAGGAAGCCTGATTTCTTCTCAAGAGAGATTTGAGGCTCAAAAAGAAAAGCTATTACACTGGAAAACTCACTAAACTTCGTACGAGATGATGACATTAAATTGCTAAAGAGCTTTCTCTGGATGGAGTTAGAATATTAAAGAGGAAGATTCATCACAAGGAAGCGAGTCAGCAGGAATAAAGCTCATTAAAATGCATGATCCATATGATGCATCTAGAACCATCCAACGGGACGTAATCCGTCGCTATCCAGACGGATTTCTTTTCTCCGTCAGTTCTTGACAGAAGAAAACAGTGCAATTTGAAGAGGTTCACCTCGAAACTTACTCCCATAGAAACCAATCTAAAACTCCCAGAACGTAAAGAATTTTCTCCTGCATCCTACAGGCATAGTTGAGCTACTGCTTACAGGCAATCTGGAGGGAAATTAAAACATAACTTCATTACAGTTTTGCCTTAGGACGCAATTTGTCATAAATCTGTGCAAAATGCAACGAATTTGCACATGCACTCAAAAACAATATGAACAAACCCAAGCAAGTAAATATTTTCACAGTCAAGTAATAGCAAACGCTTTTAGGTTTTTGCCTAGCACGTATGACTGAGTTGTTCAGTGATTCACAAAATATGTATTCGTTCAAATAAAATGGTTACATCTCTGTTCAATAATGAGCACTGGTATACATATGTTAAGACATAGATGCAGGCTAATACTACTTGAGCATGATATTACTATAATATAACTTCGACGTAATACTGAGGGTCAGGAAACACTAATACTGAAAAACATCATTTGAGGATGGGGCGGTAAGAAGGTCTACAAGAAATCGGAGCAGTCTCGAATTACATTAGGACATTGCCTGCTCAAGGAATTACTTATGCTACGCCTACTAATTTTGAACTTATTTTTCACTAACATCGAATACAAATTATATTTAAAATCATCTCGCTGTACATCAACATTTTATATTCTGGCCAGCACGATGTTTCGCTGCACGTTAAGTCATGATCTGGATCTCCACATCTGCAGAACCATCACAAATCATCGCAGCTTGAGTGATTGAGCATACATTTTCCTCAGTAGCTTCAAAGTTTTTCCAAACTTGAGCTATAAGCCGCTGTTTTGGATTACATTTACGAAATACTTGAGAATTTGTTTCGCGCTATACTCGTATTATATTAAAGGCTGTTACTCGGCTAATACAAAATAGCAGTGATTCTTCAGACTGTTAAAAAGTCACGCCAATACAAAACAGACACAAAAAAATTCTCAGAAATCCAAAGAAAGGGAGGCATGCCTTGAATTTCTGGAAGCATTATCATGCTGATCATTTCTAGTCGGCACGTAAACTAGCGTTGTGTTGCTATTTTTTTAAGTCTCTTCATTTTATTTGTCCCAAATAAATGAAGATAATTGGAATGAAATTCCCAAATTCACTCTTCCGAGTGAGCAAGATCAAAAATTTTATACATATGACAGATGTTGAAAAGACTTGGAAGACCATTGCTTCCGGCCTTTCCTGTCACCTTGCATCAATGCTATGACATTCTGAAATGGGATCAATGACCGGCAAGGGAGATGGAAACGCCCTGAAGTTCATAAATATCAAAGCTAAAATGGTAATCTGAAAGCATGGTATCTTTAATAAATGTCTTTAATATCTCCCAAACAATGTTACTAACTTGCACAATTCTCGGGATTTATTTCAATGCTTTAACAAACCAAGACAAGTCTAGGGACAATCAAAGCAAATTAAGGCAGATAGTCTACAGCCGTAAAGACGAAGTTTGCGGCATTTGTCCGCAAACTTCTTGCATAGCTGCCACTCCTCAGCCGCGATTAACTCAAACTTAAATTGAATCATTTGCCTATATATTCGCACCGATGACTTCAAATTTGTTTGGAAGGGCAGGAAGTGAAGGTGAATGTCACGGTGGGAAAAGTCGACCTTAAGTTCAAATAACAAGTTACCAACAAACTGGTAGGAATCAGAAAACAAAGCTCTTGACCCACTTTCATAAACACAAATAATCAAATCTAATAAAAAAATGCCGCCAATGTAGGGCTCCTCAGTTCATCAATCTTTCTTACTTGGCTTTTGAAATTGAATTCAAACTTTTGACGAAGTGAAGTCTTGCTTCCTTATATCATACATTTGCTCATTGTTTGCAGAAAAATAATACTTGAATCAAGATTAAAGATTAATTTTTTTAAAGATGAATACGAATTTATGGTATGTAATAGCTATTGGTTTTAAAGCTGGCAGTTCAAAAGCTTAACTCCCTTTCAATGTCCAACGGCATTACTAATATTGGGAAAGAGAAATTAATTCCATTGTCCCCGAGTCTAAACCTTAACTTTGCAATTTATACATCCTATGTTGAATGCTTCCTTATTGAATTACTACAACGCTCTTCCGAAGACAAAGTAACGCAGTAGCTACTATGCAAAAAACTACTATAGAGACGCTCGACAATACCTGTGTTAAACTGAAAAACAATTTATTCACTAAATCAAACAAACACTCCAATGGAGCAAGAAGAGATTCCCTCCAGTCGAGGCTTTGTTTTTCGATCACAAAAATCCTCTCAATCTCTAGTCTGTAGAGCAGAGCATGAGGGAATGCAACGGTTTGTGTTGACGCGAGTTCAGCAGGGCATAAACTGTGTACACTCGTTATCAAACCTAAACCCAGGTCCAGGTCATCAGAGTCTCCAGAGTAGAGGACTTATCCTCAGGTCTTTAAGTAGCACAAAACCACCATTGATTCTCAGCAGCACAGTCTGAATATTGGGAATTGTTCGCAGGGCCAATTCTTGGGCCTTGAAAAGCAGGTTTTCGTGAGTCTCGCGAAAAATGTCATCTTAAATTGATACAAAGGCTGCAGCTGTTTTCGGTTTCAAAGATATCCTTTGTGCAATAATAACCTCATTGTTTTATTACAAGAAAATGACAAATTTACCTAATATACAATTTAGTCTTAAAATGAGACTGACTTGTTTTATCAAACCGTAAAAGAGTAAACCCAGGCAATATAGCTTCCTTAGCAGAGCTAATTCTTCCATTAAAAATAGTCAGGATTCGAGAGAAAAAAAAGGGTTAATAGAAGAGGGTTCCATTAGCCTGGGATCGGCCGTAACTACTGACCAGGTACGGCCATTAAGGGGCTGGTACAGATCCCCCCAAACCCAAGATTATAACGGCCCAGAAACGGTGACTGGGTTCCTTTGAGGCGCAGCCGTGCGGAAGCTCGCGCAGATAGCCTACTAAATCCACGATGCAAAGAGAGAACTCAAGCCTCTCTTGCACGGAATTAGAAGATGGCCGCCACGACACCAGCGCATAATATACTTTCTCGTTGACAGAAGCTACGATAATCGAGCCCATAAATGCTGATTTATTCAGGCGGAAATAGCGATTAGCGAGGTATCGTGACTGTAATTACCTTACCAAGCTCAACCAGCGTCCTGCTTAAGCTCTAAGCAAGTCGTCAGGCCACGGGTAATTAAGTAAAATGTGACGTCACCATCATAATGACCTCGCTAAGGCGCGGTCATTAATTATTCTTTCGGGATTAAAAATACAAAGAAACGAGACGAAACGCCGCTTTCAGAAGTAAAATTCAAGATAAAATTCAACGATACCATAACAGGCACTCGCGTGCAATGAACAAGGGGAAGAAGTTCAGCTAAAAGCGGCAGTTAAAAGTTTGGGTCATATCTTTTGAAGTGCAAATACGAGTACTGGTGCAAAACTGATACCTTTCTGGTCCCACATGTGTGTATTGAACTTTACTCAGTATCAATGAAGTATTATTTTAGCAGGCAATACAGGCTCATTGGCTGGAAAGAAAATGAGAATTCACAGGTAAAAGAGTTACAATTTACGTTTCATACGAGAATTCCCATGCTGCAAATACAATCAAATAACCGGTACGACACAGCGCAGATGATTCGTTGAAATTAACATTACTATCTTCATGACTTTCAGTGCCTGTCAGTGTTACTTTCACGGTAACGTAAATTAAAAAACATCTGTGTTCTACATACAAAGTAGCAACCCTTTCCCTCAAATAATCCCACAAGACCCATGCACAATTTCAATACAGCGTATTCAAGTGCCATGAAAACAGCAAATAAGGAAGCAGGATTTCAGACTTATTATAAGCCTATATATTTCCGTAAAGACTGATAAATACTACCTTAAAGCTGATTGCTCTTTCATGCTGACATGAAATCGAATGGAACGCAGAGAACAACTGCTGAAGGCATAACTTTCACCGTATCTATCATTAGAAATATTTGTCCGGCAGCTGCTCCACCGCGTGAGCTTATTCAATATATACAATATACTTGGCGTTATGCTACATTCACCTAGCCCACCTGTCATTGAATGACCGCCCTGTTTACATACCACTAATTAATTTTTAACAATATATATTCAAATAGCTTTGTATTTTTTGGGGCTTGTTTTATGTCATAATATTTGCTGTTGAAATGAAAGTGAACGTAGGTTTAGTTGTTCCGAACGATGCAATTGTCAGAACAAAACTTATTTTTAAAATCAAGCCCCTAAAATTCCTTCATTCACTTTTGATGAAATTGTTACAAGAAAATACCGTTTATTATAACAACAAATTATAAATTAGCCGTGATTTCGATATGTTCTTAAAAAAAATTCTGCTATCACTCACGAAAGCAATTTCTGAGTTTCTTCTAATTCTTAAATTCCTTGACGTAATAACTACTGTTTGTGTAATCGGCCTTGATTTTCAATGGTACAAAGAAAATCATTTTGACAGTATAACATTTCCTGAAGATAGCGGGGACCAATCACACAAAGTTTTTGTGATAGATACAAACATGTCCTGCAGTGCCCTCCAGAAATGCCGCTATATCGTATATGGTCAAATATGCACTCAATTACTATACAGACGAGCGTTGTTCATGACAAGTTGGGTTCTGGTGATGAATAGACCCCGAAATGTTGAGTGTCAATTTTCATAAGATTACGCGCTGCTGCCTTACATATCACATAATGTGGTTATTGTACGTGCTAGAGCAATACAATTGTGAGGAAACTGTACGAACAAACCTTGCTCTTCAGGGAATTAAAAAATGACTAAAAATCCTAAAAGTTTCAACAGTGAAAGGATTTTCATACTAAGTGTAATCCAAAATCAGATGTCTTCGTTCGCATAGAAACTGAAGTAAAATTCGAATCCTGACCTTTATCACAAGTAATCGAATCCCGCTTTGTATGGAATTTCAGAGATTTTTCTGTACATGGAATTTTAAAAAAAGGGCATCACAATCCAGTCTTCGTATACGGTGACTCATTCTTGACATTTTGAAGAAGACAACTGAGTTTATTTGTCACTTCATGAAAAAAGTAAATTAACTCTATGACAAAAGAAAACTTTTTACAAGATAAAACAATAAAATCGCATTAAATTCTACGATGTAAATCAGGCGATGTTACAACATCAGCAATGTGATTCTGACGCTTGACGCATCATGATCAATTCTTGTCATTTTAAGAGTCTCTAGATAATTCCAAGAGTGATGAAGTAATATTTCATCAGCAGAGCTTGAAAATTTCTCTTTCCCTCATTGTGAATTCATTAAATCGTGACGAAGAAACTAAGCTGATCAGCTACAAACAAACCGGATTAACATGTGTGGGAATTTGAGTGTTCTTTGTAATAGAATTATTATTGAGCGAGAGATCAAAAATCAATAACTCAATATCGTTTTGGAATTTTGTGGTGAAAACTCATTCTGCAGGGAGGTAGATGATAGTGAATACTCCTATAGGTAGCACTACGTAGAGGAGTACCAACCTATTTAATATTTCAGAATGATAAGTCAACTAATTCATGAAATCAGCTATGTGGATTATTACTGCGTTCCAAAACACGCAATGAGACTTCAATATTACTTAAGCCGTTCTAACAAATAAATAAACTAATATTGTAAATTTAATATTATCTTAATTCAACGAACTGCTCGGGAAAGGACCATCATTGAGGCTTAAGAAATTATTTAAGGAGTTTTAAATGGATCGAAAATGAAAAATAGACAGTAATGGAAAAGCTCTATCTGCATCTTAACAAATTAAATAAAGCATAGTTAAGTGATAACAATACCAATATTAATAATATTGATGATACTGTGTTTGCCATGCATTATACTGAATAATTTTCTTAGATAACCATATTGTTTGGCGGGTAAAATAGTTTTCCTGAAAGCATTTTAGCAGTATACAGCAATATTGCTCTTCCGATATTTCGGGAGCACAGGCTGGCGCGTTTCACAATGGGAGCGGATTAAAAAATTCACCGAGATCGCCCTCCACGACGAGCTCGCACATTTTACTCTGAAAACTTCACTAGCGACTCCAGCCCAGCCATGCTGCCGTAATCCCAGGGATTTTGAAGTTCCTACTGTAGTGAGTTTCACAGGAATATTAATCCCAGCTCACAACTTTCTGCCATAGAGATGACCTGGAAATACTTTCCCAAAATTACATAAAACGTTCATAATATTTATAAAACAGTATGTGCACATTGTCCTCGTCAATCATTTTTTAAAAATTTGAGTGTCAAAGTAAAAACAGCACAATTACGTACTTTCCTGATGTATTTTAGACTTTCTGCCGAGAAATTATCTAGCAACCGTCCGCCCAAGCCTTAGGGTTTCGAGTAACTCAGCTAGAGTAATCTCAAACACAATCCCTTAACAGAGTAACCACTTCCCGAGTATTCCTGCTTGACTCATCCTTGCCCGAGTTACCCTCGCTCCACAAACTCTTGTTCGACGAAATATTGTTCCCGTTACCTCTACTCGCGTTACCTCTACTCCCGTTACCTCTACTCGCGTTACCTCTACTCGCGTTACCTCTACTCGCGTTACCTCTACTCGCGTTACCTCTACTCGCGTTACCTCTACTCGCGTTACCTCTACTCGCGTTACCTCTGCTCGCGTTACCTCTACTCACACTACAGTGAAGCCTCGTTATCATCGCAAGTAAAGTCATAATTTAAATTTTTAAGAGTTTATACAGGCAGAAAAACGTAAATGAAAATCACAAAAAATAACGAGCAATACTGAAAACAATGAAGAAATGCCCTACTAAGCACTAGAAGTCGCGAATAATTCAAATGATAATGGTGAAAACAGAGGTTCAACTGTACCTCTTCATAAGTTACCTCCTACCCAGTTACTAAGTTACTCCTGCCGATGGCTGTGCTTTTGTTATCGCCAGATGAGTTAACTTTATTATTGGTAAATTGTTAGAATACATTTTTCAAATCCATCCAAATTCACAATGAGCGAAGGCGAAGCTAATGTTTTTGCTGGAACACTATTTTGCACAATACGTCTGCCAGTGTTTTGTAATACGTAAAATCTCTATATTTGGTAGAAAAATTATAATACTTTGCGTTAATGACGGGGCGATTAATTGAAATTTGGTATAGGAATATCATAAGTTTTTTTACATCGGAATCGGTGGTATCGGAATACCAAATTTTAAGATCATTTCCTATTCCTGAAACGATTTTTTCATGCAATAGTAGACCCGCACGGAAAAAATCACGTTTTTTCAAATGAATTTATTTCTTTCTGTCACTTGTTAAGCAGACCAATATTTCCAGATTTTGCATATTGAAAGAAAAGATGGGTAATTGGTGTAAAAATCGCATACTTTATAGTAATCCGGTGTTTGTGGCTGCCACAATACAATGCTCGAAATACATACACTAAAAATATAAAAATACCACGTTTTAAAAAAATTGTATTTCAGATACGCAAGTATCTGCAAGACGATTCGAGTTTTAAGATCCTGAAATTCAAACTGGTGAATGCTAAAGTGAAATGTTTAATATTAATTCACAAGAATTGTATATACCTCAACGAAATGCTACCTTTTTACACGCTAGAATTACAATTAGCAAGATCTATTAACACAGAATGCATCGATTTCTTACACAGTAACGTGACAACAATGTAGTTGTAGCATCTACAATATTCATTAGCTTACAATAACCACTTTATTTCAGCTCCTTAAACATGGTTTAATTGAAATTAACTTTCCCTATCACCTTCAACAGTGAAGAGAGGATTAATGAATATACAACAGTTTTTTATACAGTATCTATCAATAATATGTAGATGCATCAATATGCCGACTGAACTGCTGGTACTGACAACGAGACAACACCAAGGTTGTCAGAATTATTACCGAGGTGCCAAACTTGATACGTGTTTCCTTCAAATTGTAATTTCGAGGTGTAGGACGAGTCCGATATAATTCAGTAGATTTGGTACTGCGGGCAAATATATTTTTTATGATTTTTAAAAATTCATTAAAGAGTTTGTGTAACCATGTTATCACATCAATACCAACAATAAGCATGCAGGAAAGCCCTTGTTCAATATGGTTGCAGGTTAATGCTAAAAAAAATCGACAACGAACTTATAAAAATCTTTAATTTGGCATCTGGATACTATGCCTGATAAAGAAAGGAAATCAGCAGGGATCGGAATCGGTGTATGCACTCAAATCGGAATCGTGACATTTGACTAGAATCAGTACAAATATTAGTATCGTGCCATCACTACTTTCTATACTTCATATTCTAGTAAAATACAACAGCTACATTCTAGAAATCATCCCTCTAACAAAATTTATTCCTTTTACTCTATTTTTATCTCTCAAAAGGAATAGTCACTGAACGAAAAAAGTATATTCTTGAACTGAACGCCTAGCAGTATTTCAACTTCTTCCCTCGACTGAAGCGGTCCGCAAGTTGCAGCACAAGCAAAGCAATCTTCACATGACATCCATAAAAAAACTTCACGCAAGCTGCACATAGGGTGCTTACGTATAATTTTACAGCTTAGTTAGGCACAGCTCTGGACTCAAAAAGAGCGTAAGCATTGCTGAAGAGCGGTGAAAGTAAAGGAGGAAAAATATAAAATACGAAGAGACGAAAATCAAACTAGTGAAAGAAGAAAAATTAAATAAAAGATACGAAGACACTCATACTAGACGTCAAAATACTGCTCATTCTTCCAAAAGAGAAAGAGAAAGAAGAAAAGTTTAACAATTCCTCTTGTCGGAAACAGTTAGTGCACAGTCTGGAAAATATTCTGGCTATTAGTATTTTTATAATTCATTTTCTGTGTGTGCTACAACTAGTACACACATTGATTTTGTTTAAACCCTGTTTAATGACAAATTAGACGACCGTTTCTACCACAGATTAGTCAAGGATTTTTCAAATAAGCCTCTGTAACAACAAGAAAATAGAACACGAAGCAGAAAACCACGTTATAGGTAATTATAGGTGTAAAAATTTCAAGTAAACAAATAACGCTTAGTCATCCTACAAGTCCTGCTAGAAGGATCCGAAAATCGTTTTCAAATATTGAGCAAATTTTAATGAAAGTGCATCTTTTTTATGAAACTATATCATTTTTACTTGCACTTTTGTTTAAGTGTAATGTATAACATTGAAAGGAAAATGTGGAAGCAAAATTTTCATTTTTCCCCCCCTGTAGAGCCACTGTTCCTGACCAACGTCAGAAGGTGAATGCACCAACTGTTCCTGACCAACGTCAGAAGGTGAATGCACCAACTGTTCCTGACCAACGTCAAAAGGTGAATGCACCAACTGTTCCCGACCAACGTCAGAAGGTGAATGCACCAACTGTTCCCGACCAACGTCAGAAGGTGAATGCACCAACTGTTCCTGACCTGAGGGAGCAGTGAAATTAAAAAACTTCTGCAACGCTTTAGTTACAACGATCGCATCAAAGATTTCCCCAAGGAACTGACACTCTTCAATTGCTGAATCAAATTACGCTTCCTTAGTTAACTTTTTGAACCTGGATCTCAATGCAACATGCAGTAAACTAATTTTCATTGAGTACTGAAGGAATTGGTTTAGCCACTAACATTTCGGGAAAATAAGGATTTGTAAAATAAGGATGGTAGATTATTATGTTCGCGTAGTAATTATTCCAGTATCCAGAAAATATCATGTATATCTGATGTTATTTCAACACTGCAAAGATATTTTCTTAGAACATCATAATAAAAGCGCACGTATTTCGAAAGAAACATATACTGCTCCCAGTAAAAATGTTAATTCATTTATTCCACTGGATGTTCATGAATACTAAACTGGTATTAAGTCCTGCACTGTACATTTTCAATTTACTGCTATAGTTGAGTGATCACGATTCCTACACAGAACTCCTAGCCACGAACACAGCTCGGTTTTTGCAAGCCCTTCCCTCACAAGTGCCTGAGCTGAACTGACGCTGAGCAGCTGCAACAGCACCAAGCCCCCACAGACCGACTTTTCACTGCCCTGAAACCAGTTTCAACTACCCTGGAGCAGCTTCTTCTATCCTAAAATGGTATGTAATCTTGAATCATTTGTCTCAGAATAATGATATTAATTGGGATAATAAGAAGCAAGGGAAAAAAGTTTTTTTCTGAATAGTTGGGACTTCAATTTCATACACAACAGGAACCTGCTAATTAATAACTGAATTTCAATACTGCTCATATAAAAAAGTTAATTTTTTCAATTGATCGAAGCGAACACAGCAAGGATTAAAATTTATTGATCAACATTTAGTATTTCCTTCATCAAATGGGTATCTAGGTAAAGTACGAACACAGAGAGAAGTAAATGAAATGTTTTTTGCATTTCCGTGGAGTTTTGCACGCAAAACACGCTTTGGAAGGGAAGGATAGATTATGGCAACAGGAACGAGCCATTTGGTCCATCATGGGCTGCTACCCAAGTCACATGCCGTAATGATTGAAAATTTTATAACATTTTCCCGATTAAGAGATTTTTCAACCTTTCCTTATAATCATTGGATGAGTAGCTTAATATTTTGTTATTTAATTTCAATTTTGGATGAAGTGTGGTAGCAAATACAGACTTGCTGTAGTTTTACCAACATTCACCTGAACATCTGCATCGTATTCGCAATGGTCGTTCCATTTGCAGGTGCAAATGAAATTAACATTGCGTTTCCTATAGTGGTTACCATTGCATTTCCCATTAGTTACTAGTGCATTGCCAATTACACTTACGGTTGCATTTCCTTTTGCCGTTACTATTACGTTTATACTGCTATGTTACAAAACCATTTGCTCGTAGAGTGTCTATAGCATTTCTTATTGCGGCACTTGCCATGACGGTGATCAGTGAACAACCTATGGCAGTTAATGCAGTCTTTAAGACAGTGCAGTTAATAATGCAGCTATTATAACCACTAGAACTGGACTGAATGCTCTTACAGAAAATACCATTGTATTTTCTGTCGCAGTTCTCATAAGAGGTCATACGATGACTGTACTTGTACTCATTCCAGACCCATAAGTGGGCTCGTTCCTGTCCATTTCATCGTGATTGCAGCTCTCACACAAGTCATTTCTGAATTGTTAATAGCTCTTATTCCAGCATTGATTTAGTTATCACAGCTCTCACTGTAGTTATTGCTGAACTTTTCATCGAATTTATCACTGCAGTATTTATTTCCGTCGTTATTACTGTTCATATTCACTGTACCGTGCAAAGTTGCAGAGGTAACTTGGACAGTTAGTGCTACATCCCAGTCAGATTTCTGAGTTCGATCTCAAAATTTTTCATATGGAGGACAATTAGATAGCATAGGATTGCCTGCATCGTGCTGCTGATATTATATGTATGTTCTTCCACCCAAAATCTTGAAGGTCAAATTTCTTAGTCAATTGAAGCTTCCAGACGTAGATGCAGCAGTAGTGAATGAAAGATTATGAAAAAGCTGCTCCAAGTTCTTTATCCAGATCAAGAAGCTAGAGGTGACAAGTGAGCGACAGAATTATTTTCAACACATTGACCACAAGTTAATCATATATTTACCGTACTGATCACAATTGCCTGACAGCAAAACGAGGACAAAAGAGCTAAAACCAAACAAAAAATTTAAAGAACGATATTAATTTTTAATCTACATCAAATTATCACATGCGACTAATCGTCTTACGTCTGGTCACAAGCTTTCCTCAGTTTTCACAACAATTTAGTGTACTCGGAGCCGTGCTATCACGACCCTTTTAGATTGCTGGAGTTCGAGTACGACTCTCATCAGCAGAGACTCAAGTCCTCATCAGCAAGAAGTTAATGCAAGTATCCGTACCAAGTTTCGATGGTTAAAGGTTCATCAGCACAAATGTGTACTAAGCTGCAATGCATGTTGAACAAGAGAATTTAGATATTTTTCGATTTGATGCAAGGAAATATTTTATCTTAGTTGATCCCCTGAAGGTTAGTTTTCTTTTAGCCGGCTACAGTCACAAAAAATGATATTTTACACAGACTAGTGTAATTTTGTTCCCACACAGACGTAAGATGGTCTAAATTTTATGCTAGTATATATGATCAAACTATTTCTCTAGCGACGTCAGACTCTACAGAAAAGTAAAAGATATTTTATCATAAGCGCATCTCATAATAGTTATCCCAGTATCGAAAGGTGTTACGAATTACTGATCGCAACAATTTTAAGGAGCGTTCGACTAACATTGATAGTTCAATGAAGTTCATCGTTTCAACAAGTGATCTGAACCCTACCTGTGAAATAAGTACTGCATGCTTCGATTTCAAAAGTTGTGGCATAAATTTGATTGCACAAAAAATTTCAACTCTTTAAAGAATATTCGTGAATTTTGCTTGTTCCTCTTCAATAGAGTGCTCGAAATACGTTAGAAATAAAAGGAGTGTTAAATATTTTGATTAATATGAAGACATGATAACAGCAAAACATATATTTTTTCAGAACTAATGCAGTGTATTGTAGTGCTTAAGGACAGCTTACTTCATATGTTTGATAGCTATTACTGTATTCTTCATTTGTTGAAAAGTAGGATCTTACAATGAATCTTAATTTATTTAATACTTGAATTCACACTTATAATAATTTAATAACATTTAGGAGAACAGCGTAAAAGCATTTTCTTGTTCATAACAAGGAAACTAACACGTAGGAAAAAAACGTAAATTTTACGATAGAGAATTGTAACGCACTTTTTCGGGAAAACTTCTCAGAATCAACATTGAAACGTTTTACGATTATTTTCGGCACTAACAATGAAAAAATCAATGCTTTTTCACTTATCCAAACCTAGATTACGTTTGCACGCACTTTCCTAACCCCCTAGTGAGTCATGACGCAGTGTGTTGACCGTGCGCCTGACCGGCGTAACGCGCGGTGCAAGACTTGTAGAGGCCGAGAGATTAATTCATGAGACGCGGGTAGCTGAAACGAGTAGGTCTTGAGATGTGAAGTGATCTCGAGACCTAGGAAGTGAAGGAACTATGCCTAGCCCACTTTTTCTGTAAGTGGAATTCACTTTCAGAACGGCTGTCATTTATACGGAGAAATACCACGAGGTACAGCGTGTCATAAAATGTCCTCTATTAATTGATTAACTATTTTCTGGTTTAAGTTAAAATCATAAATTCATCTCTCATATGAACAAAATGAATTAAATAAAAAGCGACCGAAGCCAATTTGAATGAACTGTGGCAATAAGTGCTTTGTGAAGTGTCCACTCACATCAGTGGTAAATAAAAAATATCAATACTCTATTAGTTAAAAAAATTAGTTTTGTCTATCGAAAACAATCACATCAAGTGTTTTTATTCCAAGCATTCTTCAAAATGTACTACGTTGCGCTGCATAAAGATACTATCCGTTTTATCATTGCATTCACTGCTTCTATCATCATCTGTGGGCGTTTCTCAATGCATTAACATTCTCAATTCGGTTACGCAAAATTTTCAACGATAGGTCATGTTTTAATAACTCCATTGTTCACCCAGTCCCACAAGATACCGCATGGTGTAAGAACAAGACTTCCAATTGGCCACTTAACAGTGAATTATTTACTGGACTCCAACAGTGTTTCCCCGAGACCTGTGTTTTTCTTCCTTCTAAATTTCCTTTATTTCTGTTTCAAACAGCACTATGTTCATTACATTTCCTCATTGTTCAATAAATAGTTTCTTTCATCAAGAACTTTTTTCGCAGAAATTTGTCTTCGAAATTGTTTCGATTTTGTTCTCAGCTTAGCGTCTCCTTGATGAAAATTCGTTAATTTTCTGTTAGCTGCATTCTAGGCTTAGTGGGAAATTTAAAATATTAACAAACACGTCGCGGATCACTAGTTTCCATTGACCTGATTAGAACTCTGGTTCTTCCTGTACTGTATCTTTGATATATCTTGTGATATAATTGTGATTATTGCGATACATTCTGCATTCATTTCATGTTTGTACGGTTTCGTTGAAGCCATTTTTAACCAAGGCACTTATTATCACTGTTTATTCAAATTGGTGACAGCCACTCTTCATTTAATTTTTAGTCATGATAATTATCATTGTGGTGAAAAAAACAATATTTTCTAAAAATAAGAATTAAATTTAGAATTTTCAATTTAAACTTGATATCTGAGTAAATAAACAACAAGTGACATTATTTGCGGACGAACTGAATAGACATTATTTGACACATCGTTTCTAAATCGCGAACAAATAGTAAAAAAAGCAAGAACGTACCACAATAATCAATCAACACAAAAAATAATGGGGCATTAGAACATGAAATTTGTGATCCTATCGAAATATTTTCCATTTACTAATAATGTTTCTAACATATAAATACTTTTGATGCACAAACGAGACAGTCATTTTTGAAAATATCGTTGAAAGATTTAACTTACGATAGAATAAGAAATGCAATACAATGGGACATTGAAAAAATAATACCAAAACGCCCGTACATAGATCAAAATTTATGACATGTAGCCACAAGTATTTACATTGTCACGATTACGCAGACCGCAAAAGCTATGTAGAAGAACGACGAGAATAAGCAACCGTCACGCAAACTGAATGTGGGTACACAGCTCTGTGCAGGACATCTAGCTGTGCTCTCCTCATGCATAGAGTACTCCTGCCATGCTTAAGCTTCATGCAGCTAAGTCATACCATCGACCATGCTTTACATATTACAAACAGTAAATGATATATTTCATGCTCATCCATCGTGAGCAGAGTGGAAGCTTGAATTTAAAAATTACGCAACGCAAAAATTGGCAAAACCACGACAACTAAAAAAAATATCAGAGCTTTGACGCTGGTGAAGAAAACACTCGGATGAATGAACGACTCGTTGCACTCAAATCTTAGTCGTGTTTTGATTCTCACAAAAAAGATATATTTCTATGACAAAAAGGTACCTGATATTTCCTAACGCAAAACAAACGATACAAATATATTGGTGTCACAAACTGAGAACCCTTTTACATCAAAACTAACAGTAATACACGAAAAGTTAGTCACAAGTGGTAATGAGTGGTAAAATTTCAGATATCTCGAAAGTTTGTAGCGTTGCGAAATCCCACAACTCGAGCTTTTCTCAAAACAACTTTACATCCTCGAAACATAGGTGTCAAACTCAAAGTTGGTAATATTTCTCAATGGAGCATGCCGAGGGCACCGAGGGAATAGGATGTGGGCAAGTATACTTCGACACAAGAGGAAAATGGGCGAAGGACTTGATGCAAAGTTTGCCGAGTACATCAAAACAAAGTAGTTTAAATGTGCACGAAGATGAGAAGTGAATACTTACAGCGCAGGCGCGACATGGAGGAGGCGGTGGAGGGTAGAACGGACACATAGACGTGCCTGGGAACATCTGGCCAGCCTTCCTCCCCTCCTTCCCGAGCTACAATACTCAGTGTCTGGAGCTCCCCTCTACACTGACTTTCATTTGGAGCAGCTGCACATGGCCCCCGCAGTGCGCTGCATTAACTTACAACTTATGCAGCTGAAGTAGCTCATACAAAATGAAAATTAATGCCTAAAACTCACGTAAATTTTCAGACGCTTGGCGATAAAGCTTACGCCGAGAACGAATTCACCAGTAGGAAACGGATGAGAAAATATATACGAGACAAAAAGAACCGAATGCAATGAAAACGAAAGTGAGGTAGGAAAAAAGACTGAAATAAGCTTAAAAAACTATCAGAGAGTCAGACTAATAATAACAAATGGAAAATAACATGAAGACCTAACTTAGCTTGGACCACGTGCGCTTCACTATGACACTCACGGCGGCTTGAGCGTCGCTGCTGCTGCTGCTGTGGCTCAGAGCGCCTACTTCACTCACCTGAGAACAAAATAATTAAATTTGAGTACATTTCTAGAAATACAGTTACGTAAATATTAAAAATATTCGACATCAAGGTTTTTTTTATAAGTGTGAATAGGAACTCTAGATGAAATCATTGAATTTATTATCACAGTGTAATCCTACTATTAAAAACAATAATGCATGCTTTGATATTTTTCACTGAAAGGTTAATATAAAATCATAAAGATAGACTATTTTATGACACATCCGCTGTCATATTACTTTAGCTTTCGGTATTTAAAACTCATACGCTCACTTATGTTTATCAACAAATACTGATTTTACTTTAATGGCTTATTGAACTTGCTTTGTACCTATATCAGAAAAAAAATTTCATTCACCATCTAGCCCTGAGTATTTGCATGATACAACTAACTGATCCAGATTCACACCTCATTTTTTAAGTAAAATAGAGTAAGTTTTAAATTGATTATTTAGAAACTTGTTAACTAATCAATGAAATAAAAAGGAGAGTTTCGATCCGTCTACCATTTCTTCACACAAGTATTAAATTCAAAAGGTTGTTTTTTCCGTTTTTTTATTTCTCCTTAAAACCCTTCGATTGTTAGTTGAAATAAAATGCGAGTTTCAATGTATTTTCAATTTTTTTCACATATAATAATTATTCAATTTAGTTAAATGAACTGTTTCAACTACCAAAAAATGGATGCTGATGAAAAGTGAAGAAAACGTACGTTCTATGAAGGCAAGAAAAACACGTCAGCTGCACAAGATGCAGGAAACATTTGTTCTGTCAATGGGAACAATGTAGTTAATGTTAAAAAATGCCCACGAGGGTCTGCCTAGTTCTTATCTGGCGATTTTCATCTTAAAGTAATCCACTTTTAGGAAAACCAAAATCAATTGATAAAGAAGCGCTTAAAGATGCAGTATAAACCAATCCAAAATCCACCAATATGGAATTAGCTCTACTGCTGAATAGGGCTCATGCAAGCATAATTTCAAGCCTTCATGAACTGTAGAAGACCTCAAAAACAGGGACAATGGGTTCCCCATTACTTGAATGATGCCCGCAATCGAAGATTGACCGTCTGTACCTCTTTGTTTACCAGGTACTGTAACCAGATATTTTTGGAAAGAAATGTTACTGGGGATGAGAAATGAGTTCTTTATAACAATACTCAAATTAAAAGACAGTGGTTGAGTAGAAATCAACATCCACAGTTAGCTTTACAGCTAGGACTACACCCAATAAAGATCCTGGTCTTTTTATGATGACATGAGCAAACTGTTTCACTATGAGTTATTAAATCCAACCAAAATATCACAGCTGTAAAATACTATTCACAACTTGAAGATCTAACAACTGACTGGCGATAAAAAGATCAGCTTCAATCCATAGGAAATGAGTTGTGCTTTAGCTCGATAATGCTAGACCACACACAGTAAGAATCATTAAAATAAATGTTTCAATTGCTTAATTTGGGTAGTTTTACTTCACCCTTCCTAATCACCTGATATTGCTTATCTGATTATAATCTTTTAAGGTCCTTTTAACATCACTTAAGTAATAGAATTAATAAAAACTATGAACTACTATAAGATAATCTTGATCGTTTTTTCTCTTCAAAATCCAAAGATTTTTTTAAAGAGGCATTAAAGACCTGCTGGAAGGATAGAAATATATCATAGAAAGTGAGGGAAACTATTCCAAAGAATGAAAATTCTTAATTTATTATTTTTCGAACTTACATGCAACATTAAGAAAAAACTATATTACTTCCTTTCTCAACTCATAGTTACTGAGACATTGAGGAAAAACGAAGAGAAAGCAAATACACCGATAAAGAAAAAATACAACTCCAAAGTAAAACAGAGAACTGACAATAGCGTAGCTTGGTTCGCTGGTCCCAGGCCTGGACGTAGGGGTTGCGGCTCATAAAGCTACCGTTACGAAGATGAATTTCCAGGAATCTGTGACCATCGTTCAGCCGAGATTGATAGCTCCAACTGAACGCGGCCAGAAATAGGCATATTTGCCAAAAAAAACAATAAAAGCAATGGAAAAAGAGCCACAATGGCTGTTAGAAAAGGTTCCATAGCATGAACAGCAGCAAAAATAGAAGTAGCTGCACACTCGGCTGCAATAACTGTATGCAAATGGTCGCTGAGCGTAAACAAGGAATGAGATGAATGGCTCCATAAATGTGATGGCTCTGCCATTGAGAAAAATATCGAAACCAGATAAATGAACTCGGCTCAGGTAAAATTGTCTTCAAGAATAGTGAAATACAATATACTCGTACAGAACTTTACACATGTCCAAGTTAGTTTAATATTAGGTGTAATTACCGTAGACTTTGTTGCCTCACTACGAACCACATGCAGTGTTTATTGGGAATAAATTCCAAAATATTCGACACGTACATAATAAAATTTTGTTTATTAAATAGTACCTTCTGGCTTCATACTGACAAAAGTTACTCCCTATACAATTTTCCCTATACCATTTTAGTCAGTCATCGTGATGCATTGACAAACAACAAAATCGAAGCTATTCGTCAAAAAAGCTCTATAGGTTCATATCTCAAGACGATGATGGCATATGAATTATTTTCCAAAAATTTGAGTACTTCATTTTCTCTGACTTCAGTAACGCTTCTGCCTTTACACGAAACACAGCCAGTTTTTGAAACCCGGCTCACATATATTGCGTAACAGTATTCAATTATAAATTATTATTTCTGCAAGCATCTCGGTCATGTTAGTGCATTAGTAACACACGCTATTGATGGCAAAAATGTCAATCTAACAGCAAATTATTCTATCAAGCTTAATATGACACCTATTAATATTTGGAAGCATAAGTGATGATGAAGAAAGTCAAATGACAAGAAAACGCTGTTATCCTCAAATTTTCAACCCTATTTGCTCGAAGTAAAACTCACACAACATTTCAAATCTCTATCCTCACTAACATTGTATTAAATCTTTAATGCATGTCTTCATATTGTTCATGCCTAACTTATTTCATTTTAAATCAGTAATTCGTAGCGCTGATGCCTTTCAATCTTGAAAATGAGATACTACCACTTTATTCTCTGAAGAATTGTTGGAAGACTTCAAGCTCGAAAGTTGCAATAAATCCGGACTGCGTACTGACGTTCAATGAGCGCACAAAAGCTGTTCGTGGATAAATCCACTTGTCCATTTTTCATAGCTGCATTCAATAATTCTTTGTTTTGCCAAGACAAGCAAAGCGTTCCACCGCATAATTGGAGGAAAATGTGCCTCATCTGTCGGTTGCGCGGACTAACCTTCATATTCAAAGATCTGGTCACCTGATCTTCACTGAGATGCAATGAGCACCCTTCTCTGTGAGACACACGCAATCATGTCAGCGAGACAGGGCAGCTTTTGATGCCTCCAAAGGGACCATAAACTCTTGAAATGGCACCCCAAACCTAGGTATTATAGTAGCAGAAGCTCCAGGGCGCGGCAGCGTAATTCAAAGCGCAGTATTGCATGCTCCATGCTATAAAACGAGTAATTGAAGCATATGTCAGCTATTTATTTAGCAGACATATATATGGACAACAATGAATATGTTAGTCTCACTGCTGTGCAAGCACAGCTGCATTAAATACAAGCTGCTCACGATGCTCCCTCACAGCAAATTGGAGCATCTGCTGCACTGAAATGGACGTCTGTTGTTCGTAATTCGCTCGTAAGATTTTGGGCGTCCGGTATTAGTTAATGAGTATATAATATACGCGAATGAAGCTGAACGTAGGGGTGTTTACAAAAAGTAACATATAGAAGTATTACCCATTCAACTGAAGAAAGCACAGGCCTGTTAGTTTACATTCTCTTACATACATATGTATGCACATTTATGAATAGAACCTAAATACCCCTCTAATTTCCCGTAGATTTATTTGCTATGAATTTACGAACAGCTACAACGGGGACTTCAGTATTCCACATATGATTACACGCATTTCACTAGTTGACACGTGTCATAACAACTTTTTTAGAAAAAGAAATTTTACCTTTATTCGCAGCTTAGCATTGCTATATCTGGGTTTCAATTAGACTTCCCAATCCTGAGGCAAACAGGTAGATTAATACAGTTACAGGTGCAAGTTTGCAGAGAAAATCAAACTTTGATTTCCTTTGTCAATCTGACTGTGCATGACGCTTCAAACAGTGGTTGAGAGAATTGAGTACTCGTATAAATATTATTACCCTAAAGCTAATACAGTTTCGCATGACTGATTATGAACCAAGAAATTCATACAAATTATGGAATATAGTAGATTACGACTGATATGAATAGGAAGAAGTTATGTACAGTTAAATTATAACATTGGTTTTTATTCAAAAAGAAAAACCCCGAACTGAGGTAATTACACAATGCCACAATTTTAAAAATATATTATGTTTTATTGTTCATTAATACATTTTTTCCACTGATTCCCAAAATGAAATGATTCTTTTTGTATCATCGACATTAAGAAAAGACGTCATCTTTCAATGTTATTATATATTAGGCATTTTAATCATGTTCATCTACTGAATGTACGTCTAATTTTCTCAATTACTAAGTCCTTCTACTTTCAGGATGGCTCTTAGACCCTGTAAAAACTCTGCGATATATTTTGCTATGTGTGTGGTTTTTATATTGAAATAAATCTCGTAACAGATGTTGCTCCACAATGAAAACAAATATCTTTCTTAACCTTCACCAAACTTCATCCCTCAAAAAAGAAAATTACGAAAATATCAAAGAACTTCTCAAAAAAATAAATTATGCTGAATTCAAGTGGATGTTAGTGGGATTTTCAAAATGCTTGTCTTCTTGCTTGGCTCGCAAGGTAGAAACTCAAAGTATTCATGCTTCCTTTGCTTATGGGACAGTAGAGCTGCTGATTATTACAAGAGAGTACATTGGCCCCCACGGAGGGATCTGCAGCCAGCAATGTGAAATGTTCTCAAGCAGCCTCTAAGTCTAGTAGATTCCAACAGAGTCTTATTACCTCCACTTCATGTCAAACTCAGATTCGTAATGCAATTTGTGGAGGCCTTAGATTTTGAAAGAAGCTTTTCGAGAAATTTATCTTATGTTTCCAAAGTTATCTGAAGCTAAGATCAAGGGTGGCATATTTGCTGGGGCCCAAGTACACGCAATGTTGAAGTCGGAGAAACTGGAACGAGCAATGATAAAAGTTGAAGAAGAAGCTTCTATTGTTGTATTTCGTCATGTAATTAGTAGATCCCTCGTAAATCAGAAGGATCCTTATTACAAACAGCAGGTAGCAAAGTTTATTGTAACCTTTACGAAAATAAGTTGCCGTATGTCCTTAACACAGTTTTTGTGCTGTGTCCTTTTCAGTTTTTGCACTCTAATCTAGATTTTTTAGTGATTAATATAATCAGAAACTTCACCAGAGCATCGGAACAATGGAAAGAAGATACCTGGGACGATAATACATTGATGGAAGATTATATGCGTATATATAGTCTCTAGTCAAGAGATATGAAGTTATACACTACAGAAATTCACGATCGTTAAAGCACTTCTAACCTTAAGAACAGAGTTATCAAGGCATTTACAGTTAAGTGTTTTTATTTCCTTTTAATCTAACTAATATTATACTTCCTAAATACCTTTCAATAAATGAAGAGCATTAAATGTTTTATAATTTTTCTTGCAATACCAGAATAGATTGAACCAATGAAGTTATGTAGAGAAAAGTGACAAATATGACGACGAAATATGAAATTAAGAATAAATAAATATTTATCGATGTTCCGTAAAAACAATAGTGATTTGTGTATTTAGTGTCAAAAAGGCATAAAACATAATAGGAAATAGACAAACCGTGTTATATTGTGGTATGAGCAATACAACAAAACAACCACAGCTCGTGATTGTGGAAAATGATTTATTTCACTTTTATTGCACGTTAACTTGATGCTATCGCTATGTATCAAGGCCAACAGCGCATGTGACTCATTAATGAAAGTTCATTCATTTTACTATAACGATGCCACTATTATATCCATTAGTATAAGTGCCTATCATATCCATTACGCGCATATTATATGCAATGTTGCACGTGCATATTATTTCCACTGTCAGTATTTTATCTTCATTATGAGTCCACCCATTTATGGAAATTAAATCAGCATTAAATCAATTGATGGATTACATACACAATGTCTTTCACTAATCCTTGCCTATTTAAAGAGTTGTATGCTCAAATAGTAGCTGTTTCTAAAACACGTTTTGTAATCAAAGTGCTTCACGTCCTCTGGTATAGCAGCTTTTGAAACTTGTATTCCAGCAAAACTCGGTAAAATTATAGATAATGAGGTCAAAATGCTCATAGAAAGTGGGGAGGATGTTTCTCCTCCGCCACGAGTTCATTCCAAGTCTCCTGTTATCGATAAACTTTTGAGCCGGAACTCGCAAGCTCAAATAACAAAAATTCTGAGATATCAGTGAGAAGACTTGCTTCTCTGAAGAAAGTTCCGCTCATGAATATTTCGAGGATCATTAAGCTGGAACTTATGAGTCTTCAGAAAAAATCTTATTATGAGAAAACCCATGAAAGAACGCCATGCGCAAGATAAAAATTAATAACTAAAAGTCATGGTACAAAGCCTTTCTCACAAATACCGTAAATTTTTTAAAAAGTTCTGTTTGAAACGGAAAGACAAAAACAAAAGTGCAGAAAAGGTCATAAGGTTTTTTTACACCAGATGGCGATCCCAAAATTGTGTGCTACAAGAAAAGTGTTGAGCCGAAAAGTTGAAACACGATACTATCACACACGTCAAATTTGCAAAGTAAGTACACAGATAGCAACGGCCAAAATTGGTTGATCCATACTGTTCAATATTAACAATTCTAGAACTATACGAAGGTTTGTTCACATTTGCTTCAGAAAAACAATTACCAAGGCCTACAACTAAAAGTAAGACAAATGAACTCCAGACATCAGAATTTTTTTAGCAGTTTATTAACTATCTACGAACAATCTAAATATTCTCCAATTATTTAAAAAACTTTTGATTAGAAGTACCAGAAAGCACTGATCACTATTTAAGAGATTCGGGTCAATTCCTTTAAAAGTTTTAACTTCATTGACTTCGAAGTATATGGTACAACATGCAATGTAGAAGTCACTAGGGAGGATTTAGCTGCTCGTTTAGAAGCATCAGCCTGTAGTCAGTTCAGAGTTTTTTTTAGTGGCGAAAAAAGAAGCTAAGTTTTGCAAGAGAGGCTAGGGTGTATTTCTTATATGCTCTTTAGTTCTTGGTCGTGGGTAATAGTGACGTCTCTAGATGTCTAGCTTAATTTGTTTAAATTCACTCCTACAATAATAAAAACAATCTTTTATCACTATCAGAAAGGCCTGCGCTATCACGAAGACCGTTACACGGTTTCAGGTAATTTTCCAGTTAACTTGGTCCCAATAATGGACGAAATGCGATAGTTCGTTCATTAAAATGATCCTGGGCTTCAAATTCTCTTCAATACTAAGAACACGGCTCGGAAGCTTTCAATCTTGAAGATAGATGATGAGGATTTGATAAACTGCTCATCGTTTTCCCATAGAGATCGCAAGAGAAATTACATCTTTTGTGACTTGAATTCGTGTGATCCCAGACGTCTGCAGTGGAGACAACTGATTCGTCTCGTACTCAGAAAAAATGAAATTGATGATCATACGCTACATGCACGACATTTCAGTATTCCACTTCACGTAAAGTATCGTAAAATTATAATGAATTCATGTATGTGAGCAAATGACGTCTACAATAGATATCTCAGTTACGATGGCAAATTATCGCCAGTAAGTTGACAAGACGTAGAAGCCGAAAATAGAAAACTAAGCTGAACACGAACCGCCATACAGTCCACTCTACGACACACGTGTTAAAAGAAGCTATTAAGGCAAAGGAAGTATTTCACGGACTACCGAGAAGTAAGTAGTGTATGATGATGCAAGAACACGTACGTGCAAGCGAGTACCCGCAAGCCTAGCACAGACTGGGACTGATGACACACTTGTTTCCACGACCGGCATTGCAGCGGAGCGGCCGTAAATCAGCCTCTGCTCGTTACGGTCAACCGGCCGCTCATTTTGCTGCAATAAATTTGTGGGCGAACTACATCAAGCGAGCGAAGCAATTCAGCAGCAGCGACAACAGGGGCTTGGAGTTTTCTTAAGAATATATATTTTATTAGCAAGCATGTTTCGAACTGAGGACCGACGTTAGGCAAGTAAATGTGCATTGCAATATGTGTAATGCGGTAATCAAAATATCCTCGTATATTACAAAATACTAACTATAAGCATGCACGAAGCTTTTTTGAACAGTTGTATCAAGTAATTTTATTTTTAGTTGGTAAGCACACGATAATTTGTCCAAAAGATTCCGCTGAAGACCTCAACAATAGCAAACTGTTAGTTAATCCGAAATGTTAGACACAAATGTACCATTTTGTACGGTAATACTTTCGCATAGATTTTTTCATATATTGATTGAATTCAAGACCATTGAAAGGATGAAGATAGGATACTAGTTTCATATTGAACAAAATTGTGTTTACAGAGCAATATAATGGAATTACCCCAAATGAAACTTTGGTTTCCCATCAAACAAAACTAATTGATATAACATAGTCTAATTTAGGTAACAAAATTGAGAAATACTGAAGAGTCTCTTCTCCCTTAAAGGCTAATTATCGTCGAACAGGTAGGCACTCCACATAGAAGTAAATTAATTTTTCAAGCCATTGATACCTAAACTTGCAAAGCACTCCATTAATAACACGTTAGGGTAATTGGAGAATATAAATCAAGATCATGGATCTAATCGTTTCCATCAATATACTTGCAGATCAATGCCAAATTGGTAACTAGTTCCTATCTAGTGGACAAAATCGACTGATTTACAGAATAGAAATTAGTGTGCAAGATAAAAATTTACATTAAATTCTCAAAAGTAGACACATATTTCTAGACTGGCATGCGTCTCACACAATTCTTTTGCAAATTTTCATTTCAATGAGCAATGTTTGGCCGTCATCTAGAAAAAAGGGTAATTTAAGGCAATTCAACAACCAAGGTTTTGAGATCACGGAAATTGTATCAACTGATTGAGACAACTGAATTTCTTTTGCTTTCTTAAGATTGAATGAAATTTCAACTGAAAGTAGTGCAGTCATCGTAACAGCCGGCCAAGCGCTCGTACGGACCATCGAACTCCTTCGTTCTCTCCAAGTTGGTGACCTGCAAGGTTGTCAAGACTTGAACGAAACTGAAGTAATAAAGCAGATTGGAAAATAGGGTTTGGAAAGAAAACAGTTCGCCTAATACTGCAGAAACATTACGCCCTATTCAAGCATCCTGATTGCTTCTGTTCCATCAGAACACATCTGCATTCTCATTACTACTTTATTTTTTTTCTTTGCACTTCGACTTCTCTGCTTTTCATTCGTTACTCAAAGGAGTGAGTTAATAATGTTTGTTCGATCAACTTTATGATTTCATTTTAGAGCTTAAGAAATACAGTAAGTTGCTTTACACAACATCTCAAACTCTTCTGAGCTTCTGACGGGCACGGTTAAAATGCCTTTTAAAAGGCTAGTAGAGTTCTAAATCAATCCTGCATAAATCTCAACCTTTGCAAGCGACTACGACGCCAAACGGTAAAGCACTCAAAGAAAGTCATTAATTTACATATTTTTCTCCGTGACGTGGAGGCTTTTAGCAATACAGCACCAGCTTACGAAAATTAGCGAGCAACGTTTTTCAAATATTACGTAACGCATACATAACTGTAGACCAATATTTTCATTGTGAAGCCACTTTCATCCTAAATGAGGTGAAACTCTGACAATACATGTTGCATTATATCTTGATTTGGACCTGCTCGTCGAATTTTGATCGTTAACAGGCAATTTACCTTTGGACAGTAACGTCCCACATCGTTTCCAGTGGCGGTGACATTCAAGAATTAAAGCTTGAGCGTTTCATAATAGTCCAGCAGTCACTTAACTTATTTGTACATGTGCATTTCATGGCAGTTGCGTCACTTGACGTAGGCATTCATCTTGAAGCGTGTGGCGCGTAGGAGGTCGGTTGTGTTGTTGAGTCCGGACCTGCTGGCATCTTAGATAAATGAATCAACTTTTGTACACCAGAAGTCCCTATTTTACCAAACTCGAAACTTTATATCTAATTCTGCTTTGCCATTGAATTTCGTCGATTGATTCACCTCATCTTTGGGCTGAATATTCAGCTCTATACAAAAAGTTGACAGTATTAAAGCTTTTCCAATTTTTATTGATATTCGTTAGAGAAACCCAGCTATGCCTCGCAGTTTAGTTTCGATCTTGTGTAGGAAATTGCACTCCTTCTAAATTTAAGCCTTTGTCATGATCATGCAAACATACATGGACTGTTAAAGTCGTAGTTATTTACTGCTTCCTTGTAAACACAATACCATGCCTCGCAAACTGCGAGTTTGGTTTAATTTCCATAAAAAGAAAAGTTTATGCACGGTATCCTTTCACCATCCGTAATTGCCAACATTCATTCTGTGAGTTAAGTAAATTTAACAATGTTTTTCTACGCGAACAATTTAGGACTAGAGTCTGTACTTTAAAGTTTGTCTTCCAACTACGCATTTTGTATATTTTTATGAATTGGAATTTCAAGTTATAACTCTCGACAAGTACTGTATTTTGCACCTCTGATACCTCCAAACTCATAATTACAAGCAAATCATTAAATAGTTTCGTTTGTGCTCTAAATTCAATTACGAAATATTTTCGCATATGCTCTATTGTGCAGCGTGTGTCAATAACACATTACCCACGATATATGCAGACAAAGCTACACTTCAGAAATAATCGTCTAAAGAGCATTCACAAACTAATTTGATGAGTAGTTTCAAAACAGTAGTGGTCGTAGATAAAATCAGTTTACAAAAAATTACAAGGTATCGCTAGTGCCTTCAGCAGGTGATAATTTTATGAATGACAGGAACCCAAAAGTTCTTCGTTGCGACACGCTGCGTAATAATAATGCATACCCGAACGCAACGCAATGTGTCATTACCATCAGTAATAACACATCAGCGAGACCCTACTGCTTGCTAATTACAATATTCTAGGCACTTACAGCGTATTATATTTAAGACTATAGAACATCTCGTCTCCATAAACAAATAGCATCTGCATTACGCTGTTTCCGTACGGCGAATGACTTCCATTCGCACTGGTGAATTTATGGTAAAAAGAAAGACTTCATCTCTCGACCTCAGTACTTCTCAACAAGTGCACCAGGACTTCATCACTGCGGTAGTAGCAAAACACTGGACGTACTCTACTAGAGCTTCAAGCTGACGCATTGCGGGAGCAAGCCTAGGAGTCGAGCAACACTGCACGTGGAAGGCACTTTCTGAATTATTTGCTTACAATGGTCGAATTCTAGGGAATGTCACGCTTTGAATAGAAAAAAGAACCAACGGGAAAGCATCTTCAATTGCAAACGCTTCAAATGCAAAGGTACTATTTTAAGTATTGATGCATGAGAAAAGTCAAAATCAAAATATACAGAAAACAGTGTTGAGAAATCTACCAGCGCGTCACTATTGTGTATTGGACTCAAATATTTACCATAAAAAAGATTCCTTTCACGTTGGTTTTTCAAGGTATCATTGTCATCAACGCACGTTTGAATATTTCACACAAATCATTGCAGAAAAGACTGTAATTGCATTGTTTCATTATCCTTTTTCAATTGATTTTTATGAGTCGAATTTCTTGGGCAAAAATCCTCAATTCTCCCCAAGTAAAACGATACAGAGGCTACTGAAACTTATTCAGTACTTCCAAATATTCTCAAACAAAAGGAAAATTCATTCTAACATATATTAGATTCTCAGATTAAATGATAGATCGAGCTGCGTAAAATATTGGTAGCAGAAGCACAGGAAGTTCATTAGAAAGGAAAGACTTGCTGGCGTGGCGCAGCAGCGTTTATTATTCAAAAGAGCAGGAAGCCTGGCGAGAGAAGTGTTCTCGTGCGCTGAAGTTCTGTCGCAATGCAAGCTCATTTTCCATTACTGCACGAATAGCAGTTCACGGCAAGCGAATTATTGAAACTGCAGGCTGAAACCCCCTAGGAAGTCGTTCAGTGGGTGGAGCAAGGAATATGACAACAGTTCCGCAGGAGAGAAATAGCAGCGACATGAATGCCGCAACATATTACGAATACAGCAGCTCGAACGAGTAAACAATTTCTTTATAAAGTCGGTACATGTTGAACCAGTCTCATATGAAGTTAAGATCAAAGTTGAATATTTCGACATCATTGAATACGAGTAATATAATTGGAGTGCATTTGTTTCTAAATTTTTTCATGTACCGTTTCAATGCATTACGTTAGACTGTTAGTAGTGCATATTGCCTTGTAACTGATAATGTTAAATGTGTTTGAGGCTCTATAAAATACATTGTCAATCCGCTGTATCTAAAACATAGAAATCAATTAGAATCGAGGGTTTAAATAATAGCAAGTGCAATGTTAAAAACAGTTCTTGACAACAAAACAAAAATGCATGAACCAATAAATCGTTGTCAATCGTTTACTTTAGAGGCACGAAAGTAAACGATTGAAAGGCACACATTTCAGGGTATATTTGCTTTGAAATAGCACTACACAGTGTAATTTAATTCCCCAAGACCAAAAAGAGAAAATTAAATCTACCATTAAGGTGATAAGGCGTTGAAACCCTTTCTTTGAACTCTAGGTCTAATAAAAATGTTTTTCTTGCTTTTTCTTCAATGATCTGTTCTTTCAACCGTACTGTTAGAAAAAAACAGTGACATTAGGGATAGAGGACTAGAATAATTGTACAGAACAGACCTTTCTCACTAATTTAACAGCATTCATAGAACTAATACACTGAATATTTGTAAACTTCCGAGAAAACAGAATGGAGACGCTACAGTAAAGACACTTCATTGTTTTTTTGAAATGTTAAGAAAGATCGACTGATAGTCATGAAAACGTTTAAAAAGAAATTCAAAGCATGGCATCCAGATGTAATCATTACAAATATATTTAGCAATTCTCTATTATAAATCTAATATCCAAGTGTTAAATAGTTTTTGGGCAACAGAATTAATCGCAAAATCACAACGGAGAAAGAGGCGACGAGAGGCTCTGAGAAACAGTGCTGGATACACTTCCTCCATGCAGTGGCGTGCATGGCGTGTTCCTCGTCCTAAGCGTTATGCGTCCTACTATTTGTCGCATGAATTGTTAGATTTTAAAAATGGGTGGAAATAAATTGGTACGCTGCTATCGTATCAGTAAAACGAAACTTGGAACAACATCCAAATGATGTATCACGGCTGTTCGTCACAGGTACTAATGGTATTAACCCATCAAAGATCAAAAAGACAAATAGCCTCTTGTTTCAAAAAGGGCGCCGGCAGTACGACCACTGACCAGCTAATAAACGGCATGTGCTTGCGTTGTATTTATCCCTATGAAAAAAGGTGTCTTTAAGGGCTATGAATTAACTAATAACATATTCGAGGGGCTGTCGGAGCCGACACAAAACATATAATTTGGGCATATTTTAATGATCATATACAGTTTTCAGCAACTCAACGGGAAACGCACAGAATGTGACTGGTACTTTCAACATATGTATCTTTTCCTGCACAGTTTTTAGAGACATCCAAAATTTCGCTTCGGTAATTATTAAATAATACAACTGATTGTAATTGCTTGAAAATGATAGTCATTTAACGTATTATATTGATTCATACGGGCATTTTCAATGTTTTCCGTACATAGGGAATGAGTATCAGATTACGTGGATTTTGCCACAGTCATTTAACATTGTGTTTTAATTGTACTCTATATTTTTCCCACAACATTACCTAGCTGAAAGCCTACACAATAGCTTAGAATGCGTTGGGGCTGAAAGTACCGTTCATTCATCCGAGAAAACAATTTTCGTATGAGTCCATATCATTTAAAAAGACATACTGCATACGTTGTTTTAAAGAAATGTATTGTTTTTCACGATGTGCTATTTTGCCCACACATAAATTATACCCATTCAAAATTTTCATTTTTGATTCCACAATTGTGATTATACTCACATGATTCAATCCGATTTCATCCATTAAACGCTAATAAAACACTTTGAGAGATAAATCATGATTTAATTTACACAAAATGAACAAGGGTGTCTATTGACACTCTAACAGTAGCAAAAAGTGCCATGAGCAAAAACAAAGTCTTCGCCTTTATGAAATTATGATTTTTAAATACAGAATGGATTTACATTCTGCGTATCTCATACAATATGTTTTTCTTCTTATGGAGTCGCATTAAGAATCAAGTTAAACACGACCTCCATCTTCGGAAACTCTGCGGCAAGGAATTGTGAATGAAGTCAATGCATTGAGAAACGTTCCACAGGTGATTAGAGAAGCAGTGAATGAAAGTTATGTGGGGTAGAAGCACTTATTCAGCGCAACGGTGGGAGATTTTGACGGATACTAAGACTAAGAATACTAAATAAATTCTTTTGGATAGCTACGACGAGATTTTTTTAAATGAATAAAATATTTAAAAAAATTCTATCGATAGCTGATGTGAGCAAGCACTCTAAACAAAGCACTCGGTGCCGTCTTTCATTCAAATTAGCGTCGGTCACTCTTTATTTATTTTTTATTCGCAACTTTGTTCATAATTATTACAGAACAAGTTTTTGTGAAAAGGACAAATAAATATATGATTTAATTTGAACCTAAAACACGAGTAATCAAATAATATGGAACATTTTTGAAGGGACACACTGAACAGAATACTTGCCGGAATTATGTTGTGGAACAGCTTGAAATAACTTTCAGTATGGAATCATTGTTCACATTTTCGCTGACTAGTGAATTGAATAACGGAAGACGCAATTTCAACACATGGGAAGGAGACAATCACTTATACTGTTAATATTGTTTTTTATAAATCCTACAAAATCACACAAAACGTTCTTTACAACCAAACTTTTAATTGGAAAGAAAATATGTACGTATTTTGAGAACTGTGAATGAGAAACCGGCGTGAAATAATTTTCATGAAACCTTTGCATGTGTCATAAATCCGCATTAAAATTTTCTACTGTGAAACAAGAATGTTGTTCAATAAAACAGGGTTGCAGCTAGTGTCTGACTGTACTATTTGCAAAACGACTGAGCAGAAACTCTTGTTCTGTTTTAAAAATCAAATATTTATGCAAAATTTGAATTCTCGAAAGGTATACAATTAGCGATGAGGCTCTACTAATATTAATTTATATCCAAATGCTATGAAAACAGAAGTGAAGCCTCATAATAATTGAAATCAAACCAACGTACAAGAATGACACGAATAGAAATATTACTGCAAAATTAATCCAGTTAAATTGAATTCGTTGCAGAGAAAAATAAACATAAAATATCACTTTATTCCTCGAACTAAAAATATATAAAAATCAGCACGTAATCATAAGGAACGATTAAATCAAGCTCGTTCATACGAAAAACACTATTTTTTACAAGTCACGGCAACAATCACAAGAAGTTCCTCTCCACACAAGGACAAAGCAAAGCTGAACGCGCAGCCGCAGCTCTAAGGTCAGCGAAATAAAAAGGCTGGGCTGCTGCACCACAGCTGAGGACACGGCTAACTCTTTGGGACGGCTGAGTGGTCCTGCAGGCGCAACTTGGCTGCAACCTTCCTGAATAATGGAGGCCCCGGTCCCGCCTGTACTTCTGCTCGGCCCGCCACATTGCCTGGCCCGCCGCACTGCACGAACCACACATTGCTTAGCCCGCAACATTGCACGGGCCACTGCACTGCTCGGGCCGGACACACAACCCGGACTACACGGCACAAACACGTCCGACACTGCTGACCGCACTGTTGTCACGTAGCGAGGTGAATGTTCTTCTTTGTTATGGTATTCCCTTCTAGACCGCCACAGACGACAATAGCGATCTTAACAGCAGACCGCAGTAATAAGTTAAGCAGCGGGCCAAGGCTACATTACGATTCATATGAATACTCGTGACCGTGTAAAAATGTGACATAAAAACTTGATAAGGCTTGGTTACTTAGTTTACCTTAACAATTAAAGCAAAAGTATTTTACATAGCTATAAGAAAAAAGTATTAAAACAAGCGTGTTTAACCTGTGAATTTAAAACAAATGGAAATGCGTGGAAACGCACGTAAAAATCTCAACACTGATACTATTATATTATTCAAAATACGTTGAAAAACTTAAATTACACACCTTTGAATTGAGCTACAGGATTCTTGCACAAATTTGAGAAATTCATTTTACAGTTGCGCGGGTTTTAGAAACTACCTTTCTACCACGAGCAAACATCGGCATTCATCACATGAGCATGTCATCATGACAGTGGTTTTAAGAACTCTTTCAATTCTGAGACAATTTAATTGAGGAATCTAAAACAGTTGAAGGATTCATGAAGCTGTCAAAGGAATTTACCATCCTGCCAAGTCGGGTGCAGTCCATAATTAGTCATGGAAATGTCTAATTTCAGTTTGCAAGAACAAAGGACGTGTGTTTTTGAGAGAATGACCTACAAGGCTAGGTCTATACTAAAATCATAGTGAAGAATACAAAAGATGTTGCAAGAAATTGGCAAAAGAAATTTCCTTGCGTTGAGCGAGTCATTTTCATATCAGAGACCAATATACTGCAAAACGTTATTCCCTAAAACTACAAGGCAAAATGTATCTCGGTTAGCAGACGAAGTACTCAGCAGCTCGCAAAATTTTGCTGTAGACATGTTGAGAAGGAATAATAATTTTATTCTGACAAAAAATTGTGTTCCGTACGTGCAGAATTGAATTCATTTCGAAATAGCTACAAATAGAGGGAATGACGAGAACTTAAATTTCCCTACAAACAGGTAAAACACAATAATAAATTGTCACAGTAGAGGCAGCACCATAGTTTGAAGTTACTTTTAAAGAGCTAATGCAGGAGACATGAAATACACGCTAAAATGAAATCCAAAAATACAATAAATTATTCAAATTATTTATACAGCTTCGCTGGAAGACGGCTGTGAGGTGAATCTTTGATGTTTCAACAGAACATCGACTCAAAAACGCTAAGGCCAGAGAATTAGAAACTCAACAGCTGAGTCTCACGATATTCGAGTAGCTCATTCAGTCCCCTAACATGAATCCAAATAAAATCTTTGAAAGAAGAACATGATTTAAGTAGGATATATGCAGCATTCATATTAACGAGATATACATATAACGAATAAGTATTGGGAAGAAAATCTTAACACATGCCAAGCAGACTTTCATTTCATCGTGCAAGGAACGTGATGTCAGACGACTGAAGAAGCTTTACGATAATTACATACATACTACTTAAAAATCACAATAGTTTGCACCAACGTAGTTAATATTTTTGATAAAATTTTTGAAAATTTATTTTCCTGATAAAAATGTGATAGTACAAGTTGATGCTCTCTTGTACCATATAGGACACATGTTAATACAATTTCTGAGAATTCCGTGATATTCTGATGCTATTAAGCGCAAAGAATCACTGGTAATATAATTTCGATTCACTTTATAGAACATCGAAGGAAAACTGACGTTCTTAGTGAAGTATCTCGGTGAAATATGTTGAATGCATATTGCAGTCAAGTTTGCAGAGAAAATATAATATCCACGATTTGAAATTTGAATAAGAAACTGTCATTTTGATTTGTACTCATACATTTGAAGAATATTTACCATGATGAATTGAAGTACTCATACGAAGAGAAAAACTCGAACTTTCAACAAACATCGAAGACTTGTAGAATGACGGGAGCGCAAAGTCAGTCTTGCAGAACAGCGCACGAGTTAGGAGCGTGTCGGGACAGAGGCTGGAGCAGAGAGGGAGAGCCTAATTTGCACAGGAAGTGGCCGCGCACATGAGGTATTCATCATAGCAAACCTCTGCACTGCAGCGCTTGGCCGCCACACCGGCCTCACAAACGGCCATGAAAGAAGCATGTTAACTCCAGAGAAAAGAGCGCGGCGAGACAAAAAATGTATGCAAACGTACGATGTTTCTAGCAAAAAAGGTTGCAAGCCAAAAATAGCTGGGTTTATATAATGTGTAAGAAACTGATATATTTATGTATTAATCAGTTCAATACGCTATCTTCTTTCCAAAAAGGATCAAGTTTCAATTGAATTATCTAAAGAGGAAAAATAGCAAGTTTACATTATGCAGAATGAATTTAAAAACACCTGTACAAAGGAGCAATCTTGTACGATGAATAAGAAAAAGATAATTTGCAAAGTGAAAAAGAACTGAGACTCGAAGCATCGGTAGTAAAAGTTATTAGGAAATTTGTAAAAATATTTCAAACATGCCACGGTATTAGATTTTTATTTTATCTCTCACTCAGATTGGAAAAGACAACCAACAAACTCAATTTGTATTCGAACGCAATATATAAACAAATTTGTCCTCTCACAAACTGAGTGGCTCACCCTGCGTTCTACAAATGAAAAGAAAATTACGAGATTTTCCATCCTAAGGGGTATTGTTTGGTAGGAAAACATTTTATACGATTATTTCGTACTACCGTGTGTATATGAAGTACTGAACTTAGTAGACAAAGGACAAATAGTCGTCGATTACGATGATGGTGCTTTCGAAGTTAATTTCTTATTCCGCAGATAAGAGGATACTAAACCTATCTTTTTGGTTAGCTGTGCCCACCATTGTTGGCTTCCACCACTTCTCATCATTCAGATATGCCTTTTTCACTTTGAAAAAGGCCAAGTCAAAGTCAATGTGGATAAATCAGTAAATTTTCGCAAGCACGTAAGACGCAATAATTGAGAACGTACAGTGAAAACATAATTTTCGAAAATGAAATTGAGCCCCATCGACAGGTATAGAGCGCTTGCTCACTTTACATGGTGCATGAGACTAAGGGTCCACAGGAGGTCGTCCGATGATGCTGGGCTTATTGGTTATCGAGCAACAACATGGATAAGCGTATTGGATGCCAATCATTGGAATCAAGTAGCATTCACAGGGAAAACGTCGTATTGGAAGCTGCGGTTTGGTTCCATCTCATCTGATCCAAGGAAATCTAACCCCAAATACACCTCGAAAAACGTTAACATTAGACGTGCCCACAGCACCATAAAGTATTGCTCAGGAAAGGAAGTCGCCGCGGGTTCGCGTCGATTTACGAGTGGAACCGATGCCGCGACGGTGGTCCCAGCACGATAAAGTTTGTCCTTGTTTGTACTTATTTCCGCTCTACATCAATATGAATCTAGAACAGAAATGAGCTCCTTGGCAACAGTCGCTACTATCATACCTTAAGTCGTGGGGACAAGACGAGGACTCGTAAATCGCACGAATCCTTTGAAATGCTGAAAATGTGAAGATTTCACGTATCTGAAGTAAGCTGCGCTTCGCAGAGTTCAGCAATATTCAATTTCCTAAATAATGTTATGGCATACGAGTAAATTTAATGAAAAAACTTTCCAACGAAAAGTGCGAGACAGTAAAGTATAAAAACAGCTCACAGTGCATTGTCCAGATACCATAGCGAAGTCCTGAGAATTTGTCTATATCATGTTTAAATAAAAGTAATGGAAGTAATGGCCAGTCTGTTTTCAACCATTACCCATACAGCCTATTTATATTAAACTGATTTTATTTAGCGTATTGTTTTCCCTGCCTTCATTGTAGCTGAGACGCTAGAAGAGGGTCATTGTAATTGACTACGCTTTTCATCACATGGGAACTTGTAACATCTACTGTACTGTACACAGTATGTATACAGTACAGACTACATATATATACACACATATGTATATATATATACATATATATAAACTCATTTATATATATATACATATACGTACATACACATATATATAAATATTATATTAATAACATTTGTATTATGTTACGCGTAGTAATATTAATAGTAATGATAACCATAATAATTATAAACAGAAGAAGAAGAATCATAAATTTAATGGTAATGATTATACTACAAATAATAGTAATAAATAATAACATTAATATGGAAACAAAATCTTAATAAGGACAGAGAAACTCAAATGAAATTTTGGAACGAGCATTGCTTATAATGAATAAACTTCCATAGTAATCTAGAGTGAGTAGAATTAGTAATACTAACGTACACATTTTGTCCCGGAATCGAACGCTGTTTTGCAAAATTTATGATTTTTGAGACCACATTCGGCAAGGATTGAAGAGCACAACTCATTTACATGAGCAAATTTAAGCACTGGTCGCTGGAATTATTTCCCTTGCTCCACAAAGGCAAACACCGCACGGACGCAATGAAACTCCACGTCCTCCCTAGCGACATACACATGAAACACGCAATCCCGTTCTTCAAATGTACTTTTATTATTACACTGAAAATAAAAAGCCGTCAACACTCGTTGCACAAACGCATGCGATGTACAAGATAATGTCGGTCACAAAAGCAGGCCATCAAGTCAGGAATGTTCACCTGAAGTTAACCATTATTTTGTAGTGCAGGCACATTGATGCAAAAAAGTATGAATCAAGTCAATAGTAAAGGTACAACTCAAAATACATCAATGGAATGAAAAACACTTATAAATCGTACGTACTATATTTATTCTCAGCCTCTACTAAAACCACAGACACCTAACGATTCCTTCAATGAATTCTTTTTTCGTGCCGTTTTTCAGTTATTTAACAAACGTTCAAGAAAGAGCATAGAGCCATTTTGCAAATTATTTAATAAAATCTACAATACTTCACCTTTTTTACTATCTTCGTAGCATTAAGGAACAAAGTCTTCTCCTAATGTTCAATGTCAAACCATCTTACGATTTTTGAAAAATCTCATGATTTGCTAGATGTTCGAAACTTTTACGTGTCACCGTATGCATGCAATTCTAATGCTGGCCACACAGCCGCAGCAACACAATCAAGACTAGGCCTCTTCTTCGAGGACAGAACAAGAGCGTCCAGCCGAGTAGGAATGGCATTGCAGAGCTGACAGATGAGAGTTGGAAGTACTGCTGGAGAAAGACGGCGACAAAATTTTCCTTACATATGCGCTCATGTTCAAGGTGAACGAATTTTAGCTCAAAAATTAATATAAAATTATCTAAACCTTTTCTGGTGTCCAGAAAATGAAAAAAAATTATTCGTACCCTCCCTCTTTTAAAAGCCATTTGACCACGTTTTTGTATGTCTTTTGACACATAAAATACCAAAATACTAATCAAACTGAATATTTAAACGTTGGCCAGGAGGTATTTTCATCTTCAGAACGACCGTCAATTTCTTAAACTGGCGCACGAAATATTTTGATCGGTTTCCTAGCTACGATCAATCCCTTGCACTACCATAGAGAATATTTTGATGGTCTTGTGGCTACAGTTAACACGATGCACTAAGGTACAGAATGATTCAATCAGTCATAGTTTTCCAGTTAATATCTTCGATTTTGATCGAGAAGATTTTGATCAGTCTTACCTCCCCAGTCAATTCTTTTCTCTAAATACATATGCTGTACATTCTCAGAGCTACATACAATGCATTGCCCAAATCTACGGAATATTTTTGACGAGTCACTACATCAACATATCAAACGTCACATTTTTGACTCAGCTTCTCTCCAAACAAAAAGACCAAGGCCTGCAACGCCGGCATGGTCACGAGGCTCGCGCTGATACATGACGTCCTGTAGAGATTAACGGCAGCGTGTGGCGCCACCTCCACCTCACGGGTCTGCACGCCTTCCAGCTTCACCAGAGAACGACATGCACACAAAGCTTAAGGAGGCACACAAACACGGTACATTTTTGTGTGGAAATCCACGGCCAGTTGGAAGAATATTTACCATACCTTAGGCTAATCTGTACTGTTTACTAATTAGACGCTAAAAAGTTAAGAATAGTTTGTAACATTAGAGTTCTTTTTCAGAAATTATGGTCTCTGAATGATTGCTGAAGCTTTATTTACTCTAGTGAATCACTAAATGATCAAAAACAATTATTTGAATTCATCATCTTTCATAAGACAATTTATTTTTACATAGGATTATAATGTACACAGTGAAGTGAAACAAGTGTTTGGACAGTTTCGAATTATTTGAATGTATTTTCTTCAGACGGAATACAATTAAAAAACCTATAATAAACACACAGTTCTAAGTGACAAAGAGAAAGAAGCAGTAAATGATAAAACTACTGTTTATATAGTTCGTATGAAAATAATAAAAATAGAGGAGAAATAAAATGAGAAGTTTATTTGGGCATTTGAACCGCCTACATTCGCCAATACTGTTCTTAAACATTTCCTATATACTTCAATTACATTTGGTCAAGTTTCTCCGGAATCTGGGCCCATTCCTTCTTGGAGCCAGTTTTCAATTGATAATGGTTTGTCACTCACCGTTTGTAGATCTGCTTTTTCAGTTCCTCCGTAAAGTTTTGATTGGATCGAAACCAGGAGTTTAACTGAGCCATAACAATATATTAATATCATTACCCATGATTCAATCACGAGTGGTTGTGGTCTTATGGTTAGGATCGTTGGCCTGCTGGCCCCACTATTCATTGCCAAGGTAAAATTTTTCCCCTTATTTGAGCAAATTATACCTCTTATCTTGTGACACTCTGCACTATTCACCGTTCCTTCATTTACTTCTACTCATCCAGTGTTATTGAATGAGAAACAACCTGAAACTGTTGTTTCCAATACCATGCTTATCAGTAAGTACAGTTGTCTTTGACATGAGCAGTTCTGTCCCGTCTTTAAATTTTGTTGTGTCATTATGGTCAAAAAGATTTATTTTTAATTCACCTGACCACAAAATGTTTGAAATTAAAAAGCCCACACGTTAGTATCTGGCAAAGCGTAATCTTAATTTCATATAAAATCAACAAGGTGATATTGATTGATTGAAATCAGGTGAGTTGAAATTCAACTTTCATCGATTAAGTTCCTTACTGACGCTTCTTTTACAAAACGAAGTCCAACAAGCAAAGATTATTTGGAAGTTATTCTCTAGTGACAAAAGGGTAATCTTGAACAGTTCGAAAGATATAATCACTGCTTTTAACTGATATTTTACTAGGCGAGTAAGCTCAGTGAAACTTTTCAAAAGTTCCAAATTATTTTTATTTTTGTATAATGTAACCTACTATACTGACATGAACATTCAAGTTCTTATAGAAGCTTTAATAACTATTATTTGCAGTATCCATGAAAATAATGCGGTTCTACAAATCACCTGATAGTTCCCGTTGTTAAGCCTTTCGCAGTGTTGATAGAGCGGCGTCCAAATGTTGACTAACTCCCAACACAACAATTTACAATGATACTCTACAATATTCCCAAGATAGTATACTGGAGAAACCACCCACAAGAACAAACCCCATGGACAGACCCCCACCACTCAACATATGTGCTCAGAGCGCTCATTTCTATTCCCCTCCTAGTATCCCTTTCCGTTTAACCCCTATACTTAGGCACACCCAGTGCCAAACTCTCCCTCAAATTTTTCTCACTAGTACCGACCTACCTACCTACTGGAGAAATTTCCGGTGAACGCTAGTAAAACACTAACACGTTAAGTGCGGTTGCCCAGCCGGTGCAAATCTTTACTTTGTACATACCGTCACTAGAGAGCTTTGAAAAAATAGAATAGAATAGAATTAGGCTATAGGAACGAACCTTCTGGCCCATTCTTGGGTCGGATAATTACTTCGATAATTATTCGGTTGTATATCCAAGTCCCATGCCGTATTTCTAGCCGCGTCAACCATGTCGGCAGCGGGATTCGAACCCGGGTCTTTCCACTCGCAAGCAGATTCGCTCACCAGTCGACCAAGCTGGTGATGGTGAAAAATTACAGAACCTAACCTGAGTGACCCACCTGAGTAACACTTAACGTGTTAAGAAAGTTTCAAAATATTTTTTTCTCCATTATTTCTTCCCCCATGGTTGTACTTGGATATAACTATGCATGCTTGAGAAAATTCATACTTGTGCTGCTTATATATGTTCGTCGTTTTGAATTATTTTGTTCTACATGTGAATCTTGGAATTGTTTGTCTGAAAATACTTTCGAATAAAATTTTGAAACCATTCAAATCCATGTTTCACTTCATTGTGGGTCTAGAAACACATAAACCCCATGAATTATTGAGATATCCCAGCAAAATTATTAAGGTGTCCTATAATGATTTGTTGAAAAAGAGCATCGTTCAGCTGACACCTACGTTCTCTACAATTTTGATCCGATTACTGCACAAGTGTTGATTAGGAAACAAATACCCCATACGACACAGAAAGCATCTTCACTTGCACAAGGCAAGCTTGAGAGTACACGCTACGCAACTCGGGAGGGCTTCTATTTTAAGCTTCTTTTGCAAGCAAAGTATGTAGACTCCATTCATGAGACCGAGAACAAATTGTGCACCATGTAAATATGATCTGATGGCCGATAGTGTTTTTCATGCAATATCCTGCGAACTATTGAAAAACGTTCCTGGTAAAACCAGGAAGAAAAGAAACAGGAAAATCAAATCGTTTGAAACTATTTAGGAAACCCTCTATTTCCAGCTGTGCTAGTACCACCGAAAAAATCCCAGGTCATGACGAAACTGTCCATGTTTCAGTGTGTTAAGCTCTAAACTTGCTTTATAGATGGGTGGACTGAGGATTATAACGCATTGCAGTAGTTTTATAGAAATACAGTTTGTTCACAAGAACAAGTTTCGTGAGACAACAAGCAGCCGGGAGATTAATTTTACCAGCGCCACCATGTCTCGGAGTTGCTGGCTGCTCCAGAAGGTCACCGAGAGTAGCTGTCTAGCAGCAGCTGGCAGCTCTGAGTAGTACACTCCCGATTCTAATAAATTGCACTCCCCAGGTTTTGTTTCGTGTACTTCGGTGCCATTAAATAACGCATAACAAAGCCGTACACACCAATATGAAACAAAAAGTGTTCGCTCTGTACAATGTCACTAGCGATAATTGAAAGCAGGTAAAACTACCACAAGACAATAACTCTGATCAACAGTGACAATATTTCTGGCTTGAAAATAAGTATTTCCTAATTACTTCATCATGAAGAAAAAAAAGTTCATTTTAACTCCACTGGGAATCATTACAGGTCCTATAAGTTGGTTCTCTACCAACTTATAGGACCTGTAATTATTTTTAGTCCTGTTTAAATTAACCCAACTCCATATTGTAAACTTTTGAATCAAGAACTTTTGCCTTGGCTTAAAAACAAGCCGTTGTCACTCCGGAAAAAGATCGTGTCCATGCAAGACAATGCACCTTCCCATTCAGCCAAAGCAACAAGAAATATCTCGCTTCGTTGGGATTCAAATACGACAATTTGATGGTGTGGCCTCCAAATTTACCAGATTTGAGCTCAGTAGAAAATTTCTGGCCCATCATAATGAGAGATTTATGCTGATAGTCCGTAATTAACTTCGAAACAAGACTTACGGAATACGATAGTGGTCACATCGCAGGTCGATACAAATACCAATTTTTAGGTAGGAGTGACGTTTTTCAATATACATTATTAGCATTGCAAATAACCATTCCAAATTCTCGCTAAATAGTTACATATTTAAAAAAACCTCTAATGTATCCAAAA
>VCRD01000520.1:157556-226151 GCA_006783055.1 Trinorchestia longiramus
TGAGGGCACGCACTACCTGACCATTCCTCAGTGAGGGCACGCACTACCTGACTATGAATAGCTAGCTTTAACACTATGAATAGCTAGATGTAGCAAAGGGGGACGACAGTGTCAGACACAGCAGACATGAGTGTCAGACACAGCAGACATGAGTGTCAGACACAGCAGACATGAGTGTCAGACACAGCAGACATGAGTGTCAGACACAGCAGACATGAGTGTCAGACACAGCAGACATGAGTGTCAGACAGCAGAGTGTAGTCTGGCAGTGAAGACCAAGGAAACATTTGCTACTGCGTCTCACTTTCCAATTACTAGCGGCGATCCTAACAGTCGGCAATCTGGGTAAGAAACTCCCTTCCGGGAAAAAATTATATCGCATTGAGGACTTCATCCGAGTATTAATCTCAGCAATACGCGAGAGAGATAGAAGGAATGGCGAAAAATTTCCCCCTGAACTGGCTGCGAAGAAAGGAAGTATAATATTACAAAATAGTAATGCCCAGACAGTTCCAGGAAGGGAATTCATCATTCGAGAAATTTTCTGATTATTACTCAGAGAATTTAGGTACAACTGAACACTATATGGACATCGTGGAGAAAATTACAATTGCAAAAAACAGACTTCAAGGAATTTAAGGTCTGGTAAAGAGTTTGGCAAAGTACGAATTACGACCGAACAAAAAGATTCATCTACGTACTGGAAGTTTTCCTCGTATTGGACGTGTAGTGTAACGTTCACCACTACTGCAAGACTTGGAAGCATAACAAAAATGAAAAAAGTGCAATCTATTATATGCCAACAAAGTATTTCGTTCTGATGGTCTAGAAACTTGTTGTTTGATGAAAAAGAGTCAGGTCAAGGGCATCCACATTTACATGCCTTTTCTGCGAGCCAATGAAAAAAAGATCTAAAAAACTTGCAATGGCAGTCGGGGTAAATTACCTTCACAAGTCTAGCACTACGTATAATTATTACACATAATTGTTACAAAACAAGTGAACGCGCACGAGAATATTATTCTTACTTAACGTTTGTTGACCCAATTCTTGTCGCGCTAAAATAAGTAAGTATGAGAACCTGTAATGTTGGTCACAATTTTTGTCACAAATTACTTGCAACAAAATAACTTCCCAACATTGACAGATATACAGGGTGCGTCAAGAAAAATTCCTTTTTTACATACCTTTTTGATTGATAATTCATATTGATAATTCACAGCATTGAATCTGGATTCGCATCGTGTTTCAGGTTGCAACACATGAATTCAATGACTCTACAGATATTGAAAGACAACACAATATAGCTGCTCGCTAAGCCAGATCTTCCGTCACAAAACTGACAAATCTTCAATTATCCAAGAGCCATTTCATAGCATACTATGACACGTCGTGTCATCGCAAGAGTAATTACGAAAGGAGCCAAAGAGAAGAGAGAATAGTCAGCAGAAACTTGAGCGCATTGTAGCTAAAATACTACTGTTCCTAAAGCGACGGCGTTACTGAAACAGCGCCTACTGAATTAAGTCCCGACACACTAATCAGATTTTTGGTGGTGGTACCATCATAGTTTCGGGATTTATTTTCTGAAAAATGTACTGAGAATATGGCAGTAATAAATGGTAGAATAAACGCCACAATATACCAAAATATTTTTAAAACAAATTTGTTCGTTTCGATTGAAAAGCTTGAACTTCACGAAAATTGGGTCATCCAAAAAGATAAGGACAGCAAAATTTACAAAGAAATTGCATATTGGAAATAATGTCCAAACACTGGAATGGCCAAGTTAGTCCCCAGATCCAAATAGAGAATTCGTGGTGCTATTCAAAAATTCAAATCCAATGGAGAGCTCCGAGAAACATCGCGAATCTTCAGGACACATGGGAAAAAGAATGGAGTAAAATACCATTAAGAATTCGCAAATCAACAATTGAGAACTAGAAGAAAACATTGGTTGTTGCTGAAGCAAATAATGATTTTGCTACAAAGTAATGAATATTTATTATTTAGAGTATTATTTTTTTGTTTTGTTCAATTTCTTTTTTCAATGCTAATAGATGAAAAATACATTATAATTAATTTATATGAGCATTCTTGTTTTGTATATATATTTTGTAATTATACACCTGTATACAATTTTTACATGAGAGGTAACTCTCTTGATTTGTTGGAATTTGAAAAAAAAATTTGGGAGTTCGCATATGTGTTTCCCTCCACTGTTTACTCCCGTCGAGCTTCATGCAGCAACTTATCATGTAACCTCTGTTTTCTTACACAAATGTTCACTTAAGGTTGGGCTGGTAGAAAATCTTTGAAGATTGGGGGATGGATCATCAAAAATGAGGAATTGAGCATAACCTTCTCCCACTATTGGGAGTATCATCGATGTCACCCAATAAAACTTTCAATCTTGATGGCACAAAAAATGTCAGCATCGATTTGCGCAGCAACGTTCAGTTTTCTGATCGAAATTGTTGTACTAAGTTAGGTCACTGTGTAGAATACTGTAGGTTATCTGAATATTTTTTAAGGATGAATTCTTCTCGTAGTCACAATAATGTTGCCCGATGATGAATGTCGCTTCCAATAAGACAATGCACCAGCACACCCACAGCTTGTTTCGTTAAAATTTTCTAAGGAGCTCAATTATTTAATAAAGCACTTTAATAACAGTGCATATTCCAATTATTTTGTCTAAGGTCAGTTGGTTCCGCTCCTATCCGTTAATTCTCAATACGGCTGTAATTCCCTTAAGCTACGAACACTACTCAAATTCACTAAGCAATAAACCTTTTTTTCCCTGTCTTCTGAAACAATTTCGAGTGAGTTACGAAGTAAAATCAAAGTTCAAAAAAACTCAAAGGAGCATTTTTTCGACCCGAGTCTCGTCACGAGCAGAGTCTGTTGGGCAAAATGTAAAGTGAAGCTCTCTGGTGCAAACGGCACATCGTCATTCGAGGATTTCATCTTGTGTGCGATGTTGCGGCTGTTGTTCACGGAAGAAACTGGAAGAAACCTGACAGTTCCACGTTGAGGGAGATGTTGCAGCTGTAGTGTACGGAAGAGACAGTGAGTTCCCTAAGAATTCTGCCTCGAGGGACGACGTTGCGGTTACTGTTCATGGCAGAGATAGTGAGGAAACCTGACCGTTCCGCGTCGAGGGAGATGAAGCTGCTCTTTGTTGAAGAGACAGAGAAACAAAACGGTTCAGTGACGCAAACAATTTGGGTCTTGCAAGGCGTGAAAAAACAGAGAAACTTAATTCAACTTTATGTTGGAGCAGCTGTTTATGGATGAGGCATTGAGTAACATCAATTCACTCCATTTGGGAGTAGAGTTGCTATGGCAGTACATTGAAGATGCTGGAAATTTTGACAGGTTCATTTTAAACCAGTCTCTGAGATTGGGCGTATCTCATAGAAGCTTCAGTTGAAATTACAGGTTAAGAATCAAAAGAATAGGGGGAAAAAATTTCATGAATGGAATTAAAATGAAATAATAGAAACCAAGTACATGTTTGGAAGCCGAGTGCTCGAGAGAAAAAGTGAATCGAGACATGAATGGCTAACGAATGAAAATGAATCAAGTAAGCATACATATAACAGGTAAGATAAACAAATACAATTTCCTTCAGCGGCCGCTCAAAGAGTGATGCAGCAGTGGCAGTCAGTTGGAAAGAAACTGAAAACTGAAGAATGATTTGGTCGTACAAAAGTGACGGTAAGCGAATAAGAATACAATTAATTGCTGGCCTACTCGTTGAAAGAAGAAGGAGAAAAAATAAAGGAGTTTTACCCAGCAAGGAATCCGGGGGAATGACAAAACCATGTCATTCCCCATGATTGTCAAAACCATGATTGTCAAAACCATGATTGTCAAGACCATGATTGTCAAAACCATGATTGTCAAAACCATGATTGTCAAAACCATGGTTGTCAAAACCATGGTTGTCAAAACCATGGTTGTCAAAACCATGGTTGTCAAAACCATGATTGTCAAAACCATGGTTGTCAAAACCATGGTTGTCAAAACCATGATTGTTAAAACCATGATTATCAAAACCATGATTGTCAAAACCTTGATTGTCAAAACCTTGATTGTCAAAACCTTGATTGTCAAAACCTTGATTGTCAAAACCATGATTGTCAAAACCATGATTGTCAAAACCATGATTGTCAAAACCTTGATTGTTAAAACCTTGATTGTCAAAACCTTGATTGTCAAAACCTTGATTGTTAAAACCTTGATTGTCAAAACCATGAATGAGTAACTAGTTTGCTCTTTAGTTCTCCAGTGACATCGATATGAACTGCTTCTTACTTCTCAATGTACGAGGTAGAAGTGTTCCGCACCTTGCAACTGATGTCAATTGATCTTGCAAGCCTTAAAGGAAATGGACTTACGTTTTTACATATCTCTGAAGCAAAATACGCTCCTTTCATCAATAAGTGTTCTTATGGAGTTCTCGTTAGCTAAAAATTACCCATTGAATAATGGAAATAATCGAAATTTAAGAGCAAAGCATGCGTGAACAAAACCATCGAGAATTTGGTATTAGGTACAAAACTGATGGTCTGTCATCCTCACGGTTCAACTGATTCACTACGCAGCGTATCAAACACACTTCAGGATAGGCTGAGCTTCATGTCAGCTGTCAACAGTTGCAACAAGAATGATTTAAAACAAGTACTATATTTTGTGACAATTAACGATTTACTATGCTATCTTGCAAATGAAATATAAATTGATTTAAATACGTGATCTTCATTACGTTCTAAAAATTAGAAAATAGTTTTAAAGATATCTAATGTGCATCACCATATAATATTCCATTAAACACACCGCCAGGGAAGAGAAGTTATATAAAATAATTGGGACATAAATATTGAGTTGTGTTTGTTTCAAATCTGTAAAATAACTTTAGGTCACTTTCTAAGACATGATCATTTCTAAAGCATCGACAAAAAATTATCAATTTTATTGTTTTGTCTTACAGTAACCGAATTGTTTGTAGCTCCGTGACGTATGTGTGAGAGAGTGAAACCTCGTGTTTCTAAAGTAAATGTTCTTTTATCCATCCTGGTCATGACAAACACATTGATATTTCAATGAAGATGATTTTACGTAATTATGATTCCAATCAATGAGCAAAAACTAAATAGATGCTAAGCTATGTAGCTGTCTACTCGCTAAAATATACAGTACATACTTTATTTATCGTTATCTCTGAAGCCAAGTCTGTTTTTTGTGTTTCGTTCTGAACCCATCCATTGCGGTTGCCTAGCCGATACAAATCTACCTTGCACATACAGTCACTAGAAAGCTTTGAAAAAATTACAGAACCCAACCTGATTGACCCACCGGTGGGTCTTACCGCAATGAATGTATTAAAATAATCAAACTAAATTTTATTTTAATTCCTTTCACAAGAGAAAGAACCAAAAATTTCAGTCACCATCCCAAACATGCCACAAGTCTACCCCCAACCATTAGAAACAGCACAAAAATTCAAACAGTTCAAAATGCTAACCAAAAGACAGAAGCTTCTTAAAATTGCGAAATGCAAGCTCCCAGCACTGACGCAGCGCACAACAGAGCTGCGGCAGAAATCTGCTCGGCTCATCGACTCCAGGAAAGAAATTCAATCTGGTCAAAATCAGTAAAAGGAGAACGCTTTTATTGAGAGGGAAAATATTGTGCAGCGAGACGAGGAGCTGCAGCAGCGACAGCACCCTCCCCACGACGCCTTTGAGACAAGGATTGTCCTGAAAATGTGTGCCCCAAACACAAGTGTCTGGGAATTTGAAACTCGTGCAAAAAAATTACAGAAGAAGTGGAACGCTCAGGTTCTTTTTCCGGATAAAACTTGATTGCCCTCAAGACGAATCTCAAATGCTCTTTAGCACATAAATTCATGTAATATGTGCATCAAAAAAAGAAGACGGATTACATTTATTTCTAAGCAAAAATGAAAATTCGTTTGTAGTGCAACGGAAATTACACCCTCATTGGTTCATCTAGAATAATTCTAAAACTTTGGTGTGGCAAATTAATTTATATTATATTTAATTATCAACTTCACTTCATGCACAGTTCTGTGTGTTTGTTCAAGTGTTTGTTCAAGAAAATAAAAACCAGTACAATGACCGGATACTTCAACTGCACATGTTAGAGCATTCACAGCAGAAAAAATCAACACCAAAAAATCATGAAATTGATTATTTTGCAGTTGATTATTTCACAAATTCAATGAATACTAAAATACTTTGAATTTTAGTTATTTAGAAATTATAGGTGTTACTTTATCATATAGAAAGTAAATAAAATTTAGACTTCAAATCATACAGTTTATATAATAACAAATAAATAATGAAATGATAAGAAAGACACTATATGAGGAAATAAATGTGATACCTTAATTCGCAGCGTATCTTACTTTATCCTTTTTTCCAGTATAACCCCTCTGAAGTTGGGATGATTATGTGATTCCTTGGTACGAACAAATACGAAACTTCATAGTCATTAGTTACCGTTAGTTCTTTGCTCCTTTTAAACATCACTTGAACTATTTAAAATTTCGTCACGACCAGAAAGCGATAAGTCGCACAAGAACTAAAAATTATTACTAGTTAATAAATTCCAGCTCAGTGGCAAGAAGTTCCAGCTCAGTGGCAAGAAGTTCCAGCTCAGTGGCAAGAAGTTCCAGCTCAGTGGCAAGAAGCCTAGCGAGCTGAGCCAGATTGCAGGGGCGAGGCAGGCGACGCATTTTGGTCAAAATTAGCGGCGATTTTAGGCAAGAGCAGCCTAGTCAGACCGACTTAGTCAGCATATTGTGCCGCGGCGCATAATGCGACCAATGGCCGACCTAAATCACCCCAAGATGGAGGCCAGAACGTGAACTGGAATAAATTTGAATCTGGACACCGAGACAAACTACCGACAGCGGAGACATGCAAGTAGTGCTCCCGCCTCTAGAATATCAAAGGAGACAAACTGCCTCGTTCGCTTAACTTTCAGACCAAATACTGAAGATGGAGGTCATATATTCAAGAAAAGGTCTTCGGTCTTGACTTTTTTAAATCAAAAATCTTGACTGTTCAAATCTTCCAAATTACCACTTGATTTCTCAATTCAATTGTCAATTCTAATAGATTCTTGAACAACGTACTCGTTATGCATCGAAAAAATGAAGCATCTTAGTTTTGTTCTATAGAGGCACACTAAAATACACGATACCTCAAAATAATTCATATGAATGAGTTTTTAAGCAATAACTAAAACTGATATTTTTTTCGGAATATTTTATTGTCCGTTGGATTGAGCTCCAAATGATTCGGAGTAATTTTCCCCTTTTCACATCATTTAACGTACAGCGATGATTTATAACCTGGTTCGAAGGTTTTGTTGCTTCAGTGCCACTGATGAGACTCGCTCATGCCATGCTGTTTAGCTACCAGCTCGACGCATCGTTCTACACGTACACTACTGCTCAAAGATACTGTAGTTGGCGTTGTTATTGCTTACCAATACTTAAAATATCCGGAGTACAAGTTACTTTCTGAGACTAAGTGAGACTAACGTCACAACACAACCTGATAAAGCGTAAGAAATTGTAAAAGATTTATGATAGAACGAAAATATTGTGAGTAGAAATTTCTCAAAAATGGACATGCTGCTGTTTCTACGGCAATTATTCTATGTTAAAGATAGAGATCATTTTTACACCTCTATTGCAGTATGTTAGACGTAGACGGTAGAGGTTACTTCCATATGCCCCGCCATAATGGTTTATGTATTCCATTATAAATAATCGCTGGCAGTAGTTTGCTGTTTATTTAAAGCACACCTTATGTTTCTTTAACACAGAATCTCTCCCGAATAATACAAGCACGAGTGCTAGTTGTGATTTAGAAAAAGCATTCATAACACAAACTGTTAAATTACATACTCGATATTTTTACCCTGGCACTAAACAAGGTCACAAAGTGTTCTACTAATGTGCTCATAAAATGAGCACTTGAGCTCTCGGCGATTGATAACAATGTTTGTCTGTTCCTGTAGTTTTTTCATCATAGTAATTATGAACAATCAGTAAATACACGATAGTTCAAGAAAAGTAAATAAAAGGAGAAAATTTGGGTCTAAAGAAAGAATTATACAAAATAAAAGAGCTAAGAAGGGGAAAAAACTCTTGATAAAACTCGGAGGGCTAAATTATTTACGGGTATAAATATGTATTCAACTAATCTATCGGAAGTCGTAAAAAATTGCCGCAAAAATTTGAGGAGCTCATAGAACAAAATTAAGAATTAGTGTTGTACGTGAAAATAACGGACTTATTCAAAGCCGTATTACAGAACTTCAGAAGCAAGACATTCTCTACCATCCGGTACAGAAACTAGGAAGCATAGCAAAAATACGAAAACAACTACACCTTACATCTATTTTGACTTACGACCGGTTCATGGGAACCGCGCTAGTCGTAAATCGGACAGTACCCGTAAACGAACAAAAACAATGCGGTTGAATGGAAGATAACTCCATCGTTCACAATTAGGAGTACAAAACACGACACTGGGAGACATGCATCACGCTGTAAACTGAAAATAAAACTCTACGGCCACACGGACAACCTACTTCTTGATGTGGGCACCGACGCATGCATTTGCTGTATTCCTGCGTTCTGCATTTTCTTCATTCATATTATGACGCCGTATACGTGCCTCGTACACAGATGGACTTGCAGAATATTTACGCTAGTTATTTACAGCATATTAACGTATATTCGTAAACGAGTAATTGCTATTCATATGCTCTTATGTATCCACTACATATCCACACCCTGAATTCAAACTCGTCACACATCCACACCCTGACTGCAAACTCGTCACACATCCACACCCTGACTGCAAACTCGTCACACATCCCCACCCTGACTGCAAACTCGTCACACATCCCCACCCTGACTGCAAACTCGTCACACATCCCCACATTGACTGCAATTGGCATGTGGCAATACTCGTCTGGAAGTTGAAGTTCCCAACACTCACGTAAAATATTTCAAAATTATATCAAGACTTCTATGGCTTGAGACCTAACGCTTGAATTTAATCTGCATCTAGACTCGTGAGCAAGAAAACACAAAAACCTCTGGCGTTTCTAACACTCTTTTGAACCTATGTATGCATCCCCGACACAGAGGTTTAAATATACAGTATTATACATAGAAAAGCACGCATTAAACAAAAAAGTGCGGTAAAGAGGGTTGCCTGCACGAAGTAGTGACAGTGGTAACGAGTGGAACACAAGACGGTCGAGAGGCTGGCTTGCTGTTCAGAGAGACCAGGCTTGGGTGAAGAACGACCTCACTTAATGGAACTGGAAAGTTCAGTAACAAACATGAGCAACTCGCCATATATGATGTATCTAGAAATAAATGAACTGTTGATAACAGAAGTTTACCATTTATGTAGAACATGCCAACTCCAGCACACGAATTAAGGTTAAAAATTTGTATCTGTGCTAAAAGCAATGATTTCGCAAGAAAAGGGTAACAATTGGACAATATGAACCCATTTATTAACAAAAGTCACAAATGAATACGTAATACCTTTGCCTAGAATATCTTGTTCGTGATAAAACGAACCGTCTGCAAAGAGCGGTTGGAGACCATCAGAAGTGCGATATCCAAGGCATAAAAGCGCCGCTTATCATGGGAAGCAGGCCGGCATGAGAGCAGCGGCTGCGTCAGGGCGTATGTCCAATCAATTTGAGTGCGTGCGAGATGGAGCTCCTGTGGCCTGCAGCCACGAGGCGGCCTAGTCCGTCAGAACGCAACATTGTTGCCGGACACCGAATGTGGACATCCAAATTGAAATTAATAAACAGCACCAACTTAAAAAGGACATTCAATTGCAGCTGCAGCTTCAGAAACAGTTACAGAAGTACATGCAGCAACTTAAAAACAACGAACAAAGTAGCAGTAACTACAACAACAGACGCCGCACTATAAACAGCCCGGCCAGCATGTGGAGCTTCAGATGAAGTAGAAACAGACACAGTAGTACCAGGATTTGACACGGTAGCAAATGCAGTCACAAATGCAGTCACAAATGCAGTCGCAAATGCAGTCGCAAATACAGTCGCAAATACAGTAGAAAATGCAGGAATAAATTAGTCAGTAGGAAATGAAAAAGAAAATGCAGTATTAAACGCAGCGACAAAAGTAGAAATAGAAGCAGCAGTTGAAGGAGTAACATGTAACATGCACAAAGGACATAGGACAAAGTAAATATCCAGCATCATAGGATGTTACATATACAGTAGCAGATATACGAACAGATTAAATGGAATATAATAGGAACAAGCTTAATGGTCCACCCTTGGGTTACTACCAAAGTTCAGCTCTTGATTAATGCCTCGTTTCCAATTAATTCCCCCTATCTAATTTAGGAGTCAGGGGATACCAAATATATTTATTTCTAAATAAATACACAACGGCTTTCATTGTATTGTATGTTAAGTAATTTAAAGTTGACAGGGAATAGCGGTTCTTGGCGTACTACTGAACTTCAGTCATTGTTGAAGCTCAGTTGTCTGACTTAAGCCCAATAGGTTGAGGTCTCTTTGAATGGTTATTTAACATATATTAGTTGCTCTGCAAACTGTTTGCAGTAAAGTTTCACATCGTTTGAGTACAAAGTAGCTGAATTTACTGATGATTTCGAGGTCAATGTCGTTGACGTAGATAGTGACGAGGAGCAGGTCTATAACGTATTCCTGAACGACTGCTGTTATATGTGTACAGTTACTAAATTGATAATGTATCATTAATCGTTTAGTGCGACAAGCCCACCACAAGTAGTTGCATTCCCACGGGGTACTTTATCAAAGAAAAGAAAAGAAAGAAAAAACAGTTTATTCCTATCTTGTTGGTACACAAAATGTTCAACATTGAGTTCAAAATGCTTTATCATTACAATCCTTAGGTGCTATCAATACATTGGTAGATAATACCTCAAACGTTCTCACAATTGAAGCAAAATCTAAGAATAAAAGTGCGCAAAAATTGCACGTACACATTCATGCAAAAAAACGTACAACATAACCAAAGGCATTTCAAAGTCGAGGTAAGGGCAAAGTTGGTTTTCTTACAGTCGTAAATGCAGTTGACTTTTCTTAAGTAATCGGGCAGCTTCGTGGAACAGCTACCTTTTCCTGAAATCTGTGCTATTGTCTTTACTCAAGTTTACTGTTTGTTACGTCACTACAGGCTATAAATAAAAGAAGACAACGTTTCATGTACCTCACGACCACAATTTGGAGGTTCATTTTGTCGAGATGCACGTGACAGAGACTTGTTGCCTCCACGTGATTCTTCACAGCCAGTTGGAGACGGTAAAATGCCAACATGTTTTGAGACGAGGTATTTTAGTCTAAAATATTCATGCATTGCGTCAGTCATGATTTGTCAGCTGTTTTACAGACGCTGCCTCTGGTGAAGAAAATGTCTGATGGATCACACATGAACTAAAACATAAAGAAGTTAATTGCTGCGATCAGTAAAAATTTATCGGACGTAAGACTAACAGAGTCTAATTTCAATTTTGATACGTTCAGTCATCCGATTTTCAAGGTAATTTTAGTTTATTCATATACGTTATAATTAGTTCAATGTCATTCAAAGCGCTTCATGAACCCGTGTAACTTGAGAGGTCGTACGACTCCTATGTATCACCAAGTAAAAAATAGTACCTTTTCATCAAACCGATTCTAAATTTCTCCCAGCAATGCTATTATTTCTGCAGTGTAGAGTAACAGTAATGCTAATCTTAAAACGAGCGCGGACCAGGATAGAAAGAGTAGTCTTCCCTCAGTGGTACCAATTTCCCCTCGTCCCTTTCTGTGGAACTCAATGAGGGTGACGGTGCCGGAGGGCAAAACGGCGGTCTGTGACGGTGTTGGCGCGCACTGGGAGGAAGGAGACTCTATCAGCCATGATGGTCTCTAAGCAAAGCAAGCCGTGGCAGTCGTCGAGCGCAACTCAATGTGAACATTTGACTTTATTGCTGGAGCAGCTCCTTACAGCGCTGCGCAGCGCAGTGGAATAGTCCCAAGGGCTAGGATTCTCCCATCTCGCAGTGCCTCAATGGCACTTGAACCCGTAGAAAAACGCAGTTTTTGTGTCCCATCTGCGATCGCGCCTCAATGGAACATAGAGCGAGCACAGAAGTTGAGAGCGAGTGTCGTGCAACGAGAGCATCAACGGCACGTGGTCGCTAAAAAACTTTCCTTAGCATAACCCATCTCTGGCGTTCCACAGGGATTTTGGGATTCTAGAGAAGCCCTTCTTTTGTGTCTGATCCGCAAACGCTGCAATATGGCATTCATCACTCAAATACAACTCATTAGGTTGTGCTACACGACTTTTTCGGAGTACTAAAGCCTCTTTCTCGTTACAGCGTACATCTCAAGACACCTCGAATAAGATTTGACAAACACAGGAGCATATTACACGGACTTCGTAATCCCTCAGAGGCACAAAAGGAGTCTGATAGCTGCAGCTTAAAATGTTGTTGCAGTAAAAAAAGTTTAGTTCTTGACGATTGAAGCCTCAATGAACCTTGTCTTCAATCCGATCATTGCAGAGGAATAGAGCTCAGGAGACCTTGTGCATTGTGCCGGAGGCGTCCATCGTACTGAGCCCTAAAAAAACTAGCATCGGGAAATAAAATTTCCAACTCCATAACCGCTTTGTACAGCGCTGTGAGATGCATAAGAGAATTAAATTCCATTTTTATTTTCAAGCATACGACATGGTACCACAATAGTTGGATTTCCTCTCAAAAACTGAAACCGAATGGACTCTTAGAAAAAGCATTCTCAAATGACGCAATGCTAACACTCTTACGGAAAATCAGGTTTTAAAGTGTGACTATTGTTCAGCAGTAATTGTCAGACGGTATAACTTTTTCACAAACGAGACAAAAACATGAGACACTGAATGAGCCACTGCGTTAAAAGGCGCTGGACACGTTGATTCTTAGATCTAACAAATACCTTGTGCTATTTTTCTAAGGTTAGAATGCACAGGCAGAGCCCCTACATTGGAAAACATACAACAGAGATTTTGTTCCAACAATGAGCTTTCGTTTCCTTTATAAAATACAAGAATGTAAAAAAATAAGCACAGTGGATACAAGCTTTACTCTAACGTCTAAATTCCTTCTAAAATCAGTATACGAGGTCTGTTTGAAAAATGTCCCACCTCGAATTTCCTCGCGCACAGTAGTGACGCTAAGGCAGCGCAACTGTGCAGGGTTGAAGGAAACAACTTAATGCTCATGGTTTAATTTTTTCTCTGCGTTTCAATGAACGAGTCGTTACCTACTGACCACCGAGTGAAATGCTGTTATAAGTGTACGTTGCATTTTTAATTCTCCCAGAATGATTGAACAAATTGAGAAAAAGTACTGCATCAAATTTTTTCGAAAGCTTGGTGACCCTTACAATGAAACAATTTCTAAGATTCAAGAAGTGTTTGGCGACGACGGTACGAGGAAACATAAATTAAGAAGTGGTTCAACTGATTCAAAAGTGGCTGCATCTCAGTGAAGAACCATCGCTCTGGAAGGAAACGTCACTCGAAATACATCTGTTTTTCAGAGGGTGGGAAATCTCATAATGGGAGATCGTTGTTTGACCGCAAAAAAATTGTCGAAAAAGTGGAATCAGCAAAAATTTCACACATGCAATTTTGCGGAATAATTTGAATATGCACCAACTGGCTGCGAAATTTGTGCCCAAGCTTCTGTCTTGGGTTACACAGGACTGGCAGGACTCGACAACACAACATTTAACCTTTACCCCCCCAAGACACGACTTCTGATTGTTTCCGAAATTGAGGACGCCATTGAAAGGATCCTATTGTGAGAGTAGGGAAGAGATAATGCAGAACCCGATGGCTTCTTCTCCTATTGTCTTCTAACTATTTGAAGAAAGATATTAAAAAAACATTGTATTACACGAAAAACCTAAATTTAAATAGCATTTATCATTACAGAAATGTAATGTATAAAATACGGAACATATTTGACCGCGCATGAAAAACTAAGGGTAATTTTCATAGTAAGCGTATTTTTTTGTAATTTATAGCGTGCTGTCTTCGGCAGCCGCTATTCGCTAAATTTAAGATTCACTTAGAGACAGGGTCAAGAATTTAGAAGCATCGCTCTAACTACGATAAAAGTAAAAGCATGGATTTAATTTTGCTAGATGTGAAGGCATTTTCTGAGGTAGAAAATGTTAGGGTCTTCTTATCTAAACATTTTTCAACAGTTCAGGTAAATTTTCATTATGAAAACAGAATAATGAACTTTACATACATCGAATGAACATGAACTGAACACATAGCTATTGAAAAAACTACTCTGGCACGAAAAAACTAATATTTTAATTTCTACAACTGACAAATCTTTACTATGCAATGCAACGTCAATAGTAACTTTTTACTTGCGTCTTTCTAATGATCTTAACTTGAATAGGCTTCTGCAACTGTTAACTGCTTATGACACCAGTTCGAATAAAAAATGTTCGCGGGAAATCGGATGTTTTCGCCAGAAAATTACGAACGATGATAAATTACGCAGATGAACGCTCCCGCTGAGCTGATTTTTCGAGTCTTTGGGCCTGGGGAAAGTTCATTATTGGAATTCCTTGTGTTGGCGCCATCATCTTAGGATCGCCGATGCACAAAATTCTCGTTCCGTGAATGCCGTAAACGATTTTCATGTTAAAAATTTGAATGCCGGAAAATTAACATAATATATAAACCCGAACGAATAAGCTATTCCGATCGTTTAATACATAATACCTATTCATTGGTGACCATTAACAGTCACCAGTAAACAACAGCGGGACGTCCTCCAGAAATCTCTGACACACATTAACATTCTTCTATCAATATGATCTATTCAAGACAGGTAGGAATAGCCTTGGAGTTGCATGTTAGGTCGGTACTCGAAGCTAAGTTCATCTTAGGACGCACAAACTGTTAGGCGTTAACTGGCACTAATGAACTAAAGAACTGCGATGTCCTTTAGACTCGTGGCGAACGTGAACGCCATCGTAGTGTTCTTTATACTTTTGCATTTCATGAACGCACGGTTTGGTATCCAGGTAAACTTGTTTACCCTCTTATTTCTTACGCATTCATGACATTAGAATGTTGTTACCCTTCTCTTTAGACCTGCACTTTGAAATCACCTGGTTTGCATGTCCGACCTGCTCGCCTGTGCGTGTCAGGAAACATTCATTCAAATAGCTTACTTGCTTTGAACAAATGAAATGAGGATTACTTGTATTACTCATGAAAACGAAACAATGTTATGCTGAATGAACTGTAGCTTTTTACACTGGGAGTACCACAACATCATAACTTCAAGACGTAGTTCATGAGGATACAGCCTTTAAATTAGTTCTCAGTTAAATAAAGAACCTTTCAACTTTTCAAAGAGAATCTAATTTAGCCAAAAAGAATCCACAGATGCACTGTATTGTCAACAAAGGAGTTGATGTGCAGCGCAGAACACATTTTTAGAGTCGTCTATAAGGAAGTTAATACGTCGAGTTTCATATATGTATAGTATCATCATGAAAGGATTTAATATACAATGTTCACTACATATCGATGAGGGAATCAATTAGCATTCATAGACCGTAGTCGATAAGGGAGTTCATTTATCTTAAAAAAATAACATGCTGCTACATTTACTGCAGGTGTATGAGCTTCTGCACACTAGTCAATGTGAATAATCATTAAATTATACTCTCTATAGTAACTTCAAAATAGAAAAAAATACGAATACAAAAATTCCATTGGACAAAGTCTCGGAGCAGCCCCTGTCCAACCTGGGCTTAAAAATCTACGGCAAACGTCCCAAAAAATTTGTCATCCATCAGAGTCCCGCATGAAGAATTGGGAAAGTTTCGAAACTTCTGCTCGTATCTGTCACACGGAGTCATTTTGTAGGACTTTGTTATAAGACTTGCGTCGCTTTACGAGAAGTTGCGACGTTTTATCCTGGAATAATCAAGCTGAATCAATATAAATTAGCATTTTAGTTCGACGAATATAAATGAGAAGATTCTTTTTTTGAATAAATTCTATCAATAGAAAATGAGTGAAAAGCGGGAGAGAAACGAAGGGGGATGAAGTCCGCTTGGAAAGCATAAATGTAGCAAAACGATATCTAATATTCCTAGCTATACGGCACTGAGACCAATGTAGGGGTAGTAGTGATAATGTATAGTGATGTATAGTAATGTCTAATGTTGTGGTAATGTGTACGGATGTGTGAAGGTGAATGGGTACGTGGGGAAGCATCTGGGCCACAGGGCCATTAAAACCCAACCGTCGCGCTTGCAAAAATGCACGCTATTATGCAGTGTAAGCAGTTCAAATGAACACAGTACACCCCTAAAGCAAGACCAAGTACGAAAGGAGGAGCTAAAAGTCAAGAGGAGTGTTTCTAGAAAACACCAACGGATTATATAAGCAACAGTCGGGAAATCAAGGGAGTTTAAAAGAATAAGGCATTGATCGGGTGAACAACAGTGCTAGAAGCAGCGACGATTCTACACGGGGCATCTACGAGCTAGAGGCAGGCGACCGACCTCAAGGAAGGAGGGGGCAACTACGAGCTAGGGGCAGGCGACCGACTTCAAGGAAGCAAAAGACGGGATATCACTCGGAGGGAGGTAAGCGTAATTCTGGGATAAGATACTGAAATAATATACCATCGAACAGCATACACGTAGTAGGGCACCTCTATCAAGACATACTCTTACAGATGATTTTTTTCTCATTTTAGGGAAGGAACAGCAGGAACTACAAAAACTATGAGCTACAAAAACTAAAAAGACTACTAGAACGGTTAGAGCTGCTAAAACTGCTAGAACTGCTAGAGAAGCTACCGCTACGTGTTCTACTACTATTTCTACTACGACTACTACTTCCGGGAATAACTGGTTCCTTGAAAAATTCATATAGCTTAGAAAGCTTTCGCCAATAATTAACTCGGAGAGGCTCGGGATTTTAGCGTCAAGTTGGATTGGATGTTTACGTAGTTACTTTGGAATATCGACAACAGGAACCAAATGGAATTATTAATTAATACAACCTTAAACCAGTGCCCTTTAAACCACGGGAGGTTTGAACCAGCGGGAGAAGCATATATTATATTATATATATATATATATACATATACATATATATAGTGTAAACAATAGGATGTGCCGGTGCCACGCGATTAGGGTTCGATCGGGTGTGTGTTTCGTACGTACGGTGAACGAAGTGCAGCGCAATTCTTCGCATGATTAGTCGAGAGTGAAGTGAATAACATTGTCAGTGAAATCGGTTAATGGGACCGCAGTGATTACTAATTCATAAGCGTATTTGGTTAAGTATTAAGAGTGAGATTAGGTGATAGAATTGGAGTGATTTTTAGTGAATTTCGATAGGTTCGCGTGTATTTAGGATGTGTTAGATGAAAGTGTGTCAATTCCGCAACCACTCGGTATTGTATGATCTAAATAATTATTGTGAGTGGGAACGGGTGATTTGAGGAGATAGATCACATTGATTTCATAACATATTTATGTGTTTTTCCGTGTGTTTTTCCAGTAAATTATTACTAAGCTAATTAAATTACGTTTATTCCCTTCTTGTGTTGGCCTCATTAATATATAATAGTATATCCTTCATGTCAGGGGGTATGGATTCCTCCAATTTGCAACTTCTCCCTCTCTCGTTATAAATAATTCATTGCATTTCAATTAACGTAAAATGTGTATTTAATACATTCACCTTGGAAAAATTCAATTAATGCTCGTAATTATTACATATTTATGCTATGTCACCGTGGAGAGAGAGAGAGAGCACGTATCGCCAAAATAACAAGAGAAATTTATTCTCCGAAAAACATCTGAGCAATTGTCAGGCAGACATTCCAATGCAGTGAATGAATATAAAACCGGTATCAAATAAATTCGCACACCATAAAATTTAAAAGGCTTCATTCGATAGTTACACTGATTACGTCAACGCACAGAGTAGACAAGATTTTGTCTTATAGTTACACTGATTACGTCCACGCGCAGAGTGGGCAAGGTTGTCCTATACAAGGTTATACTGTGTCCACGCGCTGAGTGCAGGTGCCGCACGTTCATAATAAGTAAGTGAATGCACGGCTAGATGAGTATTCGTTCATTTACTTAATCATGAAGGGCACGATGAGGCTCATTAGGCCATCGTCAAGACGCACTTGAGCACAGCAGCGCCTTCGTCAGGAGAAGCTACCATAAAGCAAGAGCCTCTATGTCGTAGGGACCCCGTAAGATGGAGGGCTATGGAGTGATGGTTAACATTGAGAAAATGTTAAAACAAAGACGATAATTAAACTTGCACGTTCGAAAAGATGCTACACATTTCATCATGCACACAAAAGTTAGTCTCAAGCATTGCCCTCATCTGTTCATTAGAAAATCCATGAAGCAAAGAACTAGAAAAATTATTCTGAATGTTATAAAACTGTAGCAGCCTGAAGTCTAGTACCACATTAAGTTCGCGGCTATAGAAATAGTAAAAACAAAAGTTAATTCCTTTTAAAATAAACTATATCAGAGACAAAGGATAAATTAAATACAGTGTAAAACCTTCCACCTCCAGTCTCCTTCAATGTGACTCGGAAGGAACGAAGAACCTAATCCTGCACTGGCTGATCTTAAGCACTCATTTAACTAACAGCACATTGTCAAGAGTGGGTGCTTGTTCGTTCCATGTTCTGTGAATGGATGAATTTTACTGTTTGAAATGTGGTTCAGAAAAAATTTCACACGAAAATCCATTCGTTTTCAAACATTCTGCCACAATGTGTGCAAACATTGTATTCTAGAGCCATTAGACATTTGTTAATGGTGTCTTACAATCATAAATATGAGATATTGAATGTCCTGGACTCCCCTCGCCCTTATCCAGGAGCACCAGCGATGTCAGTAGTAAAATCGAATAGCAGCAGTAGCAAGAGCAGTAGCATTCATAGAGATAGCAGCAGCAGTGATGGTACCAGTATCAATGATGACAGAAGTAGCAGTGATAGCAGCCGCAACAACGCCAACATTGATAGTGGCAACAACGCCAACATTGATAGTGGCAACAGCAGCAGCAACGAGTAGCAGTGTCAGCAGCAACGTCAGTAGTGATAATGGAAACAGCAGAAACAGCAATGGCAGCTGTGTTAGCGGCGGCAGCAGTGATGGCAGCTGCAGCGTGAAATAGTGGGAGTAAAGATCGGAGATTTAGAGGGCGTGTGCGGTAGGTGAAGGAACAGGAGTTCAGCTTGCGGGGCGAGCTAAGGTTCAGCTTTAAGTTCCACAACGAGCGTTGCTCTAACGCCGGGCCTTGCCTCGCCATTGTCGGTTGCACCACGTGACAAAAAAACAGGACACACAAACACACAACTCCGCTGCAAAACATATTCCAAAGCCTAAGAATCATTCAATTTTGCTGAAACCAAATCAAGATTTCTGGCAACTTAATTCTATTAGTAACGTGGGAAAAAAAGAAAATTTGCGATGTGTTGAAAAAAAGCAAGTACGTTTATTCAGTATTTAACGTAATGACTACATGCTTCAATGAAACGTGTAAAATAAAACAAAATATTATTTTCAGCTGAGAAACACATGAATTCCATAAATCTTATTCTGATGAGCGTAGCAGTACCGACCGATGTAAAAGACTATATCCTAACGAATCTCTGAATGCCCAACTTTATCAAAGAACTACGCTGGCGAACACATGATTTTATTCAAAATTTGTGAGCGTGCTGGAGTCGCACAATATATCATACAAGATCCGATGAAAATATCGCAATTCACACTACGCTTTCAGTTACTGAGTTTATAGTAAGAAAGACAAAGACACCATCCCGATGTTTGTAAAAGAACGTGAATTATAGAGTAAAAAATGCATCTGTGATAATCACTATAAAAGCAGTAATTTCAGATAGACCAACGAGCATTTTGGCCTAAAATTGAATTGGTTAATTCCTGGTTTTTCAGCACTACATGTTTTCTAAGCAGTGAGTTGTCTTTTGAAATATATTTATTCCTGTCACAAAGTTGTTTATTCCAGGCACTAAATTGTCATTCCATGCCCGGAAATTATCCCTTTCCTGCCTAAAGCTGTAATTTCCTTTGTCTAAATTGACGTTTGTTATGTGTTCTTATCTTGACAGTGTCACCCAAACAGCCGTCTCTCCCTGCCGGAGTCCTCTTTCTGCCGGAAAGTTTTCTTTATGTACCGGGAAGTGGTCTCTTCCTGTCGGAAAGTCGTTCCTTCATGCCGAAAAAATTTCCCTTCCTACCCAAAAGTCGTCCCTCTCTACCCAAAAGTCGTCCCTCTCTACCCAAAAGTCGTCCCTCTCTACCCAAAAGTCGTCCCTCTCTACCCAAAAGTCGTCCCTCTCTACCCAAAAGTCGTCCCTCTCTACCCAAAAGTCGTCCCTCTCTACCCAAAAGTCGTTCCTCTGCACTGAAAAGTGGTCCCTTTCTACCCGAAAGTCGTCCCTTACTACCTAAAAGTCATCCCTATCTACTCAAAATTCATCCTTTAATACCCGAAAACAGTCTTTCTACCCGCAAGTTGAGGTATATGGTACCTTTTCAAATGTTTTACACGTGTCCATAATACTAGTCAAGCCAAATATATCGAACAAAATCCGGAAAGGCTTTCATTGTCAATGACGAAGCGGCTTTTGTCGAGCATTAAAATTCATACAACGCGTTCCTCGAACTCAGCTTAGGAAAAAATATTCGTACACTTCCGTATGGTAAACAACTAAACATGGTGCAGCTTACTGGTCTACATGCATTAGCTAAATAATATTTGAATTTTGAAATATTCATAGGAAAAGGCTTTACACGAAAAGAACACAAGCTTTCTGTTCTTCCTATTGCAGCACGCCCAGCTACTGTACAGCATAAAGCGCTACAGCTTTACAGCACGAAGACAATGTCTGCATTGGAAAACAACAATTAAACTGGAACGTGTTGAAATATGGTACTTCAGTCTTTTGCTGACGTCGCAAGCTGACTGAAAAATTGACTGATATTATGAGATTCTGTTCAATCGAATAACATTTGTTTTATACCAGCGATGACATAAATATATAAATTTGGATTCAAGACTGCCCTCCTAGTGTCGTCGGGTCTTCAAGCCTGAATTCCGTCATCCACAGTTTTTTCTGAGGAGCTCAATGTAAAGACGTCATTTTCAGAAACTAAACTAATAGTAAGTGGCATCAATATGATTACTGGAAATCAGTTTCCTATAACTCGAGGGACTAAATTGTACTACTATCCTGATGAATCTAGGCTACTGCAACAGAAGAAATGGTATATGAAGGTAGACATGACCTAATCGGCAAATCAATTTTTTTCACGCTTTCCACTTGCACTCAATGTGTTTTCAAGAACTCTTTACAATAACAGTACCCCCATGAAAGTATTCCTTTCAACCTTGAGGTTAGTGAATATCCATTTCTTTCATGGTCTATTCTTTCTAGGAAAATACTCCTAACTCGAAAAAATTTAACATTATTTCGCCCCGCAAATAAAAAAGACCTTTCGTACCTGGACTATCGAGCTTTGCTCGCCTCTAAGTCCTGCAAAAGTATGCTGCAATCTGTAACGCGAGAAAGGAGACTAATTACGAGCACACTGTTGGAGCAAAGAACGAGTGCAGACGCTACACCTCAGAGGAGCTGGGCGGAGCTTAGAACTGAGGCTCCCGTTGGTCAACCACCGACTTCCAGTTGCGGTTGCCGTGTCCACTGAATTAGCTCGTGGACTCAGCAGAATATAGGGCAGCCATGACACTATTCCCAGTAACGTGCCTACTAATTTACTGACAATAAAATAAAGATGACATTATAGAAAAATATTTCATAAGACCAAGATAGGACATACTGAACGCATCAGTAATTGCTAGTATTTGTTCAGTAATTACTATATATTAAACTAAGTATCAGATCAATTTTCAACAATCGAGAAGATTTTGGCTGTCTCTGAATGATATACCAATAATAAAAAATAGCAGAAAAATTCGCAAGTATCATGATTTCTTAAAACCATTATAAATCCTTGATTAAAGAAATGATACAACCAAGAGATTAGGTAAGTTTGTTGACAATCACAAGGACGTTAAATTCGCTGCCAGCACGCTCATGCATTTAAATTTTCACTGTATCACCCGTTTCACATTTGGCAACACAAAGGATTTACCACAAGTCAAAGCGAAGTAGGCATACGACGAGGAGCAATCAAAACCATCACATAATCGATGCACAACCGTTGAGTAATCAAAGGCTTCACCAAAGCCTCAGGCAGCGCGCTGAGTAAACCTCAGAGTCGCTTTCATCGTGACAGCTCACAACACACAGTAACTCACAGGCCGCAGTTGCACAATTGTGCTTGCTACAGCGAGCAATGAAAGCGCAGCTGTGCGCTACAATATACAATTGTTTGACCGGACCGGAATCTTCCAGCCGTATAACTGCATTGTGAACTAGCAGTGAGGCATGAAACTAACAGCGGCCTAGCTTCAACCGCGAACTGAAGCATGCATGTTCTAGAGCTGTGTTTCTCAACCTATCGGATGTGGCGTACCGGCAGTTTTTTCAATGAGTCAGGGACCGGTAATAACTGATATTAACTTTAATTAATATTAAACCGTCAGCTGATGCTGCGTACCAGCAGCTGATGGTTCGCGTACAGTCACTTGAGTAGCCCCGTGCTAGAGGATTACGTGTGTGAAAACAAGACCTTCAATGTCATTTAGACACGACCGTCAATTGGTAGTATTTCATTTTAAATCCTGATTACATTCAGTTCTAGCGTTAAAAATTGAATTGGTGCTTTTTTTTAAGAGATTAAAATTTACTAACATTTGTAGTTTCAGAGGTAGAGAATGTACAGATACCTGACGCAAATATGTTTTTTTAAATCAGCAAGCAAAACCTATTGAAATAATGTAGAAAAAAGGATCATAATATGAGCAATGTGCATTGAGAGCTTTGAGCAATTACCAATGTTCACGATAAAAGCAGAATTTCATGCAACGTCAAGAAATAATCATCATACATTGTTGCTCTCGGGGATGAGCTACAACAGTAGGCCTCCGAATGCTTAAGGATTAACTGGTCCCCGGAAACAGGTTTTTGATCAGAAGTTCATGTTAATGCGATATTTTCTCGAAGAAGACAGTATTCAAGGATATCAACACGGCTGTCATATACAATCAAGATGAAAATTTTTGTCAATGAAAAAATGAGAAAAACTGACAGGAAACATCATGCCCTGTAAAATTCGATATACAGGGTGTCTCAAAAAAATGTACTCACCCTTTAACCGTTGCTAACATGCTGTCTTCTTTGTGTTGCAGGTGTGAGGTTCGAACCTTTGCGAACCTGATTCTTTAATCACATTTAATCATGTTCGCAAAGGTTCGAACCTCACACCTGCAACACAAAGAAGACAGCATGTTAGCAACGGTTAAAGGGTGAGTACATTTTTTTGAGACACCCTGTATATCAAATTGATCATGCTTGATGTACAGTTCAATACTTCAAACCCTGGATTCATAAGCATGACCCTCTCATAAAACAGTGACATGAGGTGTGGTGCAGCGAAGGTTTGCAATACATAGAAAAAGCGAAGCTTTTAAGACGCTACAAGATTGTAGCACCGTATGACAAATCAAGCACAAACTTTCAATCAGATTCAGATTCAGCACATTTACAACTGCATAGACTAATGGTCACCCCAGAGACCAACGTGTCTCAAATTGTTGATAAACAACCGAGTGCAACTGACTGTCCATCAAGCGGGCCCAAGATAACTCCAGAAAACGATAGCTGGGAATACGACACACGCTCTCCTTCAACTACAAACTGAGACACAAACACTGTTACAAAAGAAAGACAATTTTTTTTCTTGAAAAAAATATATTTATTTATTTATGTCTGTACTTAAAAAATAGTAATTTACTAATATACAATAACAAAAAAATTATTCTAAATAGAATAGAATAGAATAGAATAGAATGAGGCTATAGGAACGAACCTTCTGGCCCATTCTTGGGTCGGATAATTACTTCGATAATTATTCGGTTGTTTTACCCAAGTCCCATGCCGTATTTCTAGCCGCGTCAACCATGTCGGCAGCGGGATTCGAACCCGGGTCTTCCCGCTTGAAAGCAGATTCGCTCACCAGTCGACCAAGCTGGTGGTATTCGACCACGCTGGCGGTAGTCGACCAAGCTGGTGGTCGACTTCCCTTCCCTTTTGCCCTCACTATTTTGCAAAGTCTTTTAGGAAACTTTTTAATGGTTGCACAAACTTCTTGTAAGGGTATCTTCTCCCAGCATTTATGCAATTTTGGCTTTCGAACCTTGATATTCTAGCAATGAGTCGGTCAATTGTTCTTTATATCAACATTCTGTTGATTTTGATGTTTATCACTAGTTCTCTCGTCAGTTCTACAGACATAGTCAATAGTTGATGACTAATTGTTCTGTAATAAATTGAACATCTCCTTGATAGATAATTTTATACAACAATTACAATGGGTAATATTTGAGAAATAACAATTATCAAAATTGATTTGAAAACATATACCAGGAATTATGCCCCACCCTGTAAATACCTACAGCGAAATCTTCGAGTCAAATAATTTTGCGGTATCACCTTTTCACCTCTTACTGTTCTTTTCCTTTTCGTTTCCATGTTTCTTCTGACATAATCCATACTAAATTCATCTTTTTTTATTCTGATCTTAGTGGCACTGACCCTTTTCCCCTCTATATTCACACACATAGATACCATCACTCCCAGTGTAACTTTGTCGCTTCCTCGGGCCTTTTTCATAGGCCACTTTCGAAGCTGTGTTTCTCAAAGCTTTCTGCAAGTGCTACTCCGGTTCTCTATTCAAGAATTCGCCAGTCGTCCTCGCTACTGTATAACACTAGAAGCACAGGCACGTGACTTAAGAGACACGACTCTAAGTCTATGCTTCAGCATACTAACGTACATTATTCAAGTTCTTACCGTGTCATCAATATCCTGTCAGGCACTTCCTTCTTAATCCCTTTCACACTCACTCTAAGCCCCTACAAAAGAATTTTTAGATCTGCTCGCAGTCGAGATTCTTCTGGGAGTTGGAACACGATGAAGGTAATCAAAGCAACTTTCTCTACAAAGTATCGCACATTTTGTACTGTCACATCCCGTCCTACATAGTTGCTTCTACTTCATAGGAAGAGGATAAAATGGAATGAAGAAAGAACTTGAAAAATTTTGCACTCAAAATCCAGGAAAGCCAACTTAAGCTGGATTCTAGGAGCTCTTATTCAGAGCTTGAAAGGCCAAGCCCTGTGGCGGCAGCCGAACTAAATTGTCCAGAACGCTGACCTGAAGATATTTGATCGACTGCAGCAATGAGACTCATTCTAAGCCAGCCCAGAAAGCGCGACAGTTAAGCAATGTTAGTTTTGAATATTTAATCCTCGGTGCATCGTAAGCACATCGCATTAGAACTTGTATATTCTCTTTCATTCCAAGTCGAATACTGCTTTTGGAGGCATCGAGGAAGAAGTGGGGAATGATGATAAAGTGTACCAAGCATTGAGACCAGAGCTGTCGGGCTGAAAGTACGAGTACGTACAATCCTCCGCCTCGTTTGCATAATTTTCGCCCGACTTCGAATCCACAGCAGTGAATACGAGCTTAAAAAAGGATATTCAAGTGCTAAAAGAAGTTTATCGTAGGACAATTATGTTTCCAATTACTAAGCGTTATACGAGGGGCATTCAAGTTATAACACCTCTGATGTTTTTTCTTGGCACTGGAAACTGATAAAAACATGCAGTCCGTTTTAAAATACTCGTGCACTCGGATGCTTGACAGAGATGGCAGCACTGTGCGGCGCACAATTTTCTAGCAACAGCGGCGAGAGTGAGGACTGTTTTGATGCTTAAAATGAAACGAAAACAGAGTATAATCATTCGTTTTCTCCATTTGAGTGGTGTGATACCGATTGAAATTCATCGGTAGTTGAGTAAGACACGTGGTGAGGATATCATGGGTGTGTCTAATGTGCGTTTGTGAGTAAGACAGTCTAGAGAAGGAAAAACGTTGGTCTTGCACTACCTGGTCTGACGACATGACCGAACGAGTGGAGAAAGTTGTTTTGAGGATCGCCGAATGAGTGTTAAATACATCGTCTCACAAGTTCGCATTTCCATGGGATCTGTGCACCTGAAAATGCAAAAAGTGTCCTCTAGTTGGGTGCTACGAGTGCTCATGGACGACTACAAGGCTGCACGCGTGGCATGTTGCCAGGCAATCTTGACGCGTAATGACGGCATGAATGGGACTTTTTTTCATCGATTGAGACAATGGATGAGACATGGATACCGTTTTCAATCCTGAAACGAACTGCCAGTCAACTTAATGAAGGCATAGACACAAACGTCACACGCCATTTTTAGTATCAATATCAGTCCTCACTCTTGCCGCTGCCGCTAGAGTTCTGCAAGACGTACAGTGCTCTCATCTCTGTCATGCATTAATAACGAGTGCACACGTATTTAAAAACAAGCTGCATGTTTCTATCTGTTTCCAGTCCTGATAAAAACATCGGAGGTGATATAACTTGAATACACTTCGTAAGTAGAGTTGAGACTGAAAATACCAGAAAAGACAAAAACGTATTGAAGCTGCTAGGTATAAATATGCAGGGTAAAGTGACAGTTTTATGAGAAAATTATATGTTGCTACAGAGGACACGTGTAAATTCTTGGAAAAGGTGAATTGTCGAGCTTTCATATGACTTAGACATACGGATAAAAAGAAAAATCAGTCGTTACTTTAGCAAGTAATAGCAGCAGAAAAAAGACACAGACGCGTTAGAAGTACAGTACACTGAAGCGCAGTTTGAATGAATAATATAAAAAATCATTGTATGAAAAAGTACGAACATAAATTTCTGAAATGTTATCAAGTTTGTGGGAGGAGCAATAAACGTACGAAGATTTAGTGAAACCCAGGCTCGCAAATTATACCTCTAGGTCTAGATGAACTGATTTGTGTGGGAGAGACGAGCCGCTACCGTATTGCAGCTGCAGTGAATCATTAGAAGCTGCCGGGGATATTGTGCACGCGCAACTTGGTGAAGCTATCACTTAAAAGAGTCAGAATATGGGACTGTAGATCAGTTACCCTCAACGTCTTTCTGATCTACATTTGAAGTGCTGAACCATATTAACATGTGTGCCGAATTTGATACTCGACATCCTTCAAGAAAGAAATGAAGTAATTTATTTATCGAAAGAAACATACCATTTCTAACTAGAAGTACTTAGAAGCTACTGATAATTAGAGTGTCAGCCGATTCCATAGACATTAGCATGGTCGTCTACAGCTTTTAGGATCTTGACTTGTTAGTTCATCACGCAGCATCAAATTGAAATCCTCCAAATAATGGAGTCTAATGAAGTCACACTTAAGGCACATCAGTGCAAGCGCTCCGCGGGTTTCGTGGTGCGCTGCATTCAGGTCACTCAATGCTACACAAAAATTATCAGTATTCTTGCACCACCATGAGACCTCCGTGTGATGCTGCGTCTTCGTATTATGATGTATAAACTTCACTGCCTGTCAGGGCAATAGGATTTCTTTTCTCACGCCTATCAGAGGAAATTAAATTCCTGATCGATGGAGGTGAAGCTGAAAGATGATTATTTTCTACTACATGCGGCTGGTAGAAGAGTGAAACCATCACAAAATAAAATTGTAAAAGTCAAACATTCATAATAAAATAAGCAGAAGTCGAATTCTTAAGATAATTAACATTTTCACAAATGAAGCACATCTATAAATAAAGGCATATAAATTAACTAGAATAGGATAACATCATCGTAGGTCCTAAAAATGAATCTTAACAGTGGCATAGAAAATCTGAAAAGCATATAGAAAAAATAATAAAGTAGACGGAATAAATAATGAAAGAACAACGTGCAAGTCTGTTTCAAAATAAACAGCTGCCCTTCCTTTTCCTCTTGATCAAAAAGGAGAAGTGAAACGACGATGAAGTGTGATAAATGCAAGCATGTGAATAAATACAATTAATATATGAACATAAAATTTCGAGGCAATAGAAGTAAACTGAACTTCTTATTTAAAATGATAAATCTTTTTTAGAAAATACAAATTAAAAGAGTCCTAAGTCCTGTACAATTAAAGCTGTTTTCTCATGAGAAAATAAGTCCATGTAATTATTATAACAAAAGTTTGACAGGAAGATATTAAATTTAGGATCAATTAATTCAAAGCGAACAACATCACTTACACATAACTCACAGCCACACAACTTACTTCAGGTAATAATGCAATGGGAAACCCGCCTTAAAAAACTGCCTTCACGCCCCACGCACACAGAAAGTTCCAAAGAAAAGAAGAAAGAAGTGAGAAGCAGTAACTTCCTCACTTTGAGCCCTAACTGTGCTAACGACAGCTCAACTTGCAAGCACGTGAAGTAACTCGTTCTCGATCCCACGGTTCGAGTCACCGACCAGGACTTATTGAAATAGATTAAATTACATGGCTAGACTACGAACGTCACTGCTCATTCGTTTCATGACAGCTCAGAAGTGGTCAGCCTTGTAAGGACATCGTAGGCACAATAAAATTAAAAATGGAACAACAAAGGACAAATTCGGGAGAACGATCGAACACTAGGCCAGTCCCTCACACCTAATTTTAAAGCCAACTTGACCGAACACACATAAGCCAATTACTACAATAGGTGTTGATGCTAACGCTGTTGCTAGGCGCACCATACGGAGGAAGAACTCCTCACCGTTGAATAACGAGGAAAGGCACGAGTTGGCCTTGAAAAAAAAGGACTGCAAGAAACAGGATACTAAAAGCATCAAACAATTGCTCGTTGATCACAAAGAACTGTTTCATGCATGATGTTAAGGATTTTGTTCAAGTAAGGTCGTACTTCAAAACGTATATAAGGATAATCTGCGTCAAAGTGATTTTTTCAAAAGTTTAGTAATGCACACCTCAATACAATCTCTACCCATTTAATTATACGAAATTCGTTGGTTGAATTTAACTTCTCCAAATTTTACTACAATACATTAACTCTCTGAATAGTATTTCATTGAACTTGTGTTTCAACGATCGATATTCACTTTAACCTACTTAGATGACTTCTTACCACTTCTTTACAGAACTAAGTTGCTGAATACATCATTTGAAATATTTGTCGCTGGAATAGTAACTCAGAGGTGACTTTTTACCACCTTTTCTTAGTACAGGCTGATTGAATGCGACAGCTTGCAGCTCTATTACAAGACTTACAGCTTGAATGCAATTGAATGAAAATTGATTACAGGATTGGTTGTTTGAACACGAAAACGTAAAATTATAGGATTTAGAGTGGAATGCTCGGTGCCGTAATTTTTGTAGCAGTCATGGCGTGAGAGAGAATCTGATGTTCCACGCTGGTCTTTATCCGGAGCTTGATTTCACTCCTTCAACTCTACCTCCCCAGCAGGAGCCGCATGTCTTGCTGCAGCGTGTCACTGCTGCGTTGAACTAACGGAACCCAATTGAAGAACAACAGTACAGATAGGCTATATGCATCAACATGTACGAGAACAGCCCTTGTTTTGATCGCTGTACTAAGCATGGAATATGAAAAAAATGCATCGACTCCTGATGAATTATTAAAGTTAGTATTATAACTTCCTTTGATATAAAATATCAAGTCTCATCTATCCGATTAATAAAAACTCCATGGGGCTCAACCGCGTCAAAGAGTTTGTATAATTTCTTTCGTTACGAAGATCTTTCACAATTCGTAACAAAATCTTGAGCTTGGCCAAAGTACGAACTCATGTGCGGAAGAGAACTTTCTCAACTCAAACTTAGGGAGCTGAAGCCAAAAGAAACTGAGGGCCAATCTGAACCGGTCAAGTTCTCGTAAAAACTTCTTTAAAAACTCTTACGATGAAGGTTCATCGGGCCAACAAATGAAAAATTTCTCAGCCTCGAAATTAGAAATAAAGAGCAATAAGTTTGCCGAGCAAATTTTTCTAAACGATTGAATTACAACTGGGAACAAATTAATCGAAGTGCTAGAAAACAGTATAGAACAATTAAAATTGTGATTTATGGAAGATTTGTATCAAGCGAATAACATAATAGCTTTATTTTAACAGACAGCGCTGAATTATATAACAGAATTAGCTTGAAACGTTTTCCCTTTCCGTTGGAGTACAGTGAACATATGTAGAGTTTCAGTTCAGATTGATGTAAGAGTTGCCGCATTTACACTTTCCCCAACATTTTTTAATCACGAGCAGCCACACAAATTAATCAAAAAGAAAGTTAATATAACTAAGATCACATGCATGGTTAGTCAAGTTTTATTTTAAAGCATTCTGGCAATTTCCCCACTGCTTCTCTGCTAATAATTGTCTGAACTCTGGTCATCAAAAATACACCTGAGAGAGGGTTACAGGTTGACCGTTTCATAGAGTACTGGCCGAATGGCAGACGGGATATTGAGGTATTCTAAAGTCCGCTTCTTTTTATTGACATAGCATTAAGGGAGATCTCACGCACAAACAGCAATCGTTTTTGTAGTTTGAAATTTCTCTCCAAATAATGCAGAAAGGCAAACTGCATAGAATGGTTTTGTCCAGCCATCCACGTAGGCTTACACCAGATGAATTGTAGACAATATACAGTGCTCAGTGCTTGTCCTGATCTCTAACTGGACACCAATATATTAATGAAATGTTTTTTTATGATCCACACAATTCGACGCTTCTGGGCAGGAAATGTTTCCTCGTCCCACAAGTCACAAAAATTGTCAGAAGAGCTTTTACGATCACGAGGCATCCTGGATTCTAAACTAAACTATTATTAGGAAAAAAGTTGAAAAACACTGAACAACCTTTTTTATTAGAACATATATAATAACATCAAGTGTTAGATATTGCGTAATATCTAGCATCTGTTATCCGATATTACAGTCTTTATTTTAAATTTTAAATTTTAATTTTTTAACTTTTTACTTCGCAGTTTAACATCGCTTAATGAGCTAACTCGAAGTTTCAGGGTCATTTTCGTTTTTTCCTGATAAAATGATCAAGAAATATTGAATTTCAAGTCAGAATTTTTTCACTGTTGACCAATTTAAATGGCGTCGCTCATTCCCAGGATGAATTAGAACAAAATCTGCTCACATCTTTATAATTTGCAGTGCAACAAAGTCAACTTAGATGCTTCTATTTTTCTCGACCTAAGACAATACGCATTCAAGAAGTCATCCCTGCGCATCGCCAAGTTTTCGAGCATGATACATTAGATGCATGGAGCAATCAACGTTGACATATCAACAAGGATTTACGTACTGCATTGTTATACATTCGTGCCCAAATGGTTTCCTAGCACTCAACACAAGGTGTTGCGCTTTTTATAGAACTACGCATCCCGTGTGACAGCGCGGATGCTCAACAACCACAGTTTTCTGTAAACATTGCAGCTAACTGCGCAGCAGTGATGACATATTTCTGAGAATATGCTCAATTTTACCTCTTTTTGAAAACAAGGAACGATAACGAAGCGCCGTGATCTCATAATTCTGTAAAAATGTTTTTGGAATGCACTACACTACTCAACAAGATCCTACCTAAAACAAACATGCAAACCTGCCTGCGCGTCAGAGCAGTGATCGTCGCTTCCATGTCACGGCGAGACGAGATAAGATTTTCATCAATTGACCCGAGCAGTAACACAAGTGGGCGAAATGGTCCTATGCCACATACAAATGAACGACTGCATCTAATAGAAAGAGTTGATCTTCAATCGAATAGAAAGATAAAATGTAAACAAGAGAAAGGCATCGTCTTCAATATTGCATACAAATGAAGAATACGTTCATATGGAAAAAAGGCATCGTTATGCATGCAAACACAAAAATGCATTGGAAAAATTGGAAATTGCTACCAAAATATAACAAAATTCGTTTAATGTACATTTCGAACAATTACATAAAATTTCGAATATTGCTGTCACGCTCAAGAGTTCTCGGTCGGTGTCAATATTATCAATCTGTTGTGACATTTTTTCTTACTAATTAGTCGTCAAAATCATTCGTAAACAATTCATTCGCGGTTAGTCAGTTGCAATCTACTTTTCAATACATTATATATATATATATATATATATATATATATATATATATATATATATATATATATATATATCACAGAGTGCGGCATATAACTTCCTTTTTTAAAGAAACTTCCTCTGAAAAAAGAAAGCTTTTTTGCAGCACCGTGTATAATCTGTAGTTTAAAAAAAATCGAGTTTCTATTTTATTGCATACATATCAAAATACTCGATATTTCTAATTACGTAACAAATATTTTGGCAGACATCGGGCGACGAAGCGAACAGCAGCAACGAACTCTGTACCATCATCGTATTTTTGCAGAGGCTTCATGTCCCCAACGAGAAACCAAAACCTGAGTTACGACCGATGAAGACGAAATTACTCAGGTGGGGAATTAAAAAAGATGAAATTACATATATATTTTATTTTGGAACTAATTTCATTTTTTAGACAATTCAAATAAAAATCAAGAAACGTGTTATGTATCATTTTTATAGTTGAAAAGTAAACAGTGCACTAATCTTCGGTCGAAATTTCGAAACATGATTCGAATTATACAAGAAACGGCGTTGATCAATTATGGTCTTAGCACATGATTGTTCCAAGAGAGACAGTAAAAGATTTCGTAAATCAATAAATTTCTTCGTATTTCAAACCTGTGATATTTTAGCTCACAAAACCCTGTTATGTTACTAATAAAATACACGAAAACATTCAAGACCATTAACATTGAATAAATAAAAATTACAACAACAGCAGCCACATGTAACAAATGTGCAGGAATCAATATATTGAGAAAAGGCTGTTAAAACAACAAACTTGCAATGGTAGTTAACGGAGTAGCCATTGAAATAAAGTTTAATAATTCAAAACACCAAAGTAGTTACCAATTTCACGAGGAAGGTTAATTACAAGTCATTTTCAAATAATTAACACAGTACAGCAAAAAGCTACTCTGCAGCGAGCAATTGGTAGATTGACTTGAAGAAAAACATTACGGGTCGTGCTCAAGATTAAGTAAATTGGGTAAGCCATCGAACACTGAACTAACTTGCGACATGTGCGGGCTGCTGCTGTTGATGTTGCAGGAGCAGTTGGTCCGTAAATTTTGTCTAGAAGAAGAATGAGAGCAGAAGGTTCGGCCAAGCTGCGGACTCACCCTGCTCTGTGGCGGTGGAGGAACGTTCATGTGATAAAGCAGCTGCGAGGATCCCCGCTGATGTTGCTGCTGTTGCTGAAGTTGTTGAGACCGAGAAAGCTCACAGTGAGCAGAATGACGAGGAAACCCTTCATTATCAGATAAGTTTTGCGGCAGTGGCGGGGAAGGACCGCTGGATCCTCCTGATGACCCGTGAGCAGGCTCTGGGTAGGACTCAGAGGCCATATTGAGAGTACTCCTACGAGGTGATCGAGGCGAGTGTGATCGAGGAAGGTCATGTGTCGAGTGAGCATGGCGTAGTTCGCCTTCTTCGCTTCGACCTGAGTGGCATACTTCTTGAATTGTGCTCCGAGACCGTCTAAGGTCAGCAGAACCAAGTAACCCAGCACTTCCCGACCGTGAAAGATCTTGGACACTACTTTGGGATCTAGTTAAATCTTGAGCTTGGCGAGGGTCTTGATTAGAACCGAACAAATCGTGCAAATCGTGTGTGTACGAACGAGGCATTTCTTGCCCTAGTGAATGTTGTCGTTGCAGGCCAGCAAATCGTCTGGATGTACTAGGAGCAGGGGCTGGTGAAGGGTCCGATGCTGCACTTGTTCCAGACATTGAAGTATCTTTGCTCAGCGATTGCTGTCGTCTTAACCTACACCCTGCGCCGTACGTGTGCTGGTGTCTCTGCTGGCGTTCCTCGGCCTGCAGCGTGGCGTACATGTCTGGCACGGAGCGGTGATGGCGAAGCATTTCTCCATGATGAGGTTCTTCCAAAAGTGGATCATCTGAGTCATATTCCCGCCGCGGGTCAAGGATACCTCTCCGTTCTAAACTAGACCTTTGCCGCTCATCGCTGTGCCTGTCAAGATTGGATGAGTGGCGGCCGAACTGTCGAGATAAGCTAGACTGTTGCTGTTGAACATGAGAGTGGCGAGACGGTTGAAGTTGTGGATGGGGATGATGATGATGGTGGTGGTGATGATGAGCACCGTGAGCCATGTGAGCTTGAGATGTATCCCTAAACATGTCACTTCTTGATCCTACCATTTCTTGAGGGGACGAATGACGGTGAAACTTTTCATGGTGTTCATGATGAAGATCATGATGATTGTGATGACCTTCATGATGCATATCTTGGCTACGTGGCCCGATGTCAGTATAAACGTGCCCACTGTCACTGATGTTACGACACATGTCACCTGGAAAGGCCTGGAAAGGATCGTGGAGTTGCTGCTGCATGTGCTGGTGAGAGTGATGGGTGCCCGACGTGTGAGGACACCCAGGACTGTGTTGGAAAGCTGTGCTCCCTCCTTGGCTGTTTGGTGCTGACCCAGCGGCAGCAGCAGCGGCGGGCCCGCACACGTGGTGCGAACTTTGAACGGCGCTGCCGCCGCCTCTGTACAGGTCAGGCTGCGACGCTACAGAGGGCGGCGGAGGGGGCAGGGCGGATACAGGCCGGCGAAGAAAATGATCGTGCGCTCCGTGGTGATGGTACCGGGCAGGAAGGCTATTGTCTCCTCCTCGATACATCTTGATGCTTGGAGCGCAGTGTGTAGTGTCGTGCCAACGTTTAAGATAATTATGTAAGTATAGAAATGCTAAAAAGAGATGAAGCAATAGGGCTATATCCTCTCCTAAAAAGAGAAGACAGTATGAAATTACCTGCACAGCTCCGCTCTGCACCCCTCGCCTAGACCAGCTCTCTAAGGAGACTATTATTAAAGGTAAGCTTTCAACGCGTTAAAACATTTTCAAGAGTCTAAACTTTTCTCCAAGTAGAGGGGATGCTATAGGATATCTGCAGGGTTTAAAGCGAGAGGATTGAATGAGTAGAATATCAACTAGTTTTGGTTTAAAGTTTGATTCTACGGGATTAGTAGTATCTGAACTCTAATAAGTTGTCAGTGGTGACGGTGCCACCATTCAGTTACGGCCATAAATATGAACGAGAGGATGCCATGTTGCTGCGAGGGTAGCGAACGAAGTGATGCCCTCGAGAGCGCCGAGTGGCTGGAAGCTCAGGTGGCTGCAGTGAAGCTATTGATCCACGGCAGACACAGTCCTACTCCACCACCTCCTCCTCCTCTTCCTCCACTCCACCCAACACCTGCCTCGCCACTACCTCTCACACGCCGTGGGGGATGCTGGAACGACTCACCACCTCCCCACCGCCAGCTCAGAGAGATGCTTCTGCTGCTCTCCACTTCTACCAGACGCTTGTGAACAATGTTGTCCTCTGTCTCGGACCACAATAAGAAACGAAGCGATTGCGGTGGCACCACGAAGAGGAAACAGTCCAACACCTTGAAACAGCGTCTCGATAGTAGCCGATGAGAAATGATGCTGAGACCTCCCACTCTGCCTGCTCATAGGCGCTCGCTGAGTCTACTGCCTGCTCACGAAAATTAAAGTGAAGGTGGTCCTGAAGTGAATGTACTTCAGCCGACGGCTACAAGTATTACTCCTCCTAGCCTTGGCTGATCCTGCAAAGCGTACGAACTTTTTCTGAAGAAAACGAGGTGGCGCTGCGCTCCGACGAACATGAGCGTCTGCCGACGATTCTGAACGTCAGTTCACAGCTGCACTCATCTACAGTAATATGGAGGCAATTCCAACATCATCCTAGCTGGAAGAATAAAAAACTGCACTCAAGCGTTCTTGTTCTTCCAGTTTCTTCGGGGAAAAACCACTTTACTACTAAGAAACCTGGATGAGTTTGATGTTCAAGAGTACCGAACGTGATATGTTGTACGAGTTGTTAAAGTTCACACAGAAATTTTGATAAAAGAGTGGGTAAAAATATCTTCGAGAAGTTAGCAATATTATTGGTGTAGGGTATGACGTATGCCTTGAATAGCTCTATGGTTACGAGTAGAAGTACAAGTTCTCAGTATGCGTTACAAACGCATCTTTTACAACTAGCGATGCTGAAAATGCGTTTGCTTTCAATGACACAGAAGAGACAATCCTTACAACGGTAGAAATACTTTGTGCGATTTCAACAAGCTAGACTCAGCAAAGTTATATCTAGTTGGGCTGAGCAAGATCATTAAACTTGCTCTTGTTGGCGATTGAACGAACGAAGTCTAGAGGTGGACTAACAACTATCATCTAGACATAAGAAGTCTTCGAAAAATAGTCATCTAGACACGGTCTTCACAGAAAAACACGTTGATTTGAACTTCATGGAAATTTCGATAAGTTCAGTTCGTACAAATATTCCCCTTAAAAGAATAATGAGCACTTAAGTGTGGTATGTACACTGGCGATCCAGAACAGACACTTGTGGTTGAGAGAGTAATTTACTAAAACACAGAACACATCAAAGGTTCACTTACAACAAAGCCTTGAAGGAAGATCATCAATAGCAACCTAGGATATTTTCACTAAGCGATATTTACAGTTCGCTATTTCCAACCAGCTGCAAATAATCATCAATTAGTAGGCATACATACAGGAAAAAATTTCAACAAAAATCGCGTACTAGGTTTAATTTTGTATTTTCAAATATCAAATTTTTGAATACTATTCATAAAAAATTCATATACCAAAAATGATTTCTCAGATATTGCGCTAGCTCGTCTTTTTTAAGATGCTAAGTTCGTTACCATGTGAATTGCAAGAAGCTTAAAAGGTAGACGCTGACTCAGCGAAACAGTCTGAACACGTAGCGCCGAAGTCAATGCCTACATCGCCCCACTCAGCTCGAACGCTATCAAGTTCCGCGAGATAAAAAATTGCAAAGGCATTCGATGCCGTGAGAATGTCCAAAGAAGAGTTTCCAGTGCAGGAGTAGAACAACTCGAGAGCGGTTTCTGGAGTCGATCGTTCGAAGAAAGAATGCATCATGAAGTAACGAGCAAAGCGTTTCACAGTCCCAAATAACTTTTTCTTCAGCCGAAAGGCAAAATTTTGCAGTTACATTTGCATTCCAGCTCAGTGAAGCAACTTCTGAGATGCAGCAGTGGAGTATGCGTCCGTTATGAGGATAAAAGTAGCTGTTCTGAAGACGCTTTAGTCGCGGGAGAGTTTCTCTGTCAACGTGGAATTTTAAGAAGCCATCTCCCTTGCCCCTGCCGGAGACAAGGGACGGCAGCGCAAGATAGAGATGAAGAAAAACGACGACGATCGACTGCAGTGAGAATGCAAAACACTCATGATTAAATGCAAAAAGGCAAAAAGGAATGGGTACGAGTTCTTCCTTAGCTCTGAGTGATGTTGAAATTAACCTGTTAACCATCACTGCGATGTGGCCCGCGGCGCATTCATACTGTCACTTCAGACAGTGCCTTCACTTGTTTTACAAAAGTGATGTGGGCAGTGACAATCATAGATAGATAAAAAAACATGCGTCTACTTATATTGACCGATACGATTAAGGAACACATAGCGAGAGCTAGTTAAGTGGACAGGGAGGGTGAAAATGCAACCTACCAGGGGCAGATATCTGGATACTGACGGTTAACAGGTTAAAGATGACTACAAGTGGATATGCCCTGCTAATAAAGCTATTTGACTTCGCGTTTGAGAGCATGATATGACGTGACCTTCAGGACAGCGGTGAGCAGACGATAAACAGGATAATTGAATACTCGTGTAATATTATTGAGCCGATAAATTTGAGGTTTTCATGGAGAGATGCAAAAAGAACACAACGCAGTATCGTTCATATCCATAAAATTGGCAACGCATTCTCTCAGCATACAGATCAACATGTGAATCGTGACATATACATTACAAAGCACAAAATGAAAGCACGATTTATTGAGCCTGGATTGAGATCAATTAGCAAGAAAAATTATAAACGTTAAATTATACGAAACTCTGGACTCAAAATAGCTGCTGAACATGAATAGAACTCCCAGAATCTCCAGTAAGTTTACTGAAACCATCGTGGTATATGATGCAAAATTTTCCTAGTATTTGGCACCTTAGGCTTCATTGCTTGGTACGTTAATTTTAACGTTTTCGAATGGTCAGAAGTAAAAGAAGCAAAAACCGCCTCAGTGGTAGTATTAGAACTTCGTACGTTTAAGGACTCCGAAGTTTGTGAAAGAATTTCAGCAGCGGTACTCATTGTAAGTTCTTTCTACTCTCGGCACGAACTAAATGTTCGTACAATTTCTTTTCAGGAAGCAATTCCATGAAATCTCATGCGATATTTACATTTCGCTCATGGGTCGTTAAATTAACACATTTATGTGAATACTGACTGTTCAGTTTCTATGACAACTCACATTTGCAACTGCGTAGAAACTAAAGCACGGTGTCGCAATCAAAATCATGAAGAAGTTTTTGAGAGAGAAATCAGCGAAGAAGAAGATATTACTGCATTTGCAACACAGCCCCATGGTCGTGAAGAGGTCAGGAGAGCTTGTAGCGCTGACAGTGCCAAACAAGTTTGGAGATCCGAGTTTGCTCATCTCACCATAATTAAAACCATGATACTATGAGTAAAACATCTTCAGGTCTTAAACTCTCGTGCGATAGACAGCTATATCTTGGAAGCAAAAGAAGCGAAGCATTTTCATCTGGAATATAGTATACCTCAACCACAAAAAGACCGCCCTTCTTACTTACGAGCGTAAATGTCTCTGGATGTTTTATTGATTATCTTATAACTACTATATGTCTTAACATTTGACTCCAAGAATACAGCACACTCCAGTTGGCATAAAAGCGCAGGGAAAGGTGAGTTAGATACCATAAACCAGAAAGACTAAAAATAACGAAGACCAAAGGACACTTGCACAACATTTGTAACGTTCACAAGGGAGAAGAAAGTGGGAGGGAGAAGAAAGTGGGAAGAAAAAGAAGGGTCTTGAAGGACCGTCCATAGAAAACTAAACTTGTCCATGACATCTCTAAAAGTCTACTTCAGTTTCAACTGCGTGTGACAAAACTCAGGCTGACGAGAAGTTTCTCTATTTGGTTGCAAATGTTTTTATCGCTTCTATTGATAACTCGTTCGAAACTTCAATTTTGAGCTCGCGCTTCGTATGATTTCTTTACCGAACTATTTTGTCCGCCGCAAGAAGAAAATTGTTCAGAATCCGTTATATATGCATGAGAACACATTTTGAGGGCAATATCCATTGAGAAATCATTTTTAGAGATACATAGAAAATGAACTTAAGCATTGCTCGCAATGAAAACAAAACGATCTAAGACCTTTATTTATACAGTCAATGCACCTTCATGAACATAGTATTGGTATAGAAATCTACCCTTAGTGTATAACATTGTCATCAGTAAATTATAAGAGTAGGAAGAAAAGATAGTTCGTCACCATTTCAATGACGACCAGAAACTCCTATTATTGTTTTCTGGTTCCTCACAACACGGCCATCTTGAACACTGGTTTTTGACTGCAGTGAGCATGAGCTGAAATACACAATGACATAACAGGCAGCAACTGAATTTTAGGGCACTCTTTTCGGTCACCAACACTCCTAATAAAACCTAGAAAAAATCTACCAACTCAAGACAGAAACTAGCGAATCCTTCAATCACTTCCTTGATCTGATGGAACTCCAGAAATGAGCTATGAACGTACAGGTCTTAGGACCGCAGGTAAACTTGAGGAAAGACGAAGTGGGCAGGCAGAGCTCGCCCAGGCGGTGGCGGTACGGCTCTCCCGTACATACTACCCACGAGATGAAGCTTCCACTACAAACCCCCGCGTAAACTTCAATGGGGTTCACGAACACACCTAATCAGTGGTAAAGCTACTGCCTTCAAAAAACAGCACCGTGATGAGCACATTGTGTATAATATGCCACTAGAACACGCTGAATAGCATGAAAGTACCATGATAAAGAAGAGTGGACGCGGAAAATCACACGAGTTAGGCAAAGCAGCCGTTTGCGGAGGGCGGGCCGTCCTTTCGAGCACTGGCGGTGGAAATCCAGGGCAAGTCTCCTCCGTTCATATGCTCTCCCCATGACCCTCCCACTCAGAGCTCTCCCTCTCTTTCTCTCCTCTCCGCAGCCTCTCTCTCGCACCGTCACTCTCACTGCATGCCACCGCTCCCAGACAACCTCGCTTAGCATCAACACAAAACCCGGCCATAATTTCTCAACTTCGCAACGAGGCTCGATGTAAAAAACTCAGAATTCAACAGCAATTCACATTAAGCAATTAAGCCCGGCTGCTTCACCAAAGTGCCGGAGAGCGGCGGCGCGGGTGGGAGCTGAAGACGGTTTGCATGAGACACATTTGGCACAGACGCCTGAGAGCAGCGTTGGCAGCGAGAACGAACGACGGCGCGGGGTGCATCCTAGCTACCGGAAGGCAGCTTCCAGATGAATTGGGGTTAAGAATGGCTCTACCTTCACGCTATAGGGTACCACACGCCAGAATTTGATAAAATCTCTACCTGACATGGCCTGTCTGATGAACTAAACAGTGATCTACCGCTGTGCCATTAGGCACTCGGCTAGACAAACAGAAAAATAAATTAAATTGAAATTCAGTTCGCACAGCTATAACATTTCAGCGCTGGGATACTCTGACAAACGAAAAGAAGAAGGAAACATGAAATTTTATAGACAGGCTTAGTGAAATCAGACAATTGAAGTGTCTGTGACAGAATTCTAGGAACATAGTGAAAGTCATGTAATAATTTCGCTGACATGGACACTAACTAGAGTAAAGCACTCCCACAGTTAATTTTTGGGTCAAGCAACAACCAGATTCCTATCGTCTTCTGACTGAGACAAATCGGTTCCTAAGTTCGGATTATATCAGAGGTATTGCAGAATAGCACTTATGCCTGGTCAGACCAGCAATCAAGTTTCTCTTAACATGAATCAAAACACTGTATTACCGCATACCTATTTCGAACAGACAGCTATAACTCTTGATCAGGAGTCACTGAGACTGAAGTATAATTAAAAGACGCTGAAGGATGAGGCGTGACACTCTTGAAATCTGGAGTTCTAGATTACGAGTTATCTCTTATTTCTTCTTACGAGGAAGTCAGGCTTCCAGAAATTTTAAAAATTTATTTCTGTCTGAAATTCGAATATAGATGCACTTTTACAATTCAGTTAGTTGGTAATACAATATGAGAAAATAGCAACTCGAAAGAGATGGTTAAAAATTATGGCTAAGAGAGAAATATCAATAAATTAAAGACTCTCGCCGTTTGCTGGTACAATTCACCATCATTTGGTACACCATGCCGTTCAGACGTATTCCAAAATCTTACGGTTAATGTAGTAATATATTTTGATACACGTTTCATTTCATTCGAAATCAAACCTCCTGACTTAACTCATGTTCACACTTCTCAGGCTGTTCTTCACCTTGAAATGTCATACACGTGGTCAACTGCGGTGGCTGTTGTTAATCTATTTTTTGTGCGGGGTGTCCGCCATACTTTTATGCAGTTTTCAAATCACTTCACCCTCTGTCATCAACCTACAATACCGTATCCACTCACTTCCGTCATCCACCAACCATGATTCATCAAGCTATCTTTGCTCATCCACTAACCTTTACTAATCAACGCAGATTCGCTCATAAATCCAGATTCCCTCATAAACTCAGATTCTCTCATAAACTGAAGTTCCCTTATAAACCCAGATTCCCTCGTAAACTCAGATTCCTTCGTAAACCCAGATTCCCTTAGAACCCTCATAGACCCAGATTACCTCATAAAGCCAGCTTTCCTCATGAACCCACATTCGCTCATAAACTCACATTCGCTCAAACCCTCACATACATTACCCGCTTTCGCTCATCACTTTCTTCAAGCACACTTGAGTATGCAGCAGATTGACTGCCGTCACTCATTAAGGAAGAACGCGGACGCGTACACGAGTGGTTCCTTAGCTCACCACACTGTCCCCCGTCCTCGTCAGCGCGGCTCATGGATGTACAGTTCTTTAATATTTGTTGAAATTGTGTTAGTACATCACTTCACTTGCCTCACTTACACTTCAGTTGCCTTAATTCAAATTCAGTTCCCTTGCTAGACTCAGTTACATTACTACACTCCGTTACATTGCTACACTTCCATTAATTTGCTACACTCCGTTACCTTGTTACACTTCTGTTACCCTGCTACACTTCCGTTATCTTGCTACACTTCCGTTATCTTGCTACACTTCCGTTATCTTACTACACTTCCGTTATCTTACTACACTTCCGTTATCTTACTACACTTCCGTTACCTTGCTACAAATACTGTTACATCACTTCAACGCTTAACAAATGAATGCAGCAGCTGCAGCAGCAGCTAGGACTCTTGCGTAGCAGCAGGAACAGTTGGAGCTCCGTTGCAACAGCTGGATCAGCTGAAATTCAGGTACAGTACGAAGAACAGTTGAAATCCAGGTATAGCTTGGAGAACAGTTGGAACTCAGGTGTAGCGTAAAGAACACTTGAAATTCAGGTGTGACAGCAGGAACAGTTGAAATTCAGATGTAACAGCAGGAACAGTTGGAATTCAGGTGTAGCAGCAGAAACAGCTGAGTTCAAGTGTAGCAGTAAAAGCACTTGGAGTTCAGGTGTACCATACGATCACCATAGACGAGTTTGTGAGACGAGTACACATTTGCTTTAATAGCTGCTACAGAAGTAGCACTCGGGATGTTAATGACACCCGCCAATGGTTCATCTCAGCATGAATGAAACTATTTTTAGAACAAATAGGGCAGGATGAATGACATTGAACACTGAATCACAAAACTCTTTGATCTTTCTTTTTCCAACCAGAGCAAATACAAGGTCGAGAACGAGGTGATGGAAGCTGCGTTGCTTTCAACATCAGCCATCGATGCTACTGACAGGTCTTGACGCATGTTGTTAATGCAAATCAGAGGTGGATCAATAAAACAATTTGAACTTCGTTCAATAAATTACGTGTATAGACCTTGGACCACTGAGAGGAAATGCCTTCAATCTTTTAACGAATTCATGTCATCACGATTTTTTTAAAGCAGCTTAGTCTTATTTATGACTTTCTTCGCGATGACTAAGTCTATATAATTGCTGCTATTCATTTCAATTTTCGATATAAAAGCGCCTTGTTACTTCCCTATACCTTGACTTGAACAGCAGCCAAGATGCGAGCTTTGTTCGAGGTCTGTCTGAACTTGCCGACCAGCAGCCCGGATTTACCGCACGATGTTCACAATTCATTTCAAATTCTAAAAATCGAGCATCCAAAAACCCTCAAATAAATAAACCCACATTCAGACGCTTTGCACGATTGCATGTAAAAAGGTCAGTTTTACCACTCGTGTTATTTATAAGTGTTAGTTCACGGAGCATAAATAAAAAATTACGTGAACATGTGACATGAACTGCATCGAATCTGTAACCTCAAATGAGTGTTTACTATAAACACTGCGTAGGACATGCATACATTATGCGTGTTCTTCCAGATTGCCTTCAATATTTCAGAAATAGCAAGCTTCAAACGTGAGTTCATTATTTTTAATCATCAATGGAAAACGAATTAAAACGAATGTAAATAATTCGACCGGTAATTCCCTAACAGTAAAGAGTTGAATGAAATATATACGTTTTGGTGTCAATATCACGATAAGTGATATAAATATTGAAGCAGCGGGAGGGTGCTCATCAGACGTAATTTTAGAACTTTCAGAAGACACTATTTTAAACACAACACGCCAACCATTCCATATTAAACTTCTTATTTTCAGTCATCCGTTCAGTCACTTACTAGGATCGTTTAGAACCTCATGAGGAAGCATCTGGTTTAGAATTTAGATTGTATTTCATTATGATTTCAATCGACTTGAGGCAAGGCTATGTAGCGTTTATACCTCAACAGAATTATAAATACAATTGTCCGAGGAGGCGTGATGAAGAGGCTCGTTTATTGGGGTTGTCGATTGCCCATGAATGCTTGCTCGTAAGAGAGAATTCTGTAACCCGAATTCCTGAAGCTGGACTCGAGGCTGGTGTCTGTACCAGTATGTCACTCAAAGAAGTGCCCATACAATGCTGAGGTGCACAGCCGGTCATGCAAATCACGACGACCAGCACTACTAGAGTCTAACTAGGCGCAGGCAAAACCAAACTTGTATCAAAATAAAGTTTAATTATTGCTCAGCTGACAAGCTGGTATGTTCGATACTGTGTAGCGATTTGCCATATACCTAAAGTTAATAATGCGAAAGTTTTGAATAACAAGCGAGAATATCCATCCGAGCCAGGGTGAAGGTGGAAAATATTTGAGTGAGAGCAGGAGTGAGAGCACGAGTGAGAGCACGAGTGAGAGCACGAGTGAGAGCACGAGTGAGAGCACGAGTGAGAGCACGAGTGAGAGCACGAGTGAGAGCACGAGTGAGAGCACGAGTGAGAGCACGAGTGAGAGCACGAGTGAGAGCACGAGTGAGAGCACGAGTGAGAGCACGAGTGAGAAAAATGAGTAAAATGAGAGTAAAGTGAAAACAAGAGAGAAGACAATGAGAACATACAAGTGTGAGAATCAAAGATTCATCAACAGAACAAACTGTCATACATCCTGGAGTACAGAAACCGAATTAGCCTTAATAATTCTTAATATTATTCACGTTATTCTTCTCAACTTATACTGAATTCATTTTCACAGCTATAACACAAACTCATTCCTCATTTGACGAAATTTTTTCGCCAAGTCAATAATAAAAGTAACACACACCTGAAATCAATAAAATGTTTCATTTACACGCTTCAACTCATGTTGACTCTGAACAAAAATTTGGAAGCAATGAGGAAATATATATTTTATTCAGAACTAATCACTGGAAATGCTAAGGGCAAGTAGGGATGCTTTCAAGAAAGCAAACAAGCTGAAATTATCGGTCAAGTATTTTGAGAGGGTTTTCGTTGGGACTCAACTTGTGTAGGATACGAGATTTTAAAATGCGATGCTCAAAATCTAATGAGCATAAAGTATAACTTAGATATTTATCAATGTTGAGTATATGAATACAGAAACTATTTGTGAATTGCAGTCGTACGCAAAATTAAGAGGAAGAAGCAATATGCAGGCACGAAGAATGACGGTGAAAAGTATGATCAGCAACACGCAAGTGAAGTGCTCTGTGGGTAGAACTACACACTGCGATACACAATGCACACCCCTGAAATTACAAGTAAAGCCTGATCACATGCCTATGTCAGCAAGACAACATCCACAACTTTCATTTGATGCGATTTCTAAGTTCTTGTGGGATGCAAAAGCATCTAAAAGGAAAATGTATTGAATTTTTAACAGATTATTTCAGTACGTCAGATTGTTGTTCGGTAAGAAGTGAAAGTCCATAATACAATAACAATTTTCATGTGTTTGGAGCATCTCTCATGAGTTTTCTCCTGACGTAGAGTGACTTTCTTGACATGACTAACGCTCCCGACTCAGCGAGTTACATACTTGACAGTGAGTATAACTTTTTTAACCCTGCAAGTAACTTTATTGACCAGGCTAGCAACTTGATTAGACTGTCGAGTAGCTCCTGAGCTCTCGGTTAACCCTTCTGAATACGTCAGTAATTCTTCAGCGCGGAGGAGCTGTCTTTAAAAGGAAACTATGTTCTGCTCAAATGAATTTTGAAGCCATCAAAACTTTGTTTGAAACTGATCAAAAAGTTACTCTTTTGAATCGTGGACTATTCCCATTAAACTGGAGTTCATTAGTCTATATAGGTAGATATTTCGCTTGCGTTTGAGTAATTCCAATTGAATAAATAGAAAGTAATTATTAATTATGTGTCAGTTACTAGTGGGAATACATAAAATCAGCTCTATAAGGATAGGAAATATCTTCTCTTGTAAAGTTTAACACATCTTGCAAAGCCCGGAGGTAGCTAACACTGAATGAACTAAACTCGATTAGGCATCGAAGGAACCTTGCGTCAAACTTTAATCTGAGCCGTAATTCATAACCAAATTGTTATTTGGTATTAATAACTAACATTGAACGACTTCTTGCCCCAAAAAGCAGACCAGGCGTAATTGTGTACATATATATTTTGTCAGATGTTTTGTGCAACATGGCTTTGAAAACAGTTCAAAAATTCAGAAACGCTAGTACAATTGGTTCTGAAACCTTATTTTCCATTGGAAACATCAGAAGCATATTTTGACTTATAGAAAATAACGACTTCTTTGAAGAACCTCAGAGATAAAAAAGCAGAATACAAATTGTACCGTGAAATTCTAGTGCGTGACACCTACGTATAAGAAGTAGGAAACCGTAGCACGACTGACAAAGTTGTTAAGGCACCTCTTTTCTGTTGAAGTTCTATAGTGGCCTTATTATCATTGCGAGCGTTGTTGAAGAAAGCGATAGTGTCATTAGGAAGGGACAGCCTCCCTCTCAAGGCATGTCGACCAATGAGTAGACAGTTCACTGAAGATTTTCTCCCTTCAAACGTCGGAACAAAACGGGAGGCAATTATTGCACATGAGACAACTTTCCTTTCCTAAAACGAGCTTTCCGAAACTCGTCTCTCGAATTAAAAGAAGTCGGACTTAAAGCTTGCATGCAGCTGCGGTATTTCTAGCGAACTTGATTTCTTAATCTATTTTTCACCAAATAACGGTTAGATGGTTGGTGAGAAAGTGCGCACCTATGTGCAGGCTAGCGCACAAGCAACACCCTTTTTTTAAACCAATAGTAAGAAAACTTCTAAATAGTTCTGGGTACTTTTTTAAGTAATAGAAGATATTCGACATTTAATAAAGTATTGTATCTATTTTAACGGTATAATCATTATAGAATATTACAACTCGTAAAATTCACGTACAAGAACAGTGCACCACACGGAGCAGCGAATAAAAATTGCGGCACTTTTTAAACAATAAAATGGATGTACTATTATGATGAAATTACAGAAACATTTTTAATGCCAAAAGTCCAAACAAAAATTTATAGAAGCAAAGGGCATTTTATATTCAGAGAAACGTGTTCAACAAAAGGTAATCGAGGAATGTGTTAAAGGAAATTTTTCTACAGGTGTTAATTTCACATCATGGTGACGTTCTGTAGCCGCTAGGTACCACCATCTAAATCCTCTTAACCCTTTCCCTTAGGAATATTTGAAAAGAAAGGTGTCCGTTTCGAGGCCTGATACTTCGAAGGAATTGAAACAAAATATCACTCAAGAGAACAAAAACATAATTCGAGACGCTCATCGAAGTCATGTACTGCACCACATCAAAAAACACGTATTTGTTTAAACAAAAATTCAGGTCACCTTAAAAATATCATCCATACTTGAAATATAAATCAAACCTTAATATATCCTGTACTATGTTCAGTTATCCCAATATTCCATATTTTACGTTTTTCTTAATATTGGTATTTTGGAAGACTCCGTTATACGTGCGTCACCTTTTGTACATGATTATGCAGGATTAACGTATATTGTGTTATATATTTATATATGATATTATAAACGGTTTTTATATATAGAACACATGACGGGAGAATAGATGCTTTTGAAATGCAAGATATTCAAACTTCTCGTTTTCGTAAATCTAATTGAATCATTTATTGATGATCAGCTGCATCGTTGATTACTAAACGACTCCAGGGAGAAAAACTGTAAAATCTGACACTCGCTCTTAGGAATAATCTAGTGAATAAATCTTCAGAACCAACACCCAGGAGGAGAACACCTTCAAATTCGCAGAGAATTTTCCTCTAAGCCGGATTCCTTGAAAAAGATTTAAAACAAATACATGAACTAAATTTCTGAAAAAATTCTAGCTGTTTTTCTTGAACTTTTCGTTCAAGAACTTGGAATGCTCTTGAAGTAACTCAAATGACTGAAAACTCTTAATAATAGCTCAATAAAATGAAAATTTTGTTGAGTTACTTCAAAAATAGTTACAACCTCACGAAAAATGCCCTGAAATTAATTAACGAGCTGAGCTCATTAAAATGCCTCATGTAACTTGAATGACAAGCAACTCGGTATCACCCGCAGCTAAATTCATTGGATATTTAATGAAGTCATTGCAGAAACGTAAATAGTATTGAATGAAGACAACCGCACATTGAACCTCCTAGGCTAAGTTAAGGAAAAATGTAGTTACTGATGAAAAAAATTCTACGCATGTACAACTAGTATTGTACAATTGAAAGCGAACAAATATATACCTACACGATTAAGAACTCAAACAATTGTAAAGTAGGAAATGCAGTTCGTAAATTCGAAAATAAACTTAGAATTAATTTCTTGATCATCGAACCCTGATAATAAATTAAAGTCATAGCAGCGCTTTACATTAAAAGTAAACGAAGAAGTAACTATACGACAGCTATTCAAAGGCACACTGAGGACTGAACCACGAGAGCAACGAAACAAAACTTTCAGAGCTCTAAAGGAACCAACACGGACCTGATTTTTAAGGTCTAGAGCAAGGGCCACCGTACCGACACAAGGCAGAAAAATCTTCTACGGAGATAATTGAAAAAAGGAGTGTACGACTACTTCTTTGAGTGGTGGTTTTATGAACCACTGTAGAGTACTACTGATGTAAGACTACAATTAACTTTGGTAAAATGTTCGAAGTACTTTTATATGATTTCAAAACGAACAAGTATTATTTGTTCGGGGGACCCTTTTTCAAGAAACACGTCAGTGAGATACACGGGGGGCGAGAGGAACGAAACATAGTGCGTGAGACGTTCTCAGTAGCAATGTAATGCTGAGCCACGAAAAAGAAATTAAAAGAGATCTTTCGAAAATTGTTTGTTTTTCTCTCACAGAAGCTAGAGAGACACGCATATCAAGCCGCCAGTTGTGTAACGGCGAGCTGCTCTGGAGATGTAACTTAGCAAGAATCATAATCAAGGAAGAATTTCAGCACTAACATAGAATCGTTCACGAAACATTACGTAAATATCTCTTCAAGTAGGACAAACTATTTTTCACACAAAGCCCTTTTTGAGGGTATACTCATCATGCTCAAGGAAAACTCAATCATTGCAACTATTCTGAATTGTAATATCAAGAAATCAAGAGCAACACAAATCATAACATTATTCAATACGTCATTGAACAAATCAAGAAATTCAGAACAAAAAATATCAAATACCAAACGTTCATCATTGTTAAACACTTTTTCAGTCATAGAATTGTATTATTTCAGTACATAAAAAATAAAGGTTCAGCTTCCTTCTCCCTAACGAAAATATTGAGCAAGGAGGAAATTTTTTGGTCCGAAACATAGCGGCCTGATCTTCCTACGAAGTACTTCAGAACTTGACAGTATCAAAGGTATGCGCTTTTTAATTTAGTAAATATAGCCATCTCTAAATCCAAAGCAACAATCGCAACTCCAAGAGAGCGGCGCAGAATTGTTAAATCATCTCAGCGTGTGCGAAGTTAAGAAACAAATTCAAACAATTAGCATAAGAGCATTTTCTTCAAACTTTGAAGAAATGATAAAAGAACACATGAAATAAATGAAAAGGGGGTCGCTCAGCAGAACGCATGTGACCTACAAAGTTCCCAAAAGAAAATATGAATAATATGTCAATCTAGCAAAAAATACATCGCAAAACTTCTCAAAACAGTTGTACTTGGCAAAAAATATTTCGCTTTAAATCGCAAAAAATATCGTGTTAAATCGAGCTTAGCAAATATGAGAGAATCTGTCCGACAAAACGTGGCAAGCGAGCAGAAGAAACAGAACTTCAAGTGAGCACAAAACGAGCGTCAATGTAATGCCTAAATGAAATAATACAAGATGTATATACGTAAGCCAAGAAAAATATACCACCAAGGGGAAGAAGGCGCTGTAGTTGCCATAAGAGTTGAACTGAGCGCTAACTAAGATATCTGAGAGGTGTGAGGGGAAGATAGCGAATGAAAGGATACTGCCGTCAGGGTTAGAATTCTGAGTAGGATGCTGAGTGAAAGACGGCGGCTGTAACTGTCATCAGAGTAGAACAATCAGCTGTGTTGGCCCCAGAGGGATGACATCTGTCAGTGCTAAGGAGATTAAGTGAACGCAGGCTGCAAAAGGCGATTATGTGAAGGCAGCGAGCAAAAGCTTTCTCGCAGAGCCGCCATAAAACCCACAGTGCTCAGAGCCGGCAACCGCAAAGAACTGATGAGAATACGAATGGCTCATCAGAAAATTATTGTCCGAAGGAAGCTATTCGTAAAGAAGCTCGCATTGAGGGACGGCATGTGGAGGGTCAGCTGCAGACGTGAGTCATAAGACGTGCTAAACCTACTGTTTTACCAATTTCTGGTCCACGCCTGTTTCTTCAAGTCCTTGTAAATGAAACTTCGTTATGTCATCAAATTTGTGTGAACTAACCGAAATCTGTAAAAATATCTATGCTCATAATGCGTAGCTCAAATGTTTGTAATACTTACTCTGAAATGTTTCAAACACATAAACAAGGTTCTAATCCGGAATCAAGATAAGCAAACGTACATCTCCTCGCTCAAGTTTGCCAGGAACCTATTAATGCAAGTCACAAATTTTGGCACCATGCTAGGGCGTCCCTTTGGCCGCATTATTGCTCGCTTAAAGGTGAGGCTTTTGGACACAGTCGAGGCACCGCCTGCGACAGTGTCAGGATAGGTAACCATGACATCTATCCATTACTACCTCCGCAAAACTGTGTCATAAAATGAGATAAAGTTGTGTTATAGTATACGATTAAATTATAACAATAATAATAAACATAGATCAGCTATTAAAATAACAACTTAATGAGTCCATGCAGTTGAAGTATGTCAGTAACTTTTCACCGAAAAAACTTCAGAGAAACAGAAGGTAACATTTCTGAGAAAGCGTTTTAGAAACCAGTGACATAATCAGTTCAAGATATCACAAAAATATCAGTAGCAACATATTTAAAAAATAAAAAACGGGAGGAAAATATACAATACCGGTGACGGTATATGGACAAGACTTTCTTTTTTAGTTGCATCCCATGTACGTTGTACAGAAATAAAAAAAGAAATAAAAGTTATAAAACCTATAAAGTACATTCAATAAATATTAGTACGTACATTTTTAACTAGAAAAAAATAAATAGCAACAATAGTTTACCGGGTGACTCTTTTTTCGATCGTTTTAAACATCGTTGCTATTTACATATTTGTTTTTGTAGTTGTAAATATATGAACTAACATTCACTGTCTATACTTATAAGTTTTGCAGCTGATGTTACTTATTTTTACCTCAATGTTCAATGTAAATGTGATAGAAGTAAAAAAGTTTTATCCCAATACCTTTGACCAGTACTGTATGCATACGAATTATGATAATTATGAATAATCTTGACAGGTAATAGATTATCAATGTTGTTGAGGCAAAGTTCTCCTTTCAAAGTATAGAAAGATTAAAAAAGCCTACGATTGATATTCCCAGGAGCAGGGCCAGAAATATTAGTGTAGCTTCTATTCTATAGCTCGACATCTCGTTTTTCAGCATGACTGCGGGTTGCTGTACGTGTGGAGGGTGCGCTTACTGGCAACATTGCAATAGCTGCTTCAGCGATGTTCTGTTATTTTCGTATGAATCTTTTTAAATATATTAATGTAAGGAAGAAACTAATATACCATAATTGTGAACCAGAGTAGCTAACTTCTCAGGAAGAAGTCCATCTTTGAACCAGGATAATGAAACGTTACAATTCCATACACAAAACACGGAAATTTCAATTACGAAATTGTAAATAGGTAAATATTACTGTTTAAAATCCTTAATATGTAAACCTAACATTTGCAACACTAGCCGTTTTTGGTAGGTCGAAACCTCAGTTTGGGAACGAATTTTAAACCAAGAAAAAACTGTTAAAAATGGAGACTCTTCGTTCCGGTGAAGAGCTTTCAGTCCTCGACCGTGACGCACACGTGTGCGGGGGTTGAGGTAGACCAAGCCTTATTACTCGTAATTACCTTTGCCAGAAGATAATTGGAATTAAAGTAATACTGCAGATGTGCTATAGATCGCATCCGAGAGATGAGAGTCGTATTGATCTGAATGATGCTCTCATGATTTGTGAGTGCATCTCTCCCACCAGTTCATCGCACGACCGCCTCAATAAGATCTACGGATGACTCTGGTATGCGTAGGGCCATGGCCGGCATTAAAATCCCACCCAGAAACAAACAAAAAATCCTACGTAACAAATGGCCTTTGAGTGGGTTTCATTGGACCTTTTTTTACAATGCTGATTTTGATTATTTAAAAAGAATAATATACTTGAGTTATCTAGGAATTGAAAATGAACGCAGGTCGTTCAACTAATTGTTTTTAAAAGATATAATTAAAAAACCAAGCCACAGACATCTAAATTTATACATTTCATACCAGATTATTCTAATAAACAAAACAATGTATACACAACTTTCATTCAAGATTCTTTTAATAAATTGAATAGAGTATACACAACTTTGACTAGGTAGAATTGCAAACATGTAAACCCACTAGCTTCTTAGTATCACACATATTAATAGCTTTACTGGTAGAGTTAATGAAATTAGGAATCCTCTCCCGACCTTAAGTGTCTAATTTTTTTAAGAGCTTTTGGTGACTCTTCAGCTGCATTTTTATCATCTGTATTAGAATTTTTTGGTGACACGTAATACCACATACTTGCTGTTTTTAGCCGTCCAAACACAAAAAAGTTTTATATATCATATTTTCAAATTTTAAAAAACAGTGACAAAAAAGGAATACACTTTCTGCGATGAATTCATAGGTAATTCTCTTTTTAGGGCTTGCTATTGACTTTATCCTCTGAAAACTTTCAAGTGCATTGCTTTCTAAGCTTCAAATCCAGGAATAAATGATACATGCATATGTTACATCAAAACCTAATTCAAAACGTACACAAAAAACTCCAAAACACACCAATAGGTTGGTTAATTTTTCAAATATCCAAGCGGATTAGGTTTAAAAAACGGAAGGGTTTTTATTTAAACCCGGGTTTATCCAACCCTGTCTAAACTCACGGTATGAAATATTCGATGAACTGTTTATCAGGGGTAAAGCACTGAAATGCAACTCGGTCTGTTGGCAGCCAGAAAAAAAGACACTTGAGTAAAACAAGCAATTAAAGCGTCCTGTAAATGGACTGCCGAATAACGTAGCTATGCAGCATCAATCTTAGAGTAAACTTTGGTGAAGGAAACTTTTAACATAATGATGATGCTGCTCAAATAGAGAATACTGTAATGTTCTCGCAAAGTTTACGCTCCAATCAATTCAAAGGAATAAACAGCCTTAAAAAATTGCTGACAAGACCATTTATTTGGCAAAAAAGTAGCGAAAAAGTGGGAAGGTGGAACCAAAAAATGGAACAGAAGATTGCGCATGGCTTGTCAATGAGTTTTAAAAGGTAGGAAAGCGAGCCGCAGCGCAAATGTTTGAAATAGATTACACTTTCCAGTTAACTTGATCATATGCATAACGTAACTCTGATTATGTTTGGGCAAGAAACGCAGAAAACTTTTAATCAAATTCATCGAGTACACAACGCAAACTAAATAGCATACTTATACTTGGAAAAATCGTGCACATCTAATATTTAATGCACATTTTTGTATTTTTAATACTCGATCATGAGAGTAGGAATATTGCACAAGTGTATTTACATCAAAAATAAACAGAACGTTGTACTTCATTCGAAATTGTTGGAAAAATTACGCATGAACTATTCTTATAAGAATTAGTAGTCAATAAAGAGATGCATGTTTATCGTTTAAACAGCTGCTACCGTGGCAACTATTGTGGCAGCAGCTGCAGTGATAATTGCAGCTGCAGTCCCAACAGCAGCTGCAATTTTAACAGCAACTGCAGGTTTAACAGCAGCTGCAGTTTTAACAGCACTTGCAGTCATAACAACAGCTGCAGTGATAGCAACTGAAGCAATAACAGCACCTGCACCAATAAGACTACTTGCAGAAATAACAGTATCTGCATCAACAACTGCAGCAGCAATAACAAAAACTACAAAAATAACAGCAGCCACAGAAAAAACTGCAACTGTAGCAATAACAGTAGCTGCAGCATAGCAGCAGTTGTCGTAACAGCAATAACAAAATAGCATTGAATAAGACAAAAATGTGCAGTTTGGCCCATTCTTGGGTTATTAAAAATAAAAATAAAGCCATCAATGACGCACGTAATCACGGTAATCAATTCAGTCATGTACACGCACTTCACTCAAGCACAAGCATTTCAGTCACGTACATGTAACCCAATCATACACTGGCCAGAAGAGTTAGAGGCATAGAATTCGTACATTATAATACTAAGAAGTTCGTAATCCAATATTTGTCGAAACGATTTTTTAATGTGTTCACAGTGCAGGCAGAAACGATGTTTTCGAACAGCTGGTTCCAAGTTGCGGCAATTTTAACGGGAAAGAAGTTTATAGCTTGGGATATCTTGAAGTTTCGTATTATTAGTATTTGGCCGTTGTTTCTGGTTCGCACGTTACCGTCTCTCTTGAAAAGCTCTTCCAGGATAACGCCGTTCAGGCTGTTGAGATACTTATAGGTTTCACTGCGTTGTCCTTGCAGTCCTTCTTTGTTCTAGAGAGATTAGTTATAACTGCTGAAGACGTCTTTTGAAACTGAAATTGCGGAGTTATGGAATCATTATTGTTGCTTTACGCTGAATTTTTACTTTCATAATATCTCTTTGTGAGGTAGGAGACCAGAGTTGCACAGCATATTTCAAATGTGACCGGACTAGCGCATCATAGAGCCATAATATTATGTTATTTGACTTGTATTCAAAGTTCCGTGCAATGAAACCATGAATACTGCTCGCGTTTCTGACGTTTTTTTCACTTACATATTTTTCATGTTTGAGACTCAGTAATAATGATACAAAGATCTCTTAGTTACTGTACTCTTTTAATAGGTACATTCACCGTACGTTGGAAATGATCGTAATTAGTACCAAAGAGCATTAATAAATATTTATCAATGTTGAAGCTCATTTGCCAGGTTTCTGTTCATTTATGTAAACGATTGAGGTCTGATTAACCCTATAGCACTAAACATGGGTATAGACGTCACTAGCTTCATGCAAACTATACCCATATTCAGTGCTCCAGGGTTTAATAGTCATTCTGTCTCTTTCGTAACCGTTCTGTGACAAAGTTTCGTGCAGTCGCCAAATTTGTTGATTTTACTGATGATTCCGGGGTTAAAGTCGTTGACCTAGATGAGAAGGAGCAGCAAGCCTAAAACGCTCCTTTGGGGGACTCATGTTAAACTCGTCAAAGCAATGCCTCGATCATGAATCATCACTCGTTGAGTGCGACCAGTACGCCAGTTTTGTATTCATGCATGGGAGTAGTGGCTTTTTATTCCATACGCTTCCACTACGGCTATTAGCCTTTTGTGGGGAACTCTGTCGAAGGCTTTTCAAAAATCGAGGTAAATAAGGTGTATGGCTTTTGTACCTCTGTACATGCGGCTTATTTCTCCAAAAAAGTATAGGACGTTTGTTAGACAGTTACATCTTTCCCTGAATCCATGCTGGGTGTCAGTAATCAGGTTTTGGGTTCGGAGATGTTTTGTTGTACGGATTTTCAGTAGTCTTTTTATTGTTTTACTGACGACATATGTATGTAAGACTGATTGAATGATAAATATTGGTGGCTTGTTTGGTCCCCTTTTTGTAAATAGGAAGGACATTTGCTTGCTTCCAATCTTTCGAAACAATCTCAGGTTCAAATAATCTATGTAAGATCTTTGCTAAGGGTGTGCTAATTATTTCAGCTGTTTCATCGAGTATTCGGGAAGCAAGGCCTTCGGGTCCGGTTGATTTATATGGGTATAGAAGGCTGAGCTGTTTTTCCACCTCTTCTACTTCAATCATGCCGTCTATCAGTGTTTGTTCCGGGTTCAATGTATGAAGTTACATGATTTCAGTTGAGTCTTTACGAGTGAACACACAAGTAAAATATGTATTAAGAAATTTGGCTTTGCTTTTGTTGTCCGTTCGAGTTAAGCCATCAAGGCTGATCAGTGGTTCAACCGTGTCTTTTTTTAATCGTCTGTTAGTTGCGTACTTAACACGTTGAATGCGATACCACCCTTCAGTGGGTCACTCAGGTTAGGTTCTATAATTTTTTCAAAGCTTTCTAGTGACTGCGTGTACAAAGTAAAAATTTGCACCGGCTAGGCAATCGCAGGAAACGTGTTACATAAAGCTCATCGGGTTAGCTTTTGCCTTTGCTGCAACTGTAATTTCTTTATTTTGCTCTGTGTATCTTATCATTCGTTTGAAGACCCTGCAGGTGCGGATGTGCTCTTGACGATAGGGTTCCGTTTGGTATTTTTTGCATGACACTAGTCTAGCATTTATAAGGAGCTTAATTTCTTGTGAAAACCAAGGAGGGTTATTGGTCGTCTCATTCGCTTTGTTGAGATGTGGTGCTCTGCGGCGTTTGCGACTTTTTCTTCAAGTATCATGTAGCATTCCTCGACGTTTTTATTCCTTAGTACTTCGTTATCAAAACTGCTAAGCTCCTCTTCCATTAGTTCGAAGTTTGCCCGTTTACAGTGTAGGGAGTTTTTGAGTTGAGTCTTACAGCTTGTGTCGTGGACTTGGAGTGCGAAGTCTATCATATGGTGATAGACTTCCATCAGTGACCTATCGTCACCGATTTTGTAGCAATAACAGTTGCATAGACAGCAGTAGCAATAACAGTAGCATTGACAGCAATAACAATAACAGCAATAACAGTAGCATTGACAGCAATAACAATAACAGTAGCATTGACAGCAATAACAATAACAGCAATAACAGTAGCATTGACAGCAATAACAATAACAGCAATAACAGTAGCATTGACAGCAATAACAATAACAGCAATAACAGTAGCATTGACAGCAATAACAATAACAGCAATAACAGTAGCATTGACAGCAATAACAATAACAGCAATAACAGTAGCATTGACAGGAGTAACAATAACAGCAGTATCAGGAACACCAATAGCAGGAACAGCAGTATCAGCAACAGTAATAGCAGTAACAGCAATAGCAGGAACAGCAGTATCAGCAACAGTAATAGCAGTAACAGCAATAGGAGTAATAATAACAGCAATAGGAGTAATAATAACAGCAGTAACAGAAAAAGCAGTAACAGAAACAGGAGTAACAGCAGCAGTAACAGCAATAGCAGTAACAACAGTAGTAACAGTAAGAGCAATAGCAACAACAGTAGTAACAGTAAGAGCAATAGCAGCAACAGTAGTAACAGTAAGAGCAATAGCAGCAACAGTAGTAACAGCAGTAGTAACAGCAGTAGTAACAGTAAGAGCAATAGCAGCAACAGTAGTAACAGCAGCAGTAACAGCAATAGCAGTAACAACAGTTGTAACAATAAGAGCAATAGCAGTAACAGCAATAACAGTAACAACAGTTGTAACAGTAAGAGCAATAGCAGCAACAGCAACAGTAGTAACAGTAAGAGCAATAGCAGCAACAGCAACAGTAGTAACAGTAGTAACTGTAAGAGCAATAGCAGTAACAGCAACAGTAGTAACTGTAATAACTGTAGGAGCAATAGCAGTAACAGCAACAGTAGTAACAGTAATAACTGTAAGAGCAATAGCAGTAACAGCAACAGTAGTAACTGTAAGAGCAATAGCAGTAACAGCAACAGTAGTAACTGTAAGAGCAATAGCAGTAACAGCAACAGTAGTAACTGTAATAACTGTAAGAGCAATAGCAGCAACAGCAACAGTAGTAACAGTAGTAACTGTAAGAGCAATAGCAGTAACAGCAACAGCAGTAACTGTAAGAGCAATAGCAGTAACATCAACAGTAATAACAGTAGTAACCGTAAGAGCAATAGCAGTAACAGCAACAGTAGTAACAGTAATAACTGTAAGAGCAATAGCAGTAACAGCAACAGTAGTAACAGTAATAACTGTGAGAGCAATAGCAGTAATAGCAACAGTAGTAACTGTAAGAGCAATAGCAGTAATAGCAACAGTAGTAACTGTAAGAGCAATAGCAGTAACAGGAACAGTAGTAACAGGAACAGTAGTAACTGTAAGAGCAATAGCAGTAACAGCAACAGTAGTAACTGTAAGAGCAATAGCAGTAACAGGAACAGTAGTAACAGTAAGAGCAATAGCAGTAACAGGAACAGTAGTAACAGTAAGAGCAATAGCAGTAACAGGAACAGTAGTAACTGTAAGAGCAATAGCAGTAACAGGAACAGTAGTAACTGTAAGAGCAATAGCAGTAACAGCAACAGTAGTAACAGGAACAGTAGTAACTGTAAGAGCAATAGCAGTAACAGCAACAGTAGTAACAGGAACAGTAGTAACTGTAAGAGCAATAGCAGTAACAGCAGCACCTCCACAAGGTCGTGTCTACAAGAAGAGGACCTCTTTAACACGCCGCAGGCTCACGGTTCTCTTGCTGCAGTTCACGCTCGCTGCCTGCGCACCTTGGTCTCCATTCTCGCTTTCATTGGTTCACACCAAAGTATTTCTCATAGCCATTCCTCGACTCTAAATGCCTTCTGATTCACTGTCAGCAGCATTCTCTGAAACTGGAGTAAGCTTCTGGCAATAATTCACGCTTTTGAACATCGTGACACAATCTCTGGTCTGCATCTTCCGTGAATGTTTATGATAGCACCTATAATAAGCAACATCGTTCAGGAATAAAAATATTCGCAAGTTTCGATGTGGTTTTCATTGTACTAGAAAACTGAAGTCAAGAGCAGCCCGGGATATGTTAGCCCTTTGCATTAGGCTGCCGAAAATTTGAATCTCATAGCATTGCGATTTTAAATCAAAATCTATCAATTTAACCTACGATCTGCGCAATTAGATTTTTTCGAAATATTTGGTCAGTAAATAAGATGCAACAAACACTTATTGGAATGACGACCACAGTTTTTGAAAACGGCTCAAACGAAATGGCCAAAAGGAACACAGTGACTAGTATCGTAAATTCCTCCACCCACCTCATGCACGGCCAGATTTTAGATACAATAAATTCACACGAAACAAGATTGAAAGGGTAACTAACTAATACTTTCAACAACATTGTATACGAAGTAAAATTTATTAATAAATGAACTTCAACAATACAGTAAAAATCGTACTTTTTGTCATTATACCAAATATTTCTGACCAACATGTAGATATTTTATTCCATTTGAATACTCCAGCTAAATAGGGTAGTAAAATCTTGAAGTTTCAAACAGTACTCATTAAGAAACGTGATACATAACTCTATCATGATTATAAAAAATTAAGTTTTGCGTGATGAACATTTCTACGAAGAAGTCACAGTGAAATATATGATGTATTCAGTACATTAAAGAAGTTAAGACAATGGCTTCAAACTTTTACCATAACGGAGAGGAAGATAATTGTATGACTAATTGAAGAAAGTTGTGCTCGGACTAAGTGTCAGGTTTTCCTTCATGTGATTGATCTCTGCCTGACTGAGTTGGCAAATGCACAGCATTTATAGGCAGGAAAGTCGAGCGTTCGATTTCTTGGATACCAGCGTTTATTCACCGGTGACGGACTGTGTTTTTGTTACCCTGCTCTTCTTGTTGTGGATCGCCTCATTCCACCACTGAGTAACCACTCAATAAGACCAGACTAAAGCTAATATACTGCAAAGAGAATCCAAGAAAAAGAACAAGGAAGAGAAAAACACAATAATTTAACATACATCGACTTCGAAACAACTCTCTGGAAAGTGAAGAAAGAGCTAAACGGTCAGAACAAGCATAGCACTTCTCAGGGCACAGTACCTCAGAGGGAAAACCTAATACTTCTGGTGAAGTACAGAGATAACCTAGTGGAAGGGTTAGCTAAAGGCATCTACCTTGCCACGTTCGTCTTGATACTGGATCCGGAAGAAGAGTGCAGCCAACACACCGAAGTGCTTGCACCACTGTACACTAAAAAAGAACGCACCTTTAGCACATGCTAAATGTAACCAAACTATGGTATCAATGGTAGGAAAACAAACTTCTATACCATTCGTTAACTCTTTGACAAGCGTTGTGCGTGTTAAACAATCGAACAAGCGTTATTTAAATTTCAAATCATTGTTGAATAAAAGAACGTACTATGGAAAACGCAGAAAATTTCACACACAGAAGATCGTCTTTTTGCCTGGTCCTGCTAACTTTGCATCAGAATGATGAAGCGCAAAAAAAGCTGGAAGCATCCTTCTATTTATCCTTCCATAGACATGACTAAAGAAATTAGAGCCAATTTTGTGTCAATATATTTGGCTACGACACTAAAGGACTGGATGTACCCGATCAAAAGTAAAGCTCAATCCTTACAGGGTTTTTTATAAAGCTTTAGTAATTTAAATGCACAATAGATTTAACCCTGTTAAAGATTTTTAACTATAAATTAAGAGTATACATTAGACCAAAAGACTATCATTTTACTTCAATAAACACCTGAACACAAATTTGAGATTCAAAATAGGATTCATTATGATGAGCGCCCGTCTGAACCCTCCGGCTGAAGCTAACAGCGGCACATTGAACTTTCCCCTTGTGCACTTCTTTCGAGGTTTCGCTTTAATGTTTCTTCATGTATCAAATTCTCCATGGTTTGCGTAGATGGACAATGGATTTATCTGCCCCAATACCGGGTGGGTGAGGGGCAGGCCAAGAGGTCGAATCATGAGTGAGAAAAGACTGGTCCGATCGACGGCTGATCAATCGGTCCGTGAATTTGTCCAATAAAAATGAGTATCATTCGTTGGAGCTGTGAGAAGAAACACCATCCTGTTGATATTACTTTAGCTCATTAGCATCTGAGCTGACAGCTGGCTACAGATTTTTTCTTCAGGAAATTAAGTTCCTTCACAGAATTTCCTGATTCGCCATCGTTAACCCACACAATCGGGGCACTTGACCTTCTACAATTGTTAACAATGACATTACTTTTGTTCTGCGTTGTATTATCGAGTTACCGTACAAAAAAAAACTTTTAACGTTTCAATACCTTAACCTTTCATTGATAGGATGTAACTTTGAGTGAAATAATTTCTGGTTTGTAAATATTAGAATATATTTAATAAATAATCGATTTTGGCTTCTATTTGGAAACTCCTCACGCTGGGAAAAAATTTACTTACACCTAGAAACTGCAAATTATTTATAGAATTTCGTCACTAAACACACCATTGTATAAAATAAGAATCATTTACAGGATTTATTAATGTCATAAACTCATTTCGCACACGTTAAAACTTTATAAGTACCACATACAAGGTGTAGACAACAATATGGAAACACCTCGTAAATTCCATGCTTGAAAATAAGTGTTTTTTCGGTGAAATATACAGGTGGCGCAGGTGTTCTCGCCTACTAACGCCACCTATATGTACACTGCACTAAATACGCTGCGTAGGTCAGTCGTTGTCGCAGCACTGTTCTGTGAAGTTGTAATTGCATCATGTTAGAGCAAACCGATTTTGAACGTGGGTAAATTGTTGGAGCGCGTATGGTGGGCGCCTCCGTAAGCAAGGTAACCGAGGTGTTTGGAATTTCAAAAGGTGCTGTATCAAAGATTTAAACCGCATATTTTAAATGCGTAAAAACATAATCCGCTAAATCACACTGAGAACAAAATTCTGTGTTGAGTGATGACAGACAATCATTAAAAAGGATTGTGACGAAAATGATAAATATCACAGCTGAAAAAGTCACTGCTGAAATGAATGTCGGGCTCACAAAGCCTGTAAGTACCAAAACAATACGAAGGGAGCTCCAGAAACCGGATATTTCTGGCCGAGCTGCAATTAAAAAACAATTCATCAGTGATGATAATACCCGTAAGAGGAGAAAGTGGTATTTAAGTTATTAATCCTGGAATATAGAACAGTGGAAAAGAAATATGGTGGTATAAGTATTTTTTTACATTGTTTCCCCATTTCTGACCGAGTTTACGTTTGGGGAACGCCATCCCAAGCCTATAATACAGATTGTTTGTTGCCAGGAGTGAAATATGAGAAGTTCTGTGATGCTTTGGTCAGCCATATCGTGGTTTTCTGTGGGCCCCGTGGTAACTCAAGGGCACATAACTGCCGAGAATTATGTGAACATTTTGGCCAATCAAGTCCATCTCATGGTACAAACTTGGTTCCACAACGGATGGATGGGTGATGTTTTTCACACAGATCACATCGTCCAGAACTGATTTTCTGAGCAAGAGGGTGATTTGCCACACCTCCCTTGGCCACCATAGTCACCAGAGCTCAATGTTATCGAACCTTTGTGGTTTACACTGGAGAGAAAAGTGCGTTGTCGCTATCCACCGCCATCATCGTTATCTGAACTTACCACCGATTCGCAGAAACGATGGTTAAGATTCGCTTGGCAAGCATACAGAAACTGCATTCATCCAATCTGAGAAAATTGCAAGCTGTTTTGAATACCAATAGTTTTCCAACACCATATTAGGTAAGGAAATACGTTCCTTTAGCTGTTTCCATAATTTTGTCCAACCCATGTATGTAACGCTCATCTTGCAGTACGGTGATGAAGAAAGATAGGACAAAAATTAAATGCTATGATAAAACAAGCATAGCAAAAAAACACATTGGCCCTATTTACAGAAATAAATATGTAATAATACCTCAGGAGTTGAACACAATCCGTTCCAGAAAAGTGGCCGCCTTCTGAACGAATTTCTCCCATAGGAAATAAAGTAAACGCAATTAATGTATTCGAAGCCCCACTCGACAGGGACAGTACAGGTATATATAAATAATGTGTAGTTGTTACACAAACAATAACTCATAAAGATAAATTGCAAATAAAATTTGGACAGTAATATAACATTGTTATTCTTCCAATATTTGAGCCCTTTTCATCGTCAATGAGGTCACCTCTTTTGCAACATTCGCTCCTTTGTGCTCCTCTCTTCTTCAAAAACATTGACATCGTTAACTTAGCCATGCCGTACTACGTAGCAAGATACGAAACACACACTCCACTCTCAAATTTTCCAAAAATTTCCTTCTTCAGTTCGATCGTTGTTCTAACATTCTTACTTTTCACTGGCCCACAATCACTAACATTCCCAATGAATCATTCATCATAATGAATCATTTGAAGGTAGCTCATACGTAATACTGATAATGAGCACCAAAAGTGCCCTTCAGAAATTACCTACGGTAAACTCAACGTTTTCTCAAAGTTAAGAAACTGAAGTTGGAATAGTAATAAATATGAACAACAATATTAAATAATTTTAATAGTTCATTCAAATTTATTTAAATCATACACTACGTAACTTTCTAATTTTGATTCCTTAGTACGCAACTAAATTGTGAACAGAGCAACAAATAAATTTCTACAATCATGTTTGTCAAAAATACGGAGACCAGCTAACTATAGCTTGATTAATCACAAATTAATTTTCGTAAGCATGTTTGCATCTTGTAGCTCCACAATCTCTGAAACGCAAATGTGCGAATTTTCTCTCATATTCCTATACACAGAAAAAATAAGGGAGATTCTAACCAACATACGCTCATGTGTGCACTCCCATCCTCATCAGATATCAAGATATTCTCCGGTGACGAGGAATACACTCTCCCATAACAGGTATAGGACATTTTCACTAAGGATCCATGCACCCACATCATGTCTCAACGCATTCTTTGTTATGAAGAAATCCTTCCCCCTCTTTTCGGTACCAAAATATTCCTTTTCAAAAAAACATTCCAAAACGTTCCTCGGTGTCAAGACATTCCGAAGGATGCACGCACCGTTATCGAGTCACAATATATTCTTCTCTTATGAGGCATGTGCACACAGCCTCATCAAACATCATCAAGACATTCATCCCAATGTAGAACCCATACACCTTCATAAAGTATCAATTGAGACACCTCTCATGCACAACACATGAATTCTCTTCAAATTCTAAAAAGAGTATCTGTGGTTGAAGATTAACTCCAACCCTCATACATGAACGTGGTTGAACCTTACATGTCACGCCACCGTCGTACACTCGTTTTCACGGAGATATTCTCATTCCCACACATAGACTCTCCTACTTATGGGAACGCACTCAACGCCACATGAGAGAACATCTGCGGTTATAAACGTACACACTTGATAGCTAAATATCCTATATGGTAATACAACTAAAAAGGTATTCGAGTCTTTGTTTTGCTGCTAAGAGATTTTTTGGGAAATTTTGCGCTGAATTCTCTTCTCGGAACCATGTGTATTAATAAGAGAAACGATCATAATTTTGAGACAGAGTAATGAGTTTATTCGTGTCTGAGCTACCTAAAGAATCGCGGATAACAATTTTTAACAATAGCAATCAGAAGTATCAGAATTTGAAGTCGGCAATGATCTAAACACATCCATATGACAGCAAAAGCTGTAGCTCTCCGTACTTCTTCGGTGATGTAAAATTACAATGGAGCACAACAATGCATGAAATTCATATTCACCTGAACTTAAATTGACGTTAGATCACCATCGTTATAAATGCTGAGAGCACGTTGGGAGTTACGGTGTTCAGTTGCAGTATGAGACAGATAAGTGCTGTAGTATAACACGATTAAGTTGGTAGAACTATGTCAATAGTTATCTCTGCACCGCAGAGAAAAGATCAATCAGAAAAAATCCACTCAATTCATAAGACTCTGACAAAGCCCGCGAGAGAGTTGATCAAGAATGAAGATCATTGGATCGTTGATGCAATGAACAGTAAAAAAGACTTTAAAAAGAAATTGTGCGTGCGATCTGTGAGGCACATTTGCACTCCACGACAGATCCACAGATTCAATAGCCGTATTCTGGTTTCAACTTCTTAAGAGGGGAAAATATTTTCATAAGCAAAAATCCTGTCCAAGGAATGGTTCTCGTCTGCGTAGTTCTTAATTTCAAGAAGATGCTATTGATGTTCAAGAAGGAGTGGTAGCTGACAAGAGTTCGTCACGTCCAAGTTTTGACAGCGTTAAAAACCTAAATTTTTTTTCTGAATGTCCTACGGCAAACGACAATCAAAACACCATCAAGATTAATAAAACCTTCATGTTTGCATTCCACGATGTTAGAGCTTCATACCACACTAGCGCAGTGTTTCTAAAGCATCTCAGGAATGAAAAAAACTGTACAGCTGTGGAAAACAACTGTATAGCTCAAGACTGGGAAACAACTGTACAACTAACTCCACACTATGAAAACAACTGTACAGCTCTACACGGGGTAAACAACTGTACAGCTTTAGGCTGGTTAACAAGTGTACAGGTTTCAAACGGGGAAACTGCAATTTCAGGCTTGGAAGTCACTTCTAAAACTTCAGTCAGAGATACCGGTCGTACAGTTTGATTCTTCCGTCTTTCTTGGCTGGAAGCGGAGTAGAAAAAGTCCAAACGTTCGCTGAACCCAGCACAGCTTTAACTCGCAGCTCTAACGATTTATTGGAACGCATCACACAAAAGGCCTTCTCGACAATACTTTAGAAAACGAATTTTTCGTAATTTCCAGCTTGGCAAGAAGTAGGGCGTTTTTACATTTTAAAAAAGAATTACAATTAAACATTCAGTTACTAACTTCCAATAAAAATGTCGTCGTAAGCGGAAGTAGTTCAAGTTTCAGAGCGTGGATGAGACATGTTGATGTATATCTGATGATAGAACAACGTAAAGAAAATGACAGCCCAGGTGCACCATCGCAACTCATTTTAAAATCGGTTTTCATTAAATTATTTTATTAGGAAGATAAAACAAAAATGTACTTGCCTCGTGAAGCTTTGCTGAGTTGAGACGCGATGAACTGGCAGTGCTAACGCTTCGGCTGCCATTGAAAAGTCTAGTTTGAATAGACTCTTTCGATTGACTAAACAAGTTCTTCTTATGGAATCTGCGTGACGCATCTTCCTGGATATCATAGTTAAATGCTTCAGACGTGAGATTTTTTTCAGTAGACGTAGACCTGGTATGACATGGTGAAGTCTCTGTCAAGTAGAACCGATGATCTAGTGAATTTTCTAAAGAGTGAGCTCTCAAAAGCTCACTCTTCTTGGCCGCAATGTATTCTGGAGAGCAAGTGCACGACGGATTTAAAAATTCATTCTCAATCGACTGACGTAAACTCTTTGCGTAGGAATCCGCCTTGCGCTCCTTACTCCAGGGGAGCATTTGGACGATTTCGCGCTTTAGAGCAGCTCGCAGAGACGTAAAGCTGTTGGTTTGGCTACCCTCATCCTTTGACCTCCTATTTTTACAGTCCCTGAGAAATTTTTGTTTCACAGGAAAAGCCTGTACGACTTCAGGTTTGCTGCCGGAGGAGGAGCAGTTCACGCAGTTCTGAGGCTCCCCAAAATTGTCACTGTCTTGTACTTTCGTATAAATCGTTCCACTAACTGTCACAGCTTCAGCTCCATCAATTGGGTGTGACTTAGCGAACTGTTGTCTTCGAATACTCGCATTTTCTGAACACGTTTTATGGGAGGATGATTGCGCGGACAATTTCATAGTTGTCTTTGAAGGGCACGGACTAGAGTAACACGAGATGGAAGGATCACGAGAGAGGATAGAACTAGAAGACGAACTACTAAAGCTTGGCGAATGCGAACTTTTAACACTTCGACGATTCAACATGGCTTTCTTGGGACGGCTAATGGACTGCATCGTCTGAGTTTGTGAACGGTTGCACAAATTGATGTGCAGCTCTGAGCGATACAGGCTTTGTTGAAGCCTCGTCTGGTCTGTAGGCTGGTGCTGCTTTAGAGGTTCCATGAAAACTTGTTCCTCGATGTCGACCGAGGCTGGACAATTTTCAGTACTCGTTTTACTATAAATGGGTTCATTTTGGATTCGTTCTGGATCACTTTGAGCAAACAATACTCTACATAACATATTGAATTTTTCTTCACTTAAAATGACTGTGCCTTTGGAATTACGGCGTTTGAGAACAGAAACATCTCCCGAACTCTTCCAAGGTTTCAACCTCTTGTTGATCCCACTCACAGCTATAGGTTTATTCCTTTGAATATCAAAATACGACGAATCACTTTCACTGCATTCACTGTCAGCAGCTGAGCTCTCTGGGTATTCGTCATCCTGTAGAAAAGAGTCTGTGAGGTGGAAACTGAACTGCCGACGCAAGGTGGGCGACTTGAGCAAGTGGCCGCAGAACTGAGGGTGACACAGGCTTGACTCGTCCCCTTCCGCCGTCATGCTTTCTTTTGCACCAAGTTTATTTGCAATCTGAAACCTAAGAGGTAAACTCTGCATTCGATAACTATCTGAAATTGTTGTTACGTCTGTATCTGGCGATGATAAGGATCGCCTTGCGCCTGAAATATTCAAAGGAGCAATTTCTGACGTGTCTCGCTGCTTACATGCATACGAGCAGCTTTCCATGCCACCATTAGTTAATTCAATAGCCATAATGCTGAATAGCAAAGAACAATATTAAAACAACAGATCGTTATCATCGTTCAGGTAATCACGATTATATAGATTGCCATCATAGTAAATACATGTGTAAACTTGTCACCTTATTCGTGGGAGTCATTCTCGAGTCGTAATAAACTAGGGATAATTTAAGGTGTAATAGCAACACTAAATGATTTCTCGGTCACTGCAGAGTAGGAGAAAAAAGCCAAGAGAATTTGAGTTGCTCTCAGTTGAGGGACTTCTGAATTGCCAAGAATCTTCAGCGCACCATACAATACTGAAGATTTCCAGCGCATTACAGGATACCGAGGATAACCAGCGCACTACACAATACTGAAGATTTCCAGCGCACTACACAATACTGAGGATGTCCAGCGCACTACACAATACTGAGGATGTCCAGCGCACTACACAATACTGAGGATGTCCAGCGCACTACACAATACTGAGGATGTCCAGCGCACTACACAATACTGAGGATATCCAGCGCACTACACAATACTGAGGATTTTCAGTGCACTACACAATACTGCGGATGTCCAACGCATTACAAGATACTAAGGATAGCCAGTGCACTACACAATACTGAGGCTGTCCAGCGCACTACACAATACTGCGGATGTCCAGCGCACTACACAATACTAAGGATAGCCAGTGCACTACACAATACTGAGGATATCCAGCGCACTACACAATACTGAGGATAGCCAGTGCACTACA
>VCRD01000520.1:226200-265358 GCA_006783055.1 Trinorchestia longiramus
CTGTCCAGCGCACTACACAATACTGAGGATGTCCAGCGCACTACACAATGCTAAGGCTGTCCAGCGCACTACACAATACTGAGGCTGTCCAGCGCACTACACAATGCTAAGGCTGTCCAGCGCACTACACAATACTGAGGATGTCCAGCGCACCACTAAATCAGGGATGATTTTCGAGACCTCAGGCTTGCAGACGACAATCAGATTAAGTATTTACAGCATTGAGCGCTGGTAAACAGTACGAGTAACTGTATCGATCAGCAAGACCTAAATAAATAAATGAGTCGACATGCGTCTTCATAAGCTAGAAAGAATTGCACCAAGCAGAGCAAGCTGTGTTACTGCTCATTCGTCACGGACAAAGGTATTGCTATGCGAATTTTCGCAGCACTATAAGTTGAAGTAGAAATGTGTGACTATTAGCATGAGTGGATGTTGAATTTACCATATTAGTACTGGCAATGTCTGAGAATGTACCAGAGAAACTAATTCGATAAACCTACCACTGTCAATTTGTCACTCAGAGTACCAATGTACCTACTCAATTCAACGTACCAATATTACTATGCCACTCAGCATGTGTTACTGCACCACCCAATTTATAAGCGTAACTTCACCTCTCAGTTTGTCGGTGTTACTGCACCACTGAATATGTCAGTGTTATTGTACCACTCGGCGTACCAGCTCCGTCAATCGACGCCTTTCGACGTTGCGATACCACCACCACCACCACCACTTATAGCATCACACGAATCCGCGTAACGGCAGAGCAAAAACTTGTGAGCATCAAGAATACGTTCACTGCGTATTTGACAGAACTCAGTGATGTGACGGCAGATCACAACAACGTAAAGAGAGGAGGAACAGCACTGAACACCCGCACCTGAAAACTGCGACTGAAGAAGACGCGTGGTCACATCTCGGCTACAGAGCGCAACCCAGAGCCACCTGGCACTGCATGCCTGAGTAGGGTCTTGCAGCGCTCGCGTTTACCTTGTCACGGCTCCTACAGAGGCCCCGACACCAAACACCTGCAGCGTTTACACAAACAACGCTCGACTCCGGGTGATGATGCCAGCCAAAACACACCGAGTCGCAAATGTGTCAGCCAGAGTAATGTGCATAGACGAGCTTGAGAATGACTTCATGCTCTCGTTCAAACTTATCCAACAGTACACAGGTGAGTGATGTTCTGCTGCTCAATCACATTACTAGAATTAAGCAGAAAATTTTGCTCTCGAGAGTGTTGTTCTTGGTCGCTTTATATCACAGCGTAGATGATGGGGTTCCAACTTAAACATTCAAGTTCCTAATCACTTTGCACCAAACCGGCTCATTAAAATTTCCTTATATGTATATATATGTTATTTATATAATATATATTTAATCCCTTATATGTATAGAGGAAATATTTTTAGAAAGGAAGGCTTGTACATAGTGAGGCAGTAGAACGCTGTCTGACGGTGTATGACCGTAATAACGGATTATGTGACGAATTTAAGAAGATGACTGACTTCTTGCCCTACTACGGTTTATGACCATTCAGCGAAAAGCGAATTCTTCGATTGTTTGCTTCGGTTCGATGAGCAAACCTTGTTTGAACGAAAAGTAAAGCTGTTTACTTAGGTTTCACTGCTATAAATGCTCATTAAAAAGATAATTATCGTAACGCTACATCAGTAACATTCATGGATGCCGGATGCGTTACCGAAATACAGAATGTCGTCCCATCTGAGACTCTGTCCGTGTACTCCCTTGAAATTTCACTGCACAAACAAGTGCAAATAATTTGTATAATTATGGAGGAATTTCAGCACTATAACAAACCCATAACGACTTCTCTCTGTTCAATAGTGAACTGAAAAGCAAATTTTCATGGCTGTGGATTCTTTGTTACTCCAGTAACGACTATGCTCGGCCGGAGATACACAACTGCTCCTTAATTTGCATATAAGCTTTCTGACTGCAGTTACACGGCAGATTCATAATTAGGAACAGTAAAAGGAAGATCAGCACACATCAAATTGATCGCTTCCACAATCAATTTGGGAAAAAGCCCGGCTATTGAAGATCAACTATACTTCGATACACACTACACGAGTTTGCAACTATTAAGAATCAAATGATCTGCTTCGGTTTAAAATAAGCATTATTTATCTCAGTCGCCTTCTTGTTTTTTTCAAAGCTTTCTAGTGACTGCGTGTACAAAGTAAAGATTTGCACCGGCTAGGCAATCGCAGGAAACGTGTTAATATGGGTTAGAAAGTTTGTATATATCGCAGTTGTTAGTGGGAAATGAGTAAGGAAATAAATAATAAATCTAAAAAAAAGCCTATTAAATCTTAAAGTGAAAGTTATTACAAGAAGAAGATTCATAATTGATTTGCTTGTGCTTATTGACAAAACATTTGCGATGACAAAGATTTTTAGAACACTTCCAGAGTATCCAATGAACATAGTTATAGGCGCATTCATCGAATTTGTGCAAAAATAATCGTACACAAGAAAATACATCAAATATTTACAACGTGCATTCGAAAAATGTTAGTTTTTGGATCAGCAATTTCTAAAAACGTAAGGATTACAAACCGTGACAACTGTTGAAATTTTCAAATCTGTTCAAGTACTCAAGCAAAAGTTCCAGCTCTTATACAGGGTGCGGCAACATAACTTCCTCTTTTTGGAAAGAACTTTCTTTGAAAAAAAGAAATCACATTGTTACACCCTGTACACAATATATTACCTTCAGAGCAAAGCAATATGAAACCTTACTGCCCCACGGAGGACTGAATTATCCAACTACCTGAGGTATTGCAGATAAACATGACGCACTCACACGGCAAATTAGAACCAGAAAGAAGTTCTATTCCGACAGCAACATTCAGACTACGGTGGTCTCTCCCGAGCAAATCCTAAAAAAATGTACGTGGTCGCGTCTTTCTTGAGTAAGTCAGGCGAGATTGGAAATTCCGACTCCATAAACCAGTATTGAAAATCCTGGTCAGAGACACAAACTTTGTCGAAGTGGACAGTGAAACCCTGGAAACGAGGCTGAAAAATGTCTTAGGCGCAATACATGGGACGAGATCGGAATCCTTTCAAAATGATTGAAAAATCGAACGATACATCGCTTGGCTACTGTAATGAGGAAGAGAGACATCGAATCGAAGACTAAAATAGAATATTTTAATTTCAGTGTTCTTTCCAAAATTTCCGCACTAAATCAAATGTACACAGTTACGTTCAGGGAGGAGCAGCGTTAATAAATAACTGAAGTGTTTGCTCTGTCCCTTCACGAGGGAGCGACCAAATGTGCAATATTTTTACTTCATCAACGTTCATGCATCGCATGACGTCATGGCTAAGACCTTCCTTCTTCGAGGCCCCATAACGTGAGGAAACAGTTTCGTACTCCAGCGTACCTCAAAAGGAGGCTGTCCTGAAAAAACTGAGCAAGTTGTGAAAGGGCAACGTTAGGAAAGTACTGCAGTCATGAATATGAGTTTACAACTGAGCTTCCAAATGACCCAAAATATGAATTGAGAAAGCAAACATAAAATCGGGAAGGCTGCTTGGCAACGGACCAAATCACAGGCACTGTCTTCCAAAACTCTGTTAGAAGCGCTGTGTGTTTGCGACCGGGTGAGTAGTGCAATAAAAAAATAAAATTATACAGGGTGAGACATAATTCTTGTCATGTTTTAAAATAAATTTTAATTAATATTATCCCGAACAAATTACCCAATGTATTTTTCTAAAATCAATTGGTATGGATATACCTAATTTTAGTAGAAAAATTAGCCATTACTACTGAGAATGACTGTAGAATTAGAGCAAAATTTCATTATAGAGAAACGTGAAGAAGAACAGTCTATCCTAAATATTCAAACTAGAGAGAAATTTGAAAATTATAGAATGTTGATAAAAATAATGAAAGACCTACTCCTTGCAAAAGTCTCAAAGTTCAAAAGTCAAAATATAATAAATGCTGGGAGAAAATACTTTTAACGTGCGGTCATGAAAGATTTTCCAAAAAGACTTCGCAAAGTTGCAGCGAGGGCAAAAAGAAACTATTTTGAATAAAAAAATTTTTGTAAATAACTAAATGTTTGTTAAAGTCAGACCTTGAAATAAACGTATTTTTCCCATAACAAAACTTGTTTTTGTTTTGTAAGAGTATTTACTCCGCACTCTGTACGTAATGGGAAAGGACTAATACTGATGTTGTATTTCTGATATCTAACGTTCAGGAAAGAAATCGAAAATTTCAAGGTATAGAAATATCGTCCTTTAACTTCACTTAGTCTTCAAAAAAACGCATGAATAAAGCGTATCTAACACACCAGGTAGTCTTAAAATTAGGCTTCAACAACTAAAGAACTACCACAGATTAACAAAAAGTGTAGATAAAATAACATTATATCGTATCGCGTACAAACGCAAATTATGACTAATAAAAATGAAATCATAATCAAACAAACGTTTCGAGATGCACAGAATTATTTAATTTTCCCATCAGAAATGAATGCCTAAATAAAATATCTTTGTGGCACAACCGAGTTAAGTCCTTGAAAGAAAGTATACTTAATACTTTAATCCTTACTACTACTAGTCCTTAATTTTGAAACTCTACGGACACTACACTTAATATTTAATTTACTCTCGCGCAATTGCAGCACTTTTTCCGCGTTGGAACCACCGTTTAAGTGATGTAATATATTCAAAAGATTGAATATGATGCGTGAAGACTTAGCCCAATTATAAATTCAACGAACCGCCTAACACACGACATTCAACCTTGCATTAGTCCCACGTAGTGTTTTGTCACCCCAAGTTTGCTTAAACGTCGTAATTATATTTTTCATCGTCAACTTTTTTCTTATTTCCCCTAATTTACTGTATTGTGTTATTTTGTGTCAATATCAACCATTACAAGTTGCCCAGGATGTTCAACATGAACTATAGATATAACCAGCAGTACTCGTATGACTATATTTTACATATTGCCATTTATATTTTCGCATTGCAACTGTTAAACACCCCTTGAAACTAATCATGTTTGAGGGCCAAGATGACTAACTCAGAGTTAACCACAGTACTCACTTGAAAATGTTTCAGAAAAAATCGTAGGACATCTACACAAATAAGAACAAGAGTATCAGAATGAAGTATGCTAATTATCGAAGACACTCTCGTACGTGAGACAGGATGCAATCAACGCTGATCTGTCTCATGAGAGACGAAAACAAGTGATAAAAATTAAAGATAGGACCCACGTAACTACAGAACAAAACTCACGCAGCCTTCCTGATCGCTGATCTTGCAGCGGGAAGCTAGGGTCACCACCGAGTAGCAATAATTTCCTAAAGCACACTGAAGGAAACACGCACCATCAGTAAAATACACGTGAGGAAGGTACAGTGACCCCTCATTGGAGGACGATCCTTGCAAGCTTATCTTACTTTAATATCATTAAGTCCTTAAAAAACTAACATAAACTTGGATCTAAATACGCGTTGACAGTCATATTGGATTCAGAAAATCATTTAGTCAAAGAAATCTGTAATGAGTTTAGAAATATAAAACCCTTTTGTCAGCCAATGGCAGAAATCCACGGGGCCCATTTTAAGAGATTTATTCACCAGAAACAATCGTAATTAATTTTCTAATTCATAATTAAAATTCACGCATCCGATCGTTGTTGCTGAAAATAAGAACTTTAAAAATATTCAAACATAATTTCCACAGCACAAAATATGAATCCGAAAAAAAGGTGACGGAATAAGAAAAAATTAATGAATATATCAACAGGAATAATTATCAGTATCAAACGTACTCAAAAATGGGAAACATGGCCTGAGACCAGCACTTTCATTAATATAGATAAACACATTGGAAGAAATGAAGTTGAACGCACGAGCAAAGCAGATAGTGATCATGAACGAGTCGTTGCGTCACTTCTCAGAAGAAAAAGAACAAGATTTCCAAGGAAAAAATTGTTTATCAGTATTTAAACTGAACACCACAACTTTCGAGGAAAAGTGCTGTAATATTTGCTTCAAGTACTTCAAAGCATCTCTAAAGACGCCATCTGACATACGGGTTCCAACTAAACAGTCACTCTTAGCATACTTCCAAGAGAGAAACCTGTAAGCCTAATTTATCCAAGAGCGCCATGTCCCCTAATATACACAGAATATTATTCACTCAGTGCATTCCTATGTAGGGGAACATGCCAGGGAAGCAGAAGCTTCCACAGCAGCAGTGCTCGGGGATCCCCTAAAAAGAAAAAATATGAAAGTGGAAAAGAAAAAAAGCTCACCAAAAATCGTCGGAGACTATCCATGATACTGAGGGAAGATGACTCGTAAACTGAGCAACTTAATAATGACATCCACTTCATAACTTATCCATCTTGTTTTATAAATAACTTCAAGTTTCAAACCAAATAAAATACTCAGGATTCAAAATGGGATTTTTTTATACATGTGTATAATCAAAGAAACTTCATGTAAAAACCTGGATTATTTTCCCATTTTAAAAAACTGAATTCACAAGGTGAATGAGCAAATGTTCACGCTCATTTTATGCGATTTCCGATTTAACGATAAAATGCAATAGCGCTATTTTTAGCATGATAATGGCCTGGTATCTAAAAATAACGATTGAAAATAAGCATCTAATGAAAATTTTTTCATAAAAATAGAATGACCTAGTAATGCATGAAATAAACTCGGATGGTGCAATCATATTTAACCAATTTTATCGCACTGTATAACAGAGAAGAGCTAGATAACTCATAAGAGAGAAGTATGATCCAGTCTAACGCCCTGTTCCGGTTTGATCTAGCTACTAAAACACTCACGCCAGGCGTTACGCAAACTATTAAACTAAAACCCTGAACACCCAAGCTCCATCCACATGTTTCCAGGCTAGAAAAAAACTTGCAGAAATATGAACTGGAAATTTGCAACGAAAACTGTTATGAAATCCACTGAAATGGAGAATACAACCGCCCAGTAAATTGAGCTAGTAATAACCAATTTTAAAAACATTCTGAAAAATTTGAATGACTTTTCGTAATGTTGATTAGAAATATACAGCAAAAACTTCTTAGTAGCATTTCAACTTTCATGTTTGAAGCCAAGATTTATGCTTACAAATTTCAATTTTAATAGGAACTTAATATTAGTTATAACTTAATGCGCCTAATGATTTTGAACATCGTTCAAGAAACATTTTGATATGTTTACAAAGTGATTAAAATATTCTGAAATAAAAGTTATTTGAACTAAAGTTTAAAATTTTGAATCGATTACAATTCATTTCGTCCGACGTAGAACCAGAGTGTTGTTAACTTGAGCAGCGAAATGAATAGATGATAGTAAGCAGCCCAGTACAGTAATATGTACAGTTAACAACACAGAACAATAGCGTAGACAGGCTAGCTTTACGACCCTTGCAATCAATGTTTGATGGGTGGAAACTCCCTCAATTAAAGCGTGTTCTACACATCTAAAACTTTCATTAAAGAAAGCAGTAGTATTTGATGAGTTAATTTCTTTCGAACATTTGTGATGATAAAACAGCTACAATGTTACATCACAAAAAATATATTTGACGAAAGCCTTGTATATAAGGTTCGAGTTGAATATAAACTCGCAATAATTAGCTAAAAAATTATTTATTTCGTCTGCACACAGAAAGCAAGATCTGCAAACCACTTTTAAAATAATTATGCACAGGATAGTTTATTTACTGTAATAGTAAATTTGACGTAAATGTTAATGAAGCTAAGACAAATGAAGAAAATGAACTACTTTTCATAGTATTTTGTCACCATACTTTTAAAAAGCCTGGAGCCATGAAAAGAGAAAAAAATCACTTTCAGCAACAAGGAGAAAGAAAGATGTAATTTCCTTTCAAAAATAGGGAAACGAGTTAAAATTGGTAAATTATTCATCAAAAGCACAATTCATCGATACAAGGCAATGTTCTCGACCAACAACCGACATAGACCAAATCTTCCAGTAAGGAAAATCTCAAGAACGTGAAAGATTTAGCATGACGAAACCCAAGATCATAAAAAAATGGTCAAAGAGCCGAAAAAACGGCGAATACTACGCAAAAGATTCATAGAACCGCTCTAAAAACGCGTCCTAACAACATATAAACGAAACAGCTCCTTTCTGTGATGACAATTGACCACCAAAATAGGACGCCAAAAGTAAGTTATTGGTGAATCCCTATTAACGACAGAACGCTGTAACTTATCTGCGCAGCCGAGTATCTGGTCACTGTTTTTCAGGCTCCCTAGCATCAAAACGATCCATTTATGTAAAAAATATCAAATCAATCCATTGGACGCTGCGACAATTCTTCAGTGCTCAGATGACAGCCTCAGTGGTAGTTTGGGCAATAATATCTCTTGGGATTTTATAGCTCGCACAAAAAATAAACGAAGAACCATACACATTAAACATTCATGAAAACGTAGTAACAAGATGGTGAAATGCAACTTATTATAATTATACATTGATTAATCTACGCAATCGAACAACAAGTCATCCTGATAGCGTAACATATCAGTGTGGTAGCTGAGGTACGGCACGTCAGACTGAATTGTATCAGCTCGTTTTCGACACGCTGTTGCAGAAGCCTTCACACTATCGGGTCAAAGAATTACACTAGTCAGCCAGTCACCCAGACCAGCCAGTCACCCAGACCAGCCAGTCACCCAGACCAGCCAGTCACCCAGACCAGCCAGTCACCCAAACCAGCCAGTCACCCAGACCAGCCAGTCACCCAGGTCAAGAGGTAACTTAAGCTAACAGGGCCCAAACCAATAGCTTACCCATGCCAATAGGTAACGCAAGTCCCCCAGTAACCCAAGCCAGTCTTTATCAAAACAAACCGGTTACCTAGGTAAATCAGTTACGCGAGCCAGTTACCCAAACCAACATGTAACTGAAGATAGGTGTTATCGTACCCAGTTGATCACCTCAGCCAGTTAATCAATTGGGCCAAAAGAAAACAAGACTAAACACACTTGACTGAATGAAATACTACCTTATGGGTGAAATTCCTTCCAATTAATGAGCCTAGCAATCTCTCAATGAAAATGACATCTTTCCTACGGGAATCTCAGTTTCTCTTTAGCAATAGCACTTTTTCTATGAGAATATCTGAATATCTATGTAAATAATAAGTCCTTTTCTGTAAACGCCGTTAATAATACCAGCTCATTTTCTATAGGAATAGAATTCTCTCAATAAAAATAATCCTATTTTCAGTAAGAACATGCGTCTCCTAGTAACAGCACAACATTGTCTACAATAATAGAACTCACTCAATGACAATAGAGCATTTTCTACCATAATTATACTCCCTCGACAACGATAGTACGTTTTCTAAGGAAATAGCACCCATATCAATGTCAATAGATTCTTTGTTTTAATGTTAATAAACGCAATAAGAATAGTATGCTGGTAGAAGAACAGCCTATCAATGAGTGTAGATCCTCTTTCAATTAAAATTGCACTTTTTAAATTAGAACTGTGCCCCTTTAATAAGGATGGTGTATTTTTGAGCAAATATTAATCAGACAATACAAGAATTACTGAACAATAAATATACAACCTCATCTAATTGCAAGTGTATTGCAAAATAAAATTAAATGAATAAGAGCAATACGTGATAACCGAATAGCAACTCTTAATCGTAATATTAATGCTCTGTGACTTATGGGTACAAACATCATTCCGTAATATAAAGAGTAATAACCACAGGGTGTCCCAAAAAAATGTACTCACTCTTTAACTTCCCAGGACTCATGCATTTTGTGTTCAAGAAGATGTTTATTGATATACATACAATCCTAAAAAGTTAAATTAAATTCAGGAAAGTAAATGTTGTGGAAACGATTATTTATTATTACATCTGAATTCAAAAAATACAATACATATTTAATCGTCCGTCAAAGAGTGAGTACATCTTTTTGGGAAACCTTGTATTCTGCGAGTGTACAGCTTAAAAGTTCAACACATTTAGTAGGACGAAAACAGTGATGCAACAAATTAGTGCCTCCAGCCAAAAGTTTTCTACAGCGAAGCGAGGGCTCGTTTTCTGTTGATTAGCCGCCATGATCAATGTCGGCCTGGCGATGTCTGGCTGGCAAACAGCCGGCCACTCGGACAAGAAGTGTAAAAACGAGGCGAATTGAAGTATCACTTCTCTCCAAAAGAGATGTTACTTGAGACTACGTACTTAAAAGGAGATTACTTTTGCATTGTGATACTGAGGTCTCCACTCCTTTAGCCCAATCATTAGCTAGACAAGTTTTTGAAGTGGCGATGACGAAAATGAGACGGAAAATTAAATTAAACGCCAATAGCATCGACAATACTGGTACCAGAGTGTTATTGCCTGACATCTCAGCGAAAAAATGAGAGCAAATCAACAATTAATAATCCTCAAAAATTTTACATTAGATAAATATAGAGGATAAGGGAAAATTTCATAATTCAGACCATGTAGCTTTTGGGTAAATGACCGAAAAGTATACGGCTGTGCATTGTGCATTAAAATTGATGCATCCCTATTCATAAATCTAAAATGTTTTTCTTGTTCTAGTTTTCGTGTAAACACTTAATTTTTCCACAATACGAAATTGTTCTTGTTTTCTTCTGATGAAAAATTGAATAATAAATAGCCCTCTAAAAGGCCCTCCACACAATTTTTTGGGGCTTTAAGGTGCAAAAGAAGTCATTTTCAATGTAATCATTTTCATTAGTAATCCATTCCATAAGTAACAACATTTGGAAAAAAATTATTCAGAAAGAAATGAGTCAGAAATAATGCAGTTTTTATATACGAAGGTTACTTCATAAGCAAACTAGATCAACAACTAACCAAAAAATTCGTTACTTCACATGTGACAACCTGATATAATAAAGTCAGACTTGAACGCGGGCGAGCCGCTGAAAGAATTTTTTTATCGAGAAGCTTTTGTATAAATGCAAGGAGTCTTCAACCACAAGTCGACCTTCGTTGTAATAAATTATACTATACATCCCCTAAGGATATATTCAAGCAAAAATTTCACGGTTTTCTTTGTTAAAGCTGTTGCAACAGTGGACGAATCGAATAGCAAACAACGAAAGCAAGTTCAATAAACGAGCATTGGCAAACAAGTTCGTAGTATCACTATCATTCTTTCGTCTACAGTTACTTCATGAATATTTCTGTCCCTCAAAGAAGAGTCATTTATTGTTCTGCAAGTTTATGTTCAGACGAAATACGGGATAAACTTGAAAGCTTTTGCCCAGATTATAAATAACGTCTCGACCAGAAGTGAATGTAGTCTTGAAAATGCACACTTGCTAGGGGAACCTACGGCCACACAACTGATTTAACGATCCGTAGCCTCCCTTACTTCCCACCATGGCTTCTATGAGACTCTTAAACCTGCTTCTTCTAGCACAGGGTGCGGAAATTTAAGTTCCTCATTTTTAAAGCAAAGCGCTTTGAAACAAATGAGTTATGTTGCCGCACCCTGCATCACTGTGCCCTTTTGAAGACGCCTGAGTAGCGTTTTGATACTTCTCCAGCTCGGTGGTGTTTCACCGTTAACATTCACCTCAATCGTAACATATCATATACATACTTCCTTTGGCCGGAAATAATTGGTGTGCAGTTGGGGAAACATACTAGTATTTAATATTTTTAAGATAATCCATTTTCTGATAACCAAATGCACACACTGCACTCATTCAAATCTTATTAACAGGCACAAAATCATTGAAAATGAATCCTTTTCCACAAAAAACACAAGAAAGAATTTTTACAGACCACCCGGCTGAAACAACAGGAAATGAAAGAAGAAGCAGAACACACTGTAAAAGGTAGCAGCATTTAAAGGTACAAAAAGCACGAATTATCAAACAAAGAACGCACAGCCGTCTGCAAGCCCTTATAGGCAGATCGAAAGGTCGTCTTCAACGATTGAGTCAATTTAAATGAAAAAATATCGTTTTTATAAAATCAGTTCTTTATTTTTGTTTCTTTTATCGTTTTTAAAGCATAATGTATAACGTTCGAAATATACGGTATTAGTTAAATTGTTGACTTTTTTCCATTCGCATCAACAATTTACGATCAACGTCAAAACTTATAGGCACTACCTGTTTCTGACCAGAAAATGATAGTACTTGGCAACGCCAGGGATTCGCTTAAGTTCTTAGATATACCAAAAAGAAACCGAGTCACTGAGTTCCTCTCGGCGGAATACCTGTTCTAATTACATATCTTTATCGAGGAAGAATCTCTATTATTTTTTCTCTATGAAACTCTTAGCTGGAGGTTCATCAGTGTTGATTCATTAACACAAAATAGAACTTCAGAGTCTGTGTCTTGACTTCCATATGCAGACACCACGGTAGCCTCAAGTGGCACCCAGTCGCTTGAGACAGACTGGTCCTAGTCTTCCGGAAAATGACCTGGCCTACGATTTCCAATCCTAGAGCTAGAAATGAAACTTCCACAGATCTTCTGACTCGACCGATTCCCAAATGCCCCACTCAGCCCTTACGTCAGTTATTATAAAATAGAACGATGTCGACTCCGAATCTGCCTCGATTTTTACATTAAAAAGAAGCTTCAACGCATATTCAAACTGCGCAAATATTTACGTATTCGATCCAGTATTTTATTTTTTACAATGGCTCGTCATTCAACAACTGAGTGTACAAACCACAACCAAATATTTATTTCTCTTATTTATTGACAGAAAAAATGCAATTTTTTCTGTCAGTTTACGATATCAGAAAACAAAGATATGGCTGAGCAGACCAACTCTTTTCCGATGCACCAAGCATTTTCAATCTGCGTTTAAGTTCATAAAAGTATATTCACGTTGTTTAATCAAACTCAAATAAAAAATTAACAACAACTTTCTGTTTTTAAATAATGTTCTGTAAATTTATTTTTGAAAATTGTTTACCAGCGTGTAATTCTTATAAGTGACTGAGCTGTACGAAAATCATTGCTTTAGAATTATTAATTATCACGCGGAATAAATCATGACGTTATTGTAAAATCTAATCCACAAATGAAATATTTGCCTATAATAAACTCGTCCAAAATAAACTCTTAACAAAAAAAATTCCATAAGTAATCCAACGGAAGTGGAGCAACGTAGAAAAGCAAGACACCAAAAAAGGATTTTTTTACTAGTAACCTCGTTCAAAAAGAAAAACATCGGTGCTTGGATTTACATCTAAGACAAATATTCCGAAACTAAAATAAGCTACCAGCACCTGCGTCAACAAAGAACATCATGGGGAGATTCAACAACAAGAACTACGCATTCAATGGATGCGAACAGTTCATCGTCTTGAGAGGATGGTAGCTGTCTTCACTGATGCTGCGCCACAACACCGACCCAAAACTGCGTTGCTTCATCAATATTGTCTTGACAAGCCATATCGAAACAAATATTTGCACAGGAAGATCAACTTCTATCAAAATTGTCTAGATTTCTGAGAATGGAAAAAAATTTAACCGGGCGGAAATAAATGTCAACGATAAGTAAAAAATGGAGGAGTGTAGGTACTGAGAATGTAATTATAATGTAAGTAAATTATGTATACGTAAAAATAGCCTTAAGCAACCACCAGCGCATTTCAAATCTTTTCATTTTAATATTGTTTTAGGAGGTGACAGATCGCAGTTGGCGTAGAGATTGAACACAGCTTAACACGTTGACTCCGAAGTGGTACGTATGTGTACCACTTAGGTTAGGTTCTGTAATTTTTTCAGATCCTTCTAGTGACTATGCGTACAAAGTGAAGTTTTACACCAATCAGGCAATCGGAGGCAACGTGTTAAAATAGAAATCTTATGTCTGCAATATACAACTTAAAAGCTAAAGGTTTACACTCACGCGCATGGATGCAACACAGATCTGTCAATGAGGAATCTCCTCGTAGCTTACCTGCAACAAAAAAAATGTAATATTAGTTCACTCAGAATTTAGACCTCCTATTGAATGGATTTCAAAGGTGAGGAAACTCCGTAGACGAAAGAAAATGAAAGAGCGCGTGTGGCTTGCATCTCCACTGCGTGTTGTTTTAGGATAAACATGAAAAATAAATAAGGAAAAACGCAGCTTATCAGGCATGAACTCGAAACGATTCCGCAATGTCTGAAGAAATTGTAATCTCGTCTAGCTTCGTTTCGAATGAACTTAGTACAATTAAACAAGTCCACCAATTTCAAAATATAAACCCAATTTTGAAACCTTTTGAATTCTGTTAAAACCTATAAAGAGAACAACAGGGAGCTTTTGGAAAAGGTAATCTAATCAGATGAAACCAAAATTGAACTCTTCGGAAGAAATGGAGCAACGCTGGTTTGACGGAAAAAAAGCACAGCTCATAATAATCAGAATATCATCTCCATAATGAAATTCGGAGGTGGTTGCATCATGGTTGTTTTTATCGAACAACTTTGGTAAGAAAGAAATTATCACAAGTAGAATGAATGGTCAAATGTACAGGGAAATTTTTGAGAACAATCTTCGGAAATCTGTAGTTTCGTTAGGACATGGTCGCGATTTCGTGTTTCAAGAAGACAATGATCCCAAACACACTGCCAAACTAAGTAAAGAATGACTTAAAAATAACCAAATTAACGTCCTCAATTGGCCCAGTCAGTCTCCCAACTTAAATCCAATTGTGAATTTGTGGAAAACTTTGAAGATTTAAGTCCACAAGCGGAATCCACAAAATATCAATCAATGAGGAGTTCTGCGAGGAATAATGGGGAAAAATACCTGTAGATCTTTGTAAAAAACTTATGCACAATTGTCGAAAGCGACTGGAAGCAATGGAGCGAAATTTAGGCTTCGCAATAAAATACTAAATAAATGTATCCAATACTTTTGCATAGGGTCATTTAGTTTTTGATCAATAAAACAATTTCAGCACTGAGTTTTTAATTTCCTTTCCACATACGACTGCAGATATTATATGAGATAATACTGACCAAATATCAGGTGAAATTGTGAACCCTGGCTAAAGTTTTTACAAAAATGTGATGTCTCCAATACTTTTGAGTGTCACTGTATTTTCGCTGCTGCAGTAATAACGTAAAGTACTGCACTCTAACAATTGGCCTCCAAAAAAGGAAATATGAAAAGGTAATACGCATAGAAATACCACCAATAAGTGAAAGTTTTGCACAAAAATCTAGTTCCCGGATTGTGATCTTCTATTCCAAACGATAAATTTACACCTATGGTATACGTATCAATTATTTCTCTACTTAGAAATTAGGCGATTCGAGTTTAGGCAATAACAATAATTTATTACTCTTCAAATTAGTTTTTTTTAATTGAGGTGGCTTATTACCGTAATTACCAGTGATTGGCGATTCCAAAATTGGATGTTAGTAATAAGCACAACGTGCCAATATGAAATTCTTGTTTCAAATGATTTAATTACATTCGCACTATAAGCAAGCGGCCCTAATTCAATGAAAATATCAGTCAATATAACTGTTGCAAAACGCTGTCTCTTCAGCAGCTCAGAAAACTCACATAAGAATTGCAAATTTCAATTAATCGATTAAGCTCACAATCCCAAATCTGGGCAAGCCAGCAATCATAAAGCTATTTGGTGACGGTAGAGGCGACCTAAGCCTTGGAATTAAAATGGGATTTTTCAAGGTAGCCCCGTGGATGGAGAAAGAAATTAACCAGAAATGCACTCAGTCGTGCACAAATGTAGAGTGGCAGATTTGTTTAGCTAATTATCAGTAGTTTCGTGATAAGACAATTATGAATGAAAGTTGACTATTAATTTCATTGTTCAGTACAAGACGGAGATAATTCAAAAATGGTGACTCGAGGTCTAAAGTCGTATTATATGGTGACTCGTATAACAATTATTATTGTTGATACTCACGTCTTCAAATCGTGCTCGGAGGAAAGGACATGGTTGAAGAACTAGTGAACTGCCATTCTCATAAGACGTGTTTAGGACTTGCTATCAAGTAATACCAATAATAAGAAACACGGAATCTGAAGTAGAATATTTTTTATTTTGTGGGGACAGTGCTGCTGTAAAAATGCTACCCATCAGCTATAGAGCAAATATGCTCAAGGAGCTGATTATCATCAAAAAATGTTTTTGATCTATGCAATATGATTGCTAGACTTCTATAAGCAAGAGTTCAGTAATGATGATGATGATCCCACAAAAGATCATGGTCCCACATTCATAATCGCTAATCTAACAATGAGAAACTTTTTTCTACGTTTACCAACGAATTATGTTGGAAATTACTCAGTCAGTGCTTATTGATCTCAGGAAGAGAAACTAAAAAACACTTTTGAAGCTCCTTCGTAAAAATTTTGTAGGCCATGGCCAAACAATTATTAATTCAAAGAAACTATAGAATACCGACGGGGTGATTTGGCGCTGCTGAATACTTTGTCGACCCAATGCACGAGTGACGAGTTCGAGAGCTGAAGAAACCAAAACCTTTAAACGGCAAAGATATTTCTCTCACAGTGTCGAGTAAGTCCTACACAGATTGGATCAATAAACTACTGTAAAGAGAACGTTTCGTTTGGATTAACCCATGACATGTATAGAATACAGCTTATTTCGTTAAAGCGCTGGCAATAACCCTCAACAGTTCGCACAAAATGGAGAAAATAATTCACGAAACTCTAATTCGCAATACGCACTCCACACTGACAAATGAAGGCTTTTCGGGTGAACTCATGCCTCTCAGTTCGAGTGTTGTGTATGTGAGCTATCATGCAGTAATTAGAACATTAGAAGGAGTTTCCGAAAACTAAACTTTAATGCAAATTGAAGGGAAGGATAAACAGAAAATTAGTCTCTGTAGGAATGTAAGGAATTTTACGTATGGAAGCAGAATTTTCATGACGCGGATATAGCATTATAATTGCAGATGAGAAACAAGATTTAAAAAAAAACCAACCTGATACGTTTCAAAATAATTTCTGGCACCTTTAGTATACAAAAAATGAAACTGGATATTCCCAGGTCAATAGTGGGCATACAGTTAATGTCAACACAGTGCAATAATTGTGGCTTTTTCTCAGCAATAGACATGACAGCACTTCGGGTAAGCAAGAATTGGCCGAAAAGAAGGAACTACGACCAATATTGGTACGATCAGAGAAGAGAGAGGCCTGTTCCTCAGGCGCGCGGCTGCTATTGCTGTCAATAACTCAGCGGGCTGGACACACCAGTCGCCTCTCGGGACGCAACCGCTGGGTCTGCACAGCGCCTTCGCAACCACGTCTACCAAGTCTGCCACTGAGGCCTCGGCACAGAGGTGTTGTACTCAGTTGGAGTTCTCCTGGTTGTACTGGTACGTGGTACCTGAAGTGCTGTACAGTGGTGGTAGTCAGTTGTAGCATACAGTGGAGACACCCAGTGGTAGCACATGGTGACGATCGAAATGCACGATCTAGGTACATGATGAAGGGTACACAGTAGTGGCAACTGAAAGTGGTATACAGCGGTTTCCACAGGATTCTCACGCAAAGGTGAAATAAACGAGAAAATTCACACAAATAATGATTATAATAATAATAATAAAATAGCAATAACAATAAAACTGAAAAACACAATGAAATAGCAATAGGAAAATTTGTGTCATCGCGCATACCAACTTTTGGAGCCTCAGTTTAAGAAAAGAAATTCGTAGCGTGGATTTAACACAAGGCAGGATTGTGTCTACCATATACTGTATGAAGACTGGCACGCAAACTATTTTTCTCGTCATAAAGCAGCAATCAAAGAGAGTTGAAGTAGAGCTTAAACAGTCAAGTCTGTTGAGCGTATCCACGATGTGGTTTGTGAAAATTTGCATCGGTGCATGAACGATTGAACTCAATAATTTAATGGTCAACATTTGAGCGGCCAAAAGAAATGCAGGAGATAGTCTGCAGCGCATGCTCTTGGACTATATTTTCCACGCAGAATGTAAATACCCTCATTTTACGAGCAACTACAAAACAGCGAAGCTCGTTAATGGCGCAGCAAAATCTGAAGACAAGGCAGCTCAGAGTCTTCTGGCGGGGACAAAGAAGGCTCAATTGATAACGTCGAACTGAGCGCACAAAAAACACAAGTGAAGCAGGTGGGGCAACTCAGCTGTAAAAGCCCGAGTACGCTCTCGAGGAAGAAAGAAAACCTGATGAGAAAGCCTGCTGCAGCAGGTGCGGACGGCGGCCCGCACACAAATCCATCACAGGGGGGAAGTTGTACATCTTGAAGCAGTTGCAGGCAACGCTCGGATATACGTATTTCTTACATAAACGGTGTTAAATAATTAACAACTTTGAGAGCTCAGATGTAATAAATAAACAAATGCATGCTAATGCAACAACAAAACTGTAGTTAAATAAGTAATAATAGGAAATGAACACCTTTTATTCTATATAAAACAAGCGTCGAAAACAAGCTGAAGACCTATGTATTAGAGAATGACTTATCTGTGCCACGAATGCCTTTTTGAGGGATTTTGACCCATTTTTTCGATTTCTGACTACAGTGCCTCCAAATTTTGGTGTTGCGTGGTTGAAACCTCATTTTCCAGTATTGACCATACACTGCATTCGAGATAATCAAGTTCTGGCGATGAAGAAAGTCATTCCTCCTTCGAAATGACAGGGTAAGCATAGAATGTCAACATCTCTAGCGTATTTTGAGCTCCGGTGAGGATGCAGTTTTGCTGAAATAACCACTGATGTTTTCAGAAGTTATTTTTAGCCCAAGACAACAATGACTCTATAGGAATGTCGTTGTGGTAATTTCCTTGGTTAATTTTGACTCTCGAAAACCTATGGTCTTGTTCCGGTTTCAATGAACGTGCCCAAACCATCACTGACGCCGCTCCTTGTCTTCGAGTGACTACCCGGGTGTCACTTTCACCAGTCCCACACCAAAATATATCCTTATGTATGTTCAATTTATACTGGACATCCAATTTTTATTCGTCGCTGAAAACGAGGTTTAGTGGCGAGCCTTCGCTGACACGAGCGAGAAGGATTTCAGCTTTCCCAAGACATTTGTTAACAGTTTCCGCAGATAGCAGCTATTTTTCTCTTAATTTTTTGAAGAAAGGTCTTTTAGTCTTTACGAAGAATGGTGGACATGGTTCCGGCGGATACCTTCCGCTCTTTTGCCAGATTTCTGAGGAATCTATGCTCTTTCGCTAGATTTCTGAGGAATCTCTGAGGGTTTCTTCCGAACTTTTCTCTAGTGGATTTTGCTAGTTTCGAGGTTCTGGCAGTTTGAGAACGACCTCATCCAAGCCTATTTTTTACATGTTCAGTCTCTTCGAACCGCTTCAACGTTCTCCAGACGAGCATTCTGTTAACTTTCAAGATTTTAGTAATGTCCGGAAGAGATTTTGCCGCCTAATGCAACTCCAAAACTGCTATTCTTTTGTCAAAATGTTTAACCATTATAATAAGCATGAAAAATAAAGCCTACTTTACTTTAAAAATACATTTTTGGCAGCAGATTATCGTAATTAAAACAGCTTAAAGCTGCTAATTAAAACTCTGGGAACTCCATTTCCTTCACAATGAGGACGCTGATATAGACACACACTACATGTCCCTCTTGTAGCAGAAACCAAATGTTCCTCTAACCAAGAAAAGTTAACTCTATGGGCTGCAGAACAATCTCCTTTCACGGCCCCTCTCAATGAGAAATTTTAAAAAATACACGGGTAGTAAAAAGAAACTTTAACAAGTATTCCAAAACCCCCTCTTCAGTTTCTTTCACGGAACTAACTGCTAAAAATAACCATCTTTGGACAAGAAGCTACACAAGTACACTGCGTACAGAGTTTATATGAAAGAGCATCCACCAGACAAGAGATCACCTGCTGGGCCATGGAACGCAAATTCAAGCAGCTAGCGAGCAAGCGTTTGATCACTCGGTGAGAGTTGGCAACCACTCACACCGGGACAGCGCATTAACCAGACTCGTGATGGCCTGGTAAAAGCTGCATCTTTTATGCAAAGCGCGAGCAGCACGAGGCCGTGAGCTCTAAAAACGACTTCCAATTTGTTGTTGGATTTTTCCGAGGCAGGCGCGAGAGAAACTCGGAAGTCCACCCGGTGCACTACTACGGCGTCTAGTGAGTGAATTATAGCCTCACAGTGGCTAGTAGGTCTCAGTTTAGCGCTAGCACGGTCACTTCACAATATGAGATTTTCATTTATGACCGAAGAAAGTTATAAAACTTCAGTATGAGTAATTTCAAACGAGCAGATAGCTTCACGCATACAAGTCTGTGTTTGAACGTCAATTAATAGTAGGTCCTCCAATACATTATCGGTATTATAAGAAAAACTGAAATTAAAGAATTATAACCAGGAAAAAATACATCGTTAGTGAATATATTGTTCCAATACAAAATCAATTACGTCAATTTCGATTAGTCCCTTAAAAAGCTTAGAATTTATGTCAAATACCCAAAGAGGACTCGCTTGGTTTTTTAATCCCTTTACCTGAGAACGTGCAAAGTATGTTCACATAAAACTATCCCATTTTTTTTGTCCTGGAGATCACATATAAGGTAGGCAGTATTCATAGGAAACTATGAGGTGAATATTGCTCTAAATTCATGTTTCCATTCGCTTTCATGCCTTGATGACTAAATCAATTGCCATGAAATGAAATGCTCGCAAAACGGGCAACTTAACCCTAAGAACATGAATTATGTGGACACTAATGGGGCTACAGCTCTGGGGCAGTTTGAACCTGTTGGTAGTCTAGTGCGTGCTTCGCATGCGAAGCAAACAGAAAAAAACTAGGTAATTTTTCAGTTACTGAACAATGAATGAGAAAAGTTTCATGGAACTTCCACGGTACGTAAAGAATATACAATAGATACCAGAAAGCCGGTATGAAAAAGGCTGCATCAAACCTTTAGTACCATAGAGATTAAATCTAAATAAAAATGAATACAATGAATAAACTATGACACAAACCTTGTCCCACTCTTGAATATCTGAAAGTTATGAATCATACAAAGGAAAATATGATGACATCCGTGAACAGAATCACCCATCGTTAGATCTAATAGCATGAGAAAGCGTGGAAAAAATTAAGCATGAAATGTTCGTAAAATCTCACCCGTTCAAAAAGTACTGAGTTCTAAAGAATGGGCAATCGTTTCAGAAACCAGGAGTTACCTCCTGCCTTGACAGAAAATAGCCATTATAATTCATAATTTAGCCACCTTTACTCCTAGTTTCATCATAACTGTAATGTAAAACGTCTGCAAGGACATAGTTTCCAGCAGAAATTTAAAAAGCCCCATTAAGACATGTTTCAAAATTTCAAATTTCCATACAGATATTGAATTGCAACGTCAATAGAGCTTGCTAGTGAGATCCAAGTCATTGGCGCATGAGGTCCTGGAACTCTATTAGTTGGGCACGGAATCCCTGCGCCACTTACGCTCAAACAAATCAAAACTCTCCGTAGTCTCATTCGTTTCGAGTCCTCAAAGAAATCAGAGAAATTGTGACTGACTTTGCAACGTGTGACTTCGAATGTTCACTGAAATATTTATAAATCACGAGTTTATTTATTAATGCCAAAGGTGGAAATGAGATATCATTTCTTGGAGACAAAACTTGAGTCTGATTAATTTTATTCCATTGCTTAATTTCAGTAGACTTCTTGTAGACTCGAGAATTTCTTATCATATTTTGTGCCACGACGTTTTCTGAGCGATTCTCGCTGGCACATGCCCGTGAAAAACGCGATAAAGAAAAATGAATTTTACCCAAGTTAAAATGAAGGAATTAATATGCTGAAGACGCCAAGAGAACTCTGCCCCTCTCTTTATCGACACCCAAGTACGTTAGTATCAATTGCCAGCTTTATATTGCAAAGTCTCCTTAGAGAGTTTAATAAAGAAGGTTATACCTAAAAAGCGAATTCAACTGCATCGTAACAGAGTCTCCTCTTTAGCATCCCCAGGTAATGAAAACTTGTAGAATAGCAATGAAATGATACATGAACAATGACACTTGTACGAAGTATTTTGAGCGTTATAACAATCATTAAAACTAAAAAATGGTTAACCGAATAACAAAATCAAACCACAACAGACTACCGTTAAAAAGCGATGCTGATTTTGCAACCGATAACCAGGAAACAGAAATTATTATATTAACCTGCCAGTAGGTAAACAGGCATGGATAGACGCCATCAACGTTGTTGTGAATACACAAACTGAGCATTTGTGTCTCACAGAATATGAAACATGTAAAAGTTGTACATTAATAGAATGACAGAAGCTTAGCATTGACAGATAATACTAAAGATAAGAGCAGAACTAAATGAAACCACAAAATGGTTAAATGAATAGCTATTTTTATTCGAATTTCAGTCGCTAAATTACGCTACAATACTAATGAGAATCAAGAATATCCATGGCTAAAATTCAAGGTAGTTCGGGTGTGAAGCCTCTCTTTCATCCCATCTCACACTGAATGTATAATAGAAAAAGTGACATGAAAAAATAAAAAAATCACTTCCTTCGCACAAGTCACATACAAGGAACATTACAATTGGTTTTTAAATAGTAAGGCTTAAGTATTGAAATAGCTAAATAAATAGGCGAGAAAACTGAAGAAACGATTCTTATTTGTTAGCCTGTCTTTAAATGTGTTATATTTACGTTGAAATATCTATATATCTACTAAATTTTATATAGGTTCTATACTATTTCATTGGCCTTTATACAAGTTTTGAGATGTGCAGCGAAAAAACATACAAACAAATTGTGTTCGCTAGTAGAATAGAAAAAATGTTACATTGTGATGATTCCTAATTGCAGGAAAGGGTGAGAGCAAAACAAAATTAGCTTTGAATAATCTGTTTTCAAGCGTTGAGCTACAACCTTCATGTGTTCGAAGACAGTACAGAACATTTTAAATTATTCCATTACTTAAAAACTTCACTGCAAGAAAAAATTAACAGTTGTAATTGCAAGAAGTGAATCTATACTGAAAAATGAAATTCAAACTATCATGAAAAGCAGAAAGTAAAACATCTGGATGGATACAAATAAAGTTGTAGGATGATACATCGCAAGTTTCAAACTTTTACGTCCACATATTTTTGCGAAAGATTAATCGCATTAGCAGATGAGCTTCACTATTGCGCCAGAATGTAATTAAACGTCATTCAATAATAACGAGCTCTATTCAAAGGTGAAAATTTGACCATTCGGCAGTGCTGCTTAACGAAGGCCAGCGCCGTCAGCGTAAACCTTGACTAAGACACATCCGGCTTGTGCAGGCCAAAGGTCAGGTTAGTCGACTTGTGGGTTATATTGCATCTGTTCCCTGACTACCTGAACGAAATAAATCAATGAAAATAAGGTAGTCAGTTATCTATGAATGTTACCATGTTATCACATTCTCTGCGTTACGACCGATCAGTGCCGATCAGCAAGCGCCACTGAGAGCATCTTTCTTGTCATACGTATTATTCTCAGAATTCCGACGACGACACTAGTATCCTGCAAATATATTAAGTGTGTGCTCGCTACGTATGCAATTATTGCTTCCTGCAGCATACAACTGCCCAGCATTAGACACAACATCAAAGACGAGCTGATCACAGATGCTGCCCGCAGTCGTATAAAAAAGTCATGTAATAATCTCAATTTACCTAGAGTATTTATTTTGTCAATGTTCCTTCATAACTTTGAATCCACCCACTCAGCTACATATAAATATCCCACACAGATTAAATCAAACTTATAACCGATGCGTGTTCTGTTAGCGAACTTGCTCACGTCAGTTAAAAGTGTGTAAATTAAACTGTTAGTCGTCGGACATCCCAGGCTCTTGTCAGTTGCATTCTGATGGACACTCCCTCGCAGGCTGAAACTTTAAACTTCCATTCTGAACCCGCTCGTCCAACTGAGTAATCAAACGAGTCTGAAATTGTAGAATAGAATAGAATAGAATGAGGCTATAGGAACGAACCTTCTGCCCCATTCTTGGGTCGGATAATTACTTCGATAATTATTCGGTAGTTTACCCAAGTCCCATGCCGTATTTCTAGCCGCGACAACCATGTCGGCAGCGGGATTCGAACCTGCGTCTTTCCGCTCGCAAGCAGATTCGTTCACCAGTCGACCAAGCTGGTGATACCAGTCGACCAAGCTTACGTAGTCGCGTGAAGATTTAAGATTTCTTTTTAAGTATTAAATTATGAAACCGAAAAATCCCATTGGGTGAAGATGGCATGATCGTTATTGAATTAGCATCTTTCCTACTGTTTCTTCTAAGGAATTCATGAACTACCTCATATCCTTCGAATGGCGCTCAACATATATGAATTATTTTAACTTTCCAGTACATTAAAGTAACCGTAATTTTTCAAATAATTTAATAGACAAACACCACTTCCTAAATCCCACTCATTTGCTCAGATTGCACCTAATTTTTTACACAAAATTTAATTTCCCTCCTCTAATGAAACGCGTTCTGGGAAAATATTACGTAAGTATACGCAAGAGATTGCAAAACTACTGCATGCTGAACGTCGATGCGACGATTTTTCAAAGCTTTCTACGGACTATGTGTACAAAGTAAAGATTTGCACCGGTTAGGCAATCGCAAGAAACGTGTTAACGACAAGCCTCCCAGTGCTCCAGTATTTCGAGTATAACTATGAATTTAGTACGAAATAAACGGTACTCATATGCGCATCGACAACCTCTGCGGGCATAATAGCGAGACTCGTCTTCCCACAATGTACTTGAATTCAATATGGTTTTTGAAGAGCATTTTAGTGTTTTTTTTCAACTGATCTCCAATTAACAGGTTTAAAATTCTATCTCTGCGCCATACGTATTCATTTATTCAACTGGAAGAGAGGTTGAGTCGAAATAATACCGTGCAAACCCGCCAATACAAGGCCCGGCTAAGCTGCTGTCGCTACAGCAGCGTACGGTCATCATTAGAGCAGTTTCTCTTTGGACTCGCAAAATCGAGAAATTTCTTGTTTATGGAATAGGGATTGTTTACAGAATGAGGATTGTTTGTGAAAGGAGGATTGTTAGTGAAGTGAAAATTGTTTGTGAAGTGGGGGTCGTTAGTAAAGTGAAGATTGTTTGTTTAATGATTGTTGATAGAGGATGGCTGGCATTTAAACTGGACTCTAATTTAATACTCATTTTTAAATATTTGAATAGTGTCATAACATGACCGTTATCAATAAAAACCTATAAATCAAACTAAAATAGTATCGCCCAGTAGACAATATTTGAATCAACTCTACAGCATTTAATTTGCATGTACGTGTCTTGAATGCAACGGACTTTTGATTCAAGGTTGGAAGAGTCGTATTTCCAACAGATGAAGCTACTCGCGAGTATGAAGCTCCGCACAAGTTCCGCAAAATTTGAGGCATGCGATGCTGAAGGCAAAATGCAGACGCTAGCATAATTTTCGTTCATAGTCACATAAATTTAAATAAAAATTGAAGTTCTTCATGTTGAGTGAATTTTCTTATAAATTACTACCTTCGTGATCTTAGGGAAAAAATGTCCGTATATGCCTGAAATATATTATTATACCATATATTATAACACTTAAATCCGATTAATTGGTTGTACTTCTGTTTATTTCATGCACTTAATTATGAGGGTCATCGTTTCATTATATTTTATTTGAACACTTTAGTTAAAAATACAGTGAGTCCTCGATTCACGTCGGGGTTCTGTTCTGGAGATGCGACGTAACTCGAAATTTGCTGTAAATCTGAGCCCTGCTTCTAAAAACTTCCTAAAATGCGTCCCTGGCCACTAAAGATGATTCTACTGTTTATAACTTATGCAGTAACACTAACGTAATTTCAAAAATTTCAAAACATATAGCAAGAATATATTATACATTGAGTAGTTTAAATTATAGAATCATTGAAATAGTATGATGATTTCTTGCCATTACTGACGTACTTGAGTCACACACTGAACTCCAAAGAAAGGACGAACACGTATTAATTTTTTTTTAATTGATGAATTTAGCTCTATTTCATAATTAATACCAAGTGTCTGAAAAATGTACACATGGCAAAATCAACGGTAAACAAGAAAATCAGTATCAAAATGACGACACTTGAGAACTAACGAGCGGTAGAGTAAAAGACAGCATCGTCCCCTTTTTTGCCCCATTTTCATACAAAATTGTGAGCATGACATAGTTTGCAAAAAAATAAATACGGCTATTTAGCACAAGGAAAAACAAGTAAAATTTTAATACAGTAAAAAAATATATATATGAGTATATCCCAAGCTAAGCTATCCAAACTACTTACAAGTTAAAACAGTTTGTTACACGTAGCCGTAAGTGGAAATTAAGCGACGAGTATCGTTTACTAGTAAAGTTAATTTTACACCCAATTCAATGGAATAGGTGTAGTTACCTAGAAGCGCTGCATGTTAGAATCGCAGTAAACTGCAGGCATGCTGTACATCAAGTATCAAGTGACGTTTTTGTCTACCTTCGATCTTTGAACTGCACCCTAAGCCTTCATTTTTAAACAGTACATCATAAATTTGTCTTTGAACAGCATTTTTCTTTAGTTTCCATTTAGAAAACGTTGACGTAGTTTGTCGACTCGTAATTTGCACAGTCTATTCATATCAAGTTAATAGAGCATAGATCCAGAGTACATAACGCTTTTAACATAAAATCCATAAAAAAACAATGTCTAAGGATATAAAATAGCAATTTAATACAATTGATGACTAGACGTTTCATTTTTTAATTATTTAGAGGAAATTTTTCAGATTTTAAATAAAATTTCGTTCAGACACAAGAGGAGATAATACGCGAGGTGTAAAGAACGAGAGGAATGAAATGTTTGCATTAACAGATAAACTCTGCTGGGGCGCGTGAATGTAAGATCGACGCTCTCATCTATATCAAAAAAGTCAAGAAGAGAAGTCGCAAATTATTGAAAAGAAAATCTTATAGTAATTCATGACCAATCCCTTACTTAGCATGGAGTATTCAGCATTATTAATTCTACTGATACAGAAAAATCCGTACTACGACAATTTTTTTCGTAAATTTTACAAACGCTACCGATCGATCTCTACATGCTGAATGAACGCAGCTTATTAACATGAAAAAACACAGATAATTCAGTTACTTTGCCCATCGTTGGGAGGTTTAATATCGCTATTAAACTACATTTTCTTCCCACGAGTGAAGCAGTCCAGGTTCACCGGTGAAGAAAGACTAGAAGAAGAAACACCAGAAGAAGAGAGAGGAGATGAAGAAGAAGAAGAGCCATCGCTCTTTATCAGGCGCAATGATGGTCTCAAAGTGGCTGAGTAAAGCACTCCTAACAGCCCGAGGCAAGCAGGGCCTGGTCAGGCTGATAAACGGAGCAGCCCTTGCCTCCACCAGCGCGGCTTCCTTTAACACAGCCAAGGCGCTCTTCCTTGAGCACAACGCCATCACCACTCCAGCGTAGGCGCCAAGAAAAAACATCCTGTATTGTAGTTACGCCAAGCATTCCAATCCACCTAGACAAGATGATTGACAACTCACCCAAACCAAAAACCATTTTTCTTCATAGGTATGACTGTACTCTATTTCGGAAACTGCTTCCGTTTACCGTTCAACTTGCAATCTGTCATTGTGCTTTGCAGGCACACGGTACAGAAGAGGAATGTACCGTAATCTCCTCAAGATATCAATGTTGCGCATTTTTTTAGAACGAACTCTCGTCGTAAAGCTACGTGCCGTCAAGTTAGAAACCACTGTTCTTAAACTCGGATAAAACTTTATCTCAAATCTATTGAAACACTGCAGAAACTATGTACACTAAAAATTAAATCGAATAAACCCCACATCTTCCTCGATTCTTATTAATGATAAAATAATTGGTGCAATTCACGCACGTTCCGCCTTAAATTTGACTCGTTAAAAAAAAGGTTATGAGTTTTCCTTTTAATAGTTATATTACAGTATAAAAGAGGGTACGTTTTTTGCGGTCATCCGGTAGAACGATATCGGCCAGTACAGATGACGAAAAAAGTAGAGAAAAGCTGGAAATAATCAATCCTATAAAACCTAGACAACCGTGAATTGATTGCTACTGCAATTGGTTACTGAAGTACTTATGAAAGACACAAACATTAGGTTGCATCTTTAGATGCAGATCAGTAAAACTTTCAACTACTTTCAAGAAGTAAGAAGACTAGATTAGCGAAACAGTACGAAGCAAACAACTTTGTGATCTTTTAATCGTAAAGAAAGAGCAGGAACAGATGAGTGTCTGCATTTTATTATAGAGGCTCTTACGCAGTTTAGTTTTTTAAATATGAAAAATAATCGCAATGAAATATTCTTTCACATGAGCGTTTCACAGTCACCTCTATTTGCAATATTTAATGATTTTATCGCTCCAGAGTTCCGAGCATTGTTTCATATGACTCAAACTTTTCCATTCATTCCAATTTTGTGATGTATTATTATACGGTAGTATTATGGCCAAATGTACGTTCAAAGTAAAGAGCACATAAGGTCCGTTTCACTGGGCGAACAGAAAGTTCAGCAGCAAGATCACTCAAAATGTGGATAGGATGTAATGAATAGAATGAATTGAAGATGGTTTAGGCGTTTCACAAAGAAAAACTTTAGTTTGAAGGATGAACCAAAAAACGCCAGAGTGGACTTATTTCTGAGGGATTTCAGGCAGTTGTTGAAGAAACTTCCACCACATCAGCTAGTGAACTGAGCAGAAAGCTTAATGGAGCCATTTTAAAAAATCTATCGTGAAATAAAATCCCATATCCCATATTACCCTCATCGTGGAATGAAAAGGCTTGATAACATCTCGTACACCGGAAAATGGGATGATTCGTCAGAAAACCCTCTCAAGCAACGTGTGTTCTGCTGTATCTCCTTACATTATCGTGAAATTCAAACACCTTTCTTGGGTTGAATTATTATTTTAGATGAGAAATTGGTCCTCTACAAGAATAGGAAGAGCAAAAGGCAGTAACTGGACCGTGAATTGCTGCCTATCTCACGACCTCGAAGTGGTTTGTATCCAAAGAAAATTCTTTTGCATATATGGTGTGGCACGAAGGAAAGTGTTCATAATGAGCTGGTAGACGACAATCACACAATAGCAGCTGAAGTTTATGGCCAACAATTGACACAACTGAAAATAGTTATGCAGAAAAAACAGCCGTCATTGGCCAACAGAAATGGAATAATTTTGCAGCATGAAAACGCCTAATCCTACACTGTAAAAAAGTCACTAAGAATTTCCTAGAGGAATTTAGCCGCGAAATACTGTTTCACCCACAACCTTTTCCTGACCATGCTCCAAAAGATTATTATTTTTAGAAGCTCATATAATCAGTTTGCAGTACCAAGACTCCTTTCAGGAGAAGAGGTTGAAATAAAGTTGTATTTTTGAATTAAACCCAAATACATTGCATGCAAAAGGTATAAAAAAGCTTGTAGGTAAATTGGCAGGTATCAATGAGTAGAAGTATGCCTACGTTGAGGATTGAGTAAATGTTTTTCTCGATATTTTTTCATAAAAATCATCCTTCAAAAAAAATGACCAAATTTCGATACAGTCTGATATTTGCAGACCCAAAGATGAATGTATGCCTCTACATTAGCGTGTGATAAGATGCTAGGTATCCACTTGTTCTATGATGGCCAGTGACATGATGCTATAAAATACCACTTCTCATAAAACCAAGAAACATTTTCACGTGCTCTCCTTTCAGGTCTGCCTAAGAGGTGCTGCATGCAGTCCGGTTCCTATTCCAGCCGCGAGTCCTCGACACAAGAAAGTTAATCCACGCCTTCTCCATAACTCTGCTAGAAAGCAGCAATGGCAAGAGGTCAGTAGTCGCGCTCTTCTACATAACCTTTCATGAGGGTTGAGAAATCTGGTGCACACCGTTTACTCATTGCAGTACATTTGTTCAATTCACTCCTCTTGCGGAAATTATTTAAAGTAAGCAAGGGGTTTATGCCATCCTGTCTTGTCCAAGCTTAACGCACCATTCGTTTGTTCATCCAAGGACAGTGTTGACGTAGACAGAATAGATACACACTAATATATATTGTAAAGGACTAATTATTACTTTCTTTGGGTAAAACCACAGTGATCAGACGGGTGACAAACTCGTACTCAGCCCAAGTTGATCTCGATGGCGTCGAACGTCAGAGGACGAAATTGATCTCAGGAACGTAAAGTAATTCTAAATTTACTCAAAGGTATCTAAGCGAACTGCAAATTAATGCATTACAACGAAGAAAGTAATTCCAAAAACATCAAGTAAATTATAACTTTGGACGGCAACGATCATAAAGAAAATGACCAAGTAACCAAGGTTAGCGGCTTTCTTGAAGACCCACCAATCCACAGAGTAAGATTATGTGACACGCTTCGTTACGATATAAAGCAGCCATATTAAACCTTCGAAAATCCTGATGTACCAAAAACGCAAGCGATCTTCACTTGCTTTTCATAATGCAGGGCCCGTTAACATGGCTAAGAAACATAAAATTTTCTTAGAGATCCTTTGCACTAACGTTGTAAATTCAGACTGAGGCACATCAAGGCTCTTCACTCTCCTCAAAGAGACGAAATGATACAAACTGTAATACACGAGAACTAGCGTACAAAACTCATACGTAAGATTTACTAACTCTTACATAACATTCTCTTAAACAGAAAATATCACAAAACTAAAATGCACTGAACAGGGAGATACAACAGTGAGCATTGCCTCAGTTTGACCGTTTCCAAATTACGAATACTATCCAAGAGGAGCAATGAACATTTCACATTTACTGTGAACGACGAAAAAAGTTCATCCAAAACTATAAAATCTTCGTACTAAGCTAAAAATAACGTATAACAATAACATTTCCGTAAGATTATTGAACGAACTGACTCGTTAATGAGGCAAAGATGGAGTAAAAAACTCAAAAAATTGATTTAGTGGCTAGAAGCTAGATAAAATTCGATGGTTTATGGCTCGTTACGAGAGAAATTTCAGTAACTGAGATAAGGAGTTCTTCAGGTTGCTTCTTTAATGCTAAGTCGCGAGTTATACGGACCATTAACTCGGAACTTCGTTTCCTACTTTTTAAGCATTCAGAAGTTTTCGCAGGAGGAGTGGGTATGTCTTCTCTTAATTGTATCTTATAGGACAGGCCTGAGCTTGACGGTGATGTAATGGAAAAGATATTGGGGCTTCAGCGTCGAGACGCCAGCTCGGTTCGCTGCCTGATGAGAAAAGTTGCCGAAATGCACACAAAAGAAACCAGGCATGACGAATGAGTCCAGCTATTGAACTTGAAGAGAAATATAGTCACATAAAGTGTACGCATATTTGATAATTGATAACTGCGTGCTACGATCTAGAGCTACATATAATAAAGAAATAAGTACTAAACACATGCTTCAGAAAAAGAGGGTATTTTGAAGACACGTAATTCAGTAATATTATCAACGACCAGAAACGTGTTCTAGAACTCGGGATGTCCGCTAACTTTGTCGACTAGAACGTCTTGGTTCCCAATACTATATCGAGCCTCAATGTTAATCATGCCAAGCAGGAGTGATGACAAACCGGCTTCTTCTCCATGACGCCAATATCCAAGTTCATGAGAAGAATGTCCTGCTGGCACAATATCCAAACGCCTCGTCGAAACAAGAGAAGTTCATAGTGCTGTACAAGCACGAGCATGAGGGCATGTAGACATGAACTTTTCTTTTCTGAGATACTAATACGACGCAGTGAGTCTGTCAGAGCCACGGCTTCGCTGAAGACGGAAATGCTCGAAAGCGCCTCACACGCAAAATAGGACGGAGGTGCTAAAAAGTCACAAGCAGGACGGTAGGTGCCGTGGGAAAAGGATTTGAGTTATCAGGTTGTTCAGAAAGTTCGTGCCGATTTTTAGAAGTTCATCTTTCGACTTATTTCAGAACATGTTTGAGTCCAGAGAATAGGATTTGACTACACTTTCATTTAGAGAACAGTTTAAACTAACTTTTCATGGAAGAAGGTTTACGACCCTATAACTTGTGTTAATTCTGTAACACTTTAAAATGAAAGATAAAAAGATTCATTTTCGGCACTTCACGCTTTTCTTTTTTCAAAGAGGGAAAAATGCCTCACAAGCAACCAAAGAAATATGCGCAGTTTACGTTAATGATTCTGTATCCGAAAGAACTGTACGGAAGTGGTTCGCGAAGTTTCGAACTGGAGATCGTAGCCTTATTGATAAAGAACAATCAAGCAGACCATTCACCAAAGATGACGACCAAATCAAGTCATTAATTGAGAATAACCCACATTCCACGACCCGAGAATTGGCAGAAAACCTCAACCTATCCAATTCCGCCGTTCATGAGCACCTGGTCAAGCTTAGGTTCACAAATCGCTACGTTTTGGTGCCACATGAGTTGAGTGAGAGGAATCTTTTGGATCGCATTTCCATCTGTGATCTGCTTAATAAACGAAATGAAACTGTGCCTTTTTTAAAGCAAATTGTGTCCGGGGATGAGAAATGAATTATCTACCGAAATGTTCAGAGAAAGTGATCCTAGAGTAAGCAACATGAGCCACCCTTAGCCATCCCAAAAGCGGATCTTCACACTAAAAAGTTATGCTTTGTGTCTGGTGAGATTGGAAGGGAATTCTGTACTATGAGCTTCTCCCAAGTAACCAGACAATTAATTCTGAAAAATACTGCTCACAATTGAATGAGTTAAAAACAGCAATTCAAGAAAAACGTCCAGAATTGGCCAACTGGAAAGGTGTTGTGTTTCAACATGTTAATGCAAGACCACACGCTTCTTTGCAAACCAGACAAAAATTGCTGCAATTAGGCTGGGATGTGTTACCTCACCCTCCATATTTACCAGATATTGCCCCTTCAGATTTCCACCTATTCAGGTCTTTGCACAATAGTCTCAATGGTAAAAATTTTAATTCTTTGGATGACATAAAACGATACTGTGATGAATTATTTGCCATAAAAACACCTCAGTTCTGGGAAGAAGGTATTTTCAAGTTAGAGGATGGATGGAGACGCATTGTGCAACAAAGTGGTTCATATTTGGTTGATTAAAAATGTATAAGAAATATTTATTGACCTTTTTCTTTCCCTTAAAAACGGGCACAAACTTTCCGGACAACCCAATACATCACGGGTCTAAACACGCACAAGTCTTATTGTCTGGTGAGTACCGGTTATTAAGAAAGAAATTTAGTTAAAAATTAACATTCTCGTCTCCAATCAAAGAATTATCAATAGGTATTAAATTGAAGTTTTCACATGTAACTTTAAACAAAGAACCGCTTTCTCTGATACGAAAAAGTGAGGTAGATGCTTGAGGTAGGCCCACAATGCTTGTCCATACGCTTCGTTAGTTGACAATTGCTTTCAGGAAAGTATCCGAGTATGAGAGGAGCCCTATAAAAAAATGTTTTTGTAGTTTTCTTTAACTGTTCATGCCTCGTTGTTGAGTTGCGAGTCGAGCGTTAGACCTACTCCCTTGTAGAACTTAGCGCTTGTGAATAATTCCATTAGCTCCTACGAGGAGTAAATTCATCACGTACCAGAAAGTATACCTTGCATGTCACTCAATCACAAGGGTGATCATATAAAATTGGTATCATACCATAAAGCACTTCGACGTGAGATTTCAATTAACTAAAGAGCTTTAGCGCAATGATCGCCTCCTGCGTCTGGTACTTGCATGATAGGATCAAGAAAACCACGGCACGGAATGTCGCCACGTCATCCAAATTAGACGAATGTCAGTTCTTCCTCCAAGTCTCGAGAATGTCCCGCTGAGCACGATATCTTGGACGGCACTACCTCCCCTCACATGATCTTGATCTTTTCCTTCGTTTTCAACAGTCCTCGCATCGTGGATGGTGGTATTTTTCTCCTATGCTCCTGTCTCTTAGCTTTTCCTCGCTGCATTTGAGTACTGATTAATGAAACTGGCGGTTAGTCAGGAAGCACTGGCTCTCCAGGACGATATAGCCTAAAGAACCACCAAAAATAATAAACATCGTACGAGAACCATTTGAAACTAATGTACAAGGCGTCCCCCAAAAATGTGCTCACGCTTTGACTTCCCATTGCACATATTTTGTTTTTAATTTTAGGTGTTTATTGACATAGGTTCATGCCTAATGAGAAAAATTAAAGAAGAGAACACTGAAGGTGCGAGAATCTAATATTATAAAAGAAAACTTATATTTTCTCCATCGGTTTAGTCTCTCCATAGTAATGAACAGTCAGAGAGTGAGCACATTTTGTTGGACACCGAGTATATTCGAGTATTATCGGCCCTGGTCCAACTGAGTAGATTGTCTGCCCGCACATCCATGACTTGATGAGGTAAGATTCTTTGCATGGGAGACCAGAAGTGAGGTGTCGATATCTCTTACACTAGCATTTCCTTTTCAGCAACAACTCCTACAAAGCAACTCTCAAGTCTCAGGCTAAGCCTATTAGTCATGATACTCATGATGAAAAAAAGCAAGTACGATACATGAAGGAATACTTTCCAATTATAATCGTGTACTGAGAAACCTGGAAAAAGTCCGATCGATACGATAGTACACACATCGTATTCCACAGAATAAAACACGAGTAAAAATTAAAGCCATAAACATAATTGATCATTATGTATGTATGATTTGGATACTTATAGGATAACAGGCCAGCCACAGTAGAAAGGATGATAAAGCCTTCAGAATCAATCAAACCGACTACATGTTTCAATTTACGCTTCTCCGGGTATTAATGAGTAGTTTTCAAACCCTTCCTTTAATGACAAAGTTATTTCTCGTCAGCAATCCGAGTTCTCCTGACAACACTTCGCTCGAATTAAAACTGATTTCCTATAGACAAGAGACTTGGAGTACTTAGGTTGGCCTCGTTAGGTTCTAATCATGAATTCACTAAACAAATATTGTTCGGCCCCAAATAATAAACGGCAAAGCAAATTCGTACCCAAATGTAAGGTATGGAAAGCAGCATACATTCCGCACTACGCTACCTTCTCATATTATGATGCATTTCGATATTATGTTCGTAGTTTTACAATCGTGCCAATTGACACAAGACACACAACTCTTCACAAAGCAAAAGCGTGTTGTGTAAAGCAAATTTTCTGCCACCATACAGAGCTGAATTGTAAACCAGGCCTTCACTCCCGAATGTGTTCAATAATTCAGTAGCGTCAGTGCATCCCCGTTCAAAGCAATTAAGTTTCTAGAACATCTGAGAATTTACTCTTGAAAAATATTTCCTGACACCTACAGCTCATGCGAGCACCCACATTGCGAGAAATTGCATCACTTTCAAGGAACGTCAAGGGAAGAAGGAGGATGAGCGCATCTGCCATAGGAGCGCAATGCTAGAGAGGAGTCAGCGAATTTAGATTTAATAAAGGGATTTTTTGTGTACATCAATCGTTCATTCGTATAAACACGGTAAAACGAAGGGCAGGATGGTGACTCGAATCAACTACAAAATGTGGTGAAAACATCGTTGGAAATAGGTACACAGTCAATGCTAAAAGCCCTTAGTAAACCTGTATTTCCTTTAAGCCATGTTTTGACGGCCATCGATCCCCGAAGCGAGGTCATAAAATTCTGAAACATGCATGCACTTACAATTGGCGCAAAAACTAGCGAGAACGTCACAGGAAATTTTCCTGAAACCGAGGATGAAAAAATTGAAGTGGTTGACCCGGTGCTTTTTTTCTGCGGACGTAGAACGCAGTTAAAGAAGACCGCAAGCCTTCAAACTTTGGAAGATCGTGTAGTCAGGTTAGGTAGTATCTTCAATGTTCATTGGAAGAATACACAGTAAACTACTTTCTGCAGAATAAATGTTTCTAAGTGAGCATTTGGGAAAATTCTGGTTCACGTTGTCCCTAACATCCATTTGCGATGAATAATGCATGTCCACCGTCAAACGTCCCCCTCAGCTCAAAAAAGCTCACGATAGCATTCCTTCACTAAATTATAAGTTTACTTATCCATTTCCATCGTTCTGTACGTCAGCCAATGGATACTTCTGCATCTAGCCTGCATGCATGCGACACGTGGCACATTTCAAGCAAATATGGTTGACCGAAAGCACTTATTTCGATAATTTTCAGGAACGTATATATACAGAAATCTCAAATTGTGGTTGCTACCTTGGACCATTGTGCAGTCACAAAAATTCAACATACGTGACTACCTTTTTAATATCCTCTACGAATTTACATTTTTAGCTAATTTTTAAAGAATTTTTGTCGCAAAAAAATATCTTACTGTACCAGTTGTGGTGTGCACAACCACCATGTAAACCTAACCTCACATGAAGTTCCAGGGCAAAGAACATGCAAACGTGTCGATGCGGTAACATTAAACCAAGATAAGCAAAATTTCGCCCTAAAGGCCATATTAATTCACTACCTCGGGAGAATGTGAGCTTAAATGGTCTTTCTGATGCAGACAACACTATGCTTCAGAGTGACAGCGGCTGTTGAAGCTCAATGACCCTCATCGCATATTTCAAAAATGCAACGCGACGCAAAGGACCGAAAGTTCCAAAAAGATCGCTTCAATATTCAAAAGCAGTCACTGGAATAAATGCTGGAACAGAGATGGTGACAGTGAGCAGTTCTTAGAGAGAGAGGAGTTTGTTGGAAGTTTAGATCAGAATGCTGGAACAGATACGGTGACGGTGAACAGTTTTTAGTGTGTGAGGAGTTAACTGTAAGTTCAGGGGGTCAGAATGCTGGAACAAGACGGTGACTGAGAGCAATTTCTAGTAAGGGAGGAATTTGTTCAGGGCTTAGGAGCTGAAATGCTGGAGCCACATTTACACAAAGAATATAAAAACAAATACAAACACAGCACATGAAATCATGATTCAATTGTAGAGACGGTTCTCGAATTACGATGGTCTCGTCCTACGACGTTACGTGGTTACAACGCCGTCCCCCAAAAAATTTAATAATTCTTATTCCGACTTTTCATACCTGCGTCGTAAATACTGACTCCGAGCAGGAGTTATCATAGTTTATTATATGCAAGGGAGAAAACCATGTCACCAAGCAATGCACTAAGATCAACCCGTCATTTTCATTGCACTCGTACACTGCTAGGGGGAACTCGTAATGCGCTGGAATAAGTGAGAGTGAAGTACGTGCTTATTTAAAAATGTCCCGACACCCGTCCAGAATCTGGTTACAACACGTATTAAGGACCGTGTTTCTGTCGTAATACAAGGACCACTTGCACACAAAATTCCCCTGAACCAATACTGCTGAATATGTTCGTAAGCAACAGGGTGTAGAAATTGCTCATCACACCACCAACTGTGACTCATTTCGTAGGGTCGCATTTCTTAGTCATACTCCTCAAGTAGGTACAAAAAGTAGCAATATGAAAATTTGATTCAAACTGCGAGTAACACAAAGATTTTCTCCGAGTTTCGGTTAATATTAACATGCCACAGAGGCACGCATCTGTGTGCATCAAGGTAACAATTGCAAACATGAAAGAAGCTCTCATGAGATTTCAAACAAAATCAAACTTATTTAATCCGCAGTTGTTTGAATCACCTAGGAACTGCACAAAAGATGTGTTGAAACTGATAATTTGAGAAGATATATCATTAAGCAGTCGTCTAGCAGGGGCAAACTAATTTACAATTATAAAAAGCAACACAGAACAAATTGGTGGAAGGTAAAGGCTGATAGGGTAAAAAATATTTGTAGAAAAAACTGAAAAAACCGTGAAAGGATACATTCCCCTTTGATTATTTTCTAATCATAGGGTGTCCACAAAATCTTCTTACAATTTTACAAATTCATTACGAAAGCAAATGGAAGGATACACGTGTGAAAATATTGCAAAATAATTAAAAATTGGAATTGTTTTACCTAATTTAATACGCGTTAATATGGCCACCATAAGTTACACGAAGCACATCATAGATTTGATAATCCTTTGCTTTAGATCAGTAATGTTCAGTATCTTTGTTCAATATCCGATATTTTTAGCATAACCCCATAGAATAGTCCAGGGGAGTGGATATCTGGTGAACGACATGGCTAAAGAATTGGCCCATCCATCGCTTCCAATCCACCGGTCTGGAAATATTTCCCATCCCTTTATCCAACACAGTTCCTGTCTCCATGAATTTCTTGTTCCTTACACGAATTGGCGGACGTTATGGTTGATCGCTTCTATACTGCGTTCTGTGGTCTCGCCGAGTCTGCGCATCTGATTTTGTTTCACTGAATTTCATTTGTAATTCGTAACTACAGTATACAATGTGGTTAGGAAATAGAAAGCAAATAGCGACACACAAATCTGCAATGTCAATAAGGAAAATTCAGGACGTTCCTGAATAACCTGAATGAGAGTCTTAAATTGTTTTTTTGTTAACCCTTTACTGCCTGAATTATTTTCTTTATCGAAAAAAAAAATATTGAGTTCATTTTCAGGTACTATGGCCTGCTGATTGATAGTGTCAACAATGATTTTGAACAAATTCCTTATAATAAAAGAAATATTTTTTTGTATCTCATTCGTCACAATCGGCACTCAAACGTATATCTGATTTTCTATCAATCCGACCAGCTCATTGTTAATCAAGGAAATTAAATGCATTAAGTGGTAAAATTATTTATTTCCCCTTTCATTTTTCAAACAGTATTGAAATATGAAAATAAACTTATAAATATGCTCCTTTAGAAATTAAATAATAATTTCTAGACTGAAACTAAAATAAAAATTATTTAGAATCTTGTTAACTTTTGGAAGTGCTAGTGACCATGATAAGAGGCAAAGCAATTCTTTAGGTTTGATAGGCACAAATTGGCATTGCATTTTTTACAATACACATTAGTTCGGCCTTGGTAATCATTGTTCTTACACCTGTTCCTTTTTTGGGGAATGTAAGGGACATGAGCTACCTTGTCAAGCCTTACATCATTGGAAGGTGCACTAAACCTTCTTCTTTGGTCTTCATTGGAGAT
>VCRD01000521.1:0-72288 GCA_006783055.1 Trinorchestia longiramus
ACGATAGTACAGCAAGTGACCACGATAGTACAGCAAGTGACCACGATAGTACAGCAAGTGACCACGATAGTACAGCAAGTGACCATAATAATGCAGGAAACTTATATTGTGTAATAGTCAAGTCGTTCATTGTTGTATGTGTGCATGTGTATCTAACAAATATAGAATTTCTTTAATGAATCTGGTTGTTCAAAAACAATGAAAAACCTGAATGATTGACTTTCCAAAGTTCCTTCAGAAACATGAAGGTAACATTAATATTGAATATACAAACGAAGGTTTGTTACCTCACACACCTGTACCAGTGCTGACATCTTACACACCTGTAGCAGTGCTGACACCCCCTTACACAACTGCAGCAATGCTGACACTCCCTCACACACCTGTAGTAGAAATTGCTGACACCCTCCACACACAGCTGTAGCAAAATTTGCTGACACCCTCCACACATACCTGTAGCAGAATTTGCTGACAGCTGCTAGAATTGTCCTGCAGTTGTGTAAGTAGTTTTTGAATTCATCTAAGTTCTCGTGCAGGCTCTGTAGAGGGAAAAAATAGAAATTTGATTCATGGGTATGAAACGAATTTATTACAAGTTTTCGTTTTAAAAAAAGAGCTTTCTTGAAAACTACTTATATTCCCCGTGCTATACAGAACATGATCAATAATGCCATCATCGCTATCAGAGACACACAAAATTTAAATGGAAAAGGTAGAGTTTATTTCGGACATTTAAAATCTAATTCTAATTAATAGCGATACGAACTATTTTCCTAATGTCAGACGTGTTGATTAAGAGTGTAATAATTAATTCATGACTAAAGTATCATTATCGAAGAAGTTTTAAAGAACAGTATTACCTAGGTGCTGCTTTCATTGGTATTCACTTTAGATTTAATAATGAGTAACAATAACAGAAAGGTCTGTCAGAGCAAAGGATTCCCGGTTTTCTCGTCCCTGTCTTCCAACATACATACACTAAGTTTCATAACTGGAAATGAAGCGTCAGCACGACAGGAGATACGCTGCTGCAGTGTCTGAACCTTCAGATATCCTATTATCAGGAGGCTACAGCAGTATCGGAGCTGGGAGATAAAATTACAGAGAAAAACAAGGTGCAGCAACATATGTTCCTTTTTTTGAAAGGAACTTTCTTTAAAAAAGGAAATTGTGTTGCCGCACCCTGTATTACACTATACCATTTTGGCATAGTTGGTCGGTGGAATTTCTGACAAGTTTTCGATCAAATTTGTCATGTGGAGTTTATTTACATTGGTGATAAATTTTACCCGTGAAATTCAGTCCCACGCAGGCATTAGGTACGTTTGGTTGAAGCCGTTATTTACTTGAAAAAAGTCAGTATTGTCTGTAGCTTATCGATTTACGTACGGCTTCTGCTAGATGGTTCTATTTGCTGTCTTCAGTTCTAGCACTGAAATAATATTTAGTAGGCCCCAATATGTTTGAAAATAAGAAGTGGGATGTAAGAATATGGTATGAAAATAAAAAACGAGACCTTATGGAAGTCGTAAACGAAAACTATACTGCATTGACAACTTCGTATTTTGAAATTTTAAAAAAATTATAAACTCGTTTTTATCGATTTAAAAAATTCCATTGTATAATGAAACTCAGTTTGTTGCTTGCTTGGTCCGTCTCTCTGTCACGCTCTTGAGGATTTCGATAGGAAAAAATTCGTCTACTGAATAACAAGATGAGATACCATGAAATTTCATCCCTCAATTACGATGGTAGGTACAGTTTCTGGAATATATTGCTCGAAAGTCGAAATACTGCATACTGAAATAAGCTGTTTATCTTATGCTAAGTAATGACTTTTCAATGGAACGGGTACACATATATTGTAAGCATTGCATGGTGAATACCAAAGGCATATCCTTCAATGTAGAAACTCATTCGTAAAGCCTGCGTCCACTGGCAAATCAGACGAAAAATTTCAGTAAAAAGACGTGAATTTTTTTCACGAGTGGGTCTACTAGTCTATTTATGTTGAGAAGTAAAAGCAGCATTGCACAAAGAAGCTCTCGCGTCGTTGTGATAAAATACGAGGGTCATAAACTTCGCTTATCTCACCATAAAGTTTTGAGACTCTACCACTTATATTTATTCTGCTTAGTGGAAGATGCCGGCACAAGAAATGTATTCCCAAAAGTGTTTATTAAGGGGACCTTGTCACATGACATAATTTGATGGCTGCAGTTTGGCTCGGGGATCCATTTACTCAAAGCTCAAAACACTGAGCACACTTGCAAAACAATACCCCAAAATGTGGAGTCATGTGTAAATTATGTTTCGTTATAGTAACTAAAATATCGACTATCATTCGCTATCTATGAAATCCTTTCGTTCCTATCCAAATTGTCTAGTATTTATACATTTGAGCATACACAGTACGTGTAAGAAATTTTAATTCATTAACATGTTTTCGCTACGGCAAAAAAATATTTGGAAAGTTAAAATGCAAACCGTTATTAAATTTCGCGCACGCGTTCTTGATGTACATATTGTGTTGAATAAATATTACCTTGAACAATATTTTTAGAGATTTACAACTGTTGAATTATTTTCTACAGTTGCCACAAACAGTTTAAATTATCGTCAGAGGCATTTGTTGAAGTGTGTTGAAGTGTGTTGAAGTGTGTGTGTGAAATTTTTTAATCTTAATGTATTCTAAATTTAAGACACTTTTGAAGCAGAAAAAACAACATTTCCTAATACCTAAATTGATGAATCCATAGGGGCTGTAGAGCTTCTACCATTTAAAATTTTACCATCATTCTTAGCTCATTTCGAACGTGTAAAGCCCCACCTGAATTTTCATTCTTTTTCTGAGATTCAATTATTTGTATTATTGAACCCTATACTAAGCAGACTATCATATACGGCAGTTTTTTAAAACGACTACTATTTCCCCTAGTTACTGAAGAATAATTTTTACCTAACATTCATAATCAATCTTCGCAGTAAAATGTTAACGCATTATTTTGCCTGTAACTGATTAGTTCCAACCTGGGCAACAGCGTGCTGCATGGGGGCTGGTGCACAGGAATAGGTCTGGGAGGCAGCAGCTAGGACGGCAGTCTGCAGCGTCGTGAGGGTAGCAGGGTAGTGGGCGTACCCCAGTCTCCAGCCTCCTGCACTCGCGCACTTGCTGAACCCACTGAACAAGATCGTGCCCTGAGGATAGTGCTGTGAGAAACGAAGAGTAAGGTGTAAACAACAATGTGCTGTAATACAGAGAACGAGTAAATAAGGGAAAAGCAAGTGCGGAAGCACTTGAAGGCGAATGTGCTTTCGAAAGTGCTATTGCGAAAGCAATAGCATATTCTCAGTTAGGGTGATGGAGTATTAGGAATAGTTTTACATTAGTTCAGGTATGTATCAGGTTGTGACATATAATGAACTGAAACCTGGCCAATGAGCTTCAACACTGATAAATGTTCAATAATGCACGTTGGTGCAAGGAACCGGTATTTCCAACACACAATGAATGATATGCTTATTGAAGTAGTACAGCAACTGAGCAATCTAGGTACCATAGTCACTGAAAATGTCAAGCATGACAAGCAAGTAGAAAAACGAGTCAAAAACGCGAGCATGATTCTTAGTTCCATTGAAAGAAAATTAGAATACGAGTTAAAGAACACAATATTACCGCTCCATAATACGCTAGTCCGGCCACATCTGGAATATGCAGTGAACTCTAGTCTCGTACTGTACAGACAGATAAAGAAAGGGAGAAAATTCAGCGTACCACAACAAAAATGATTCCTGAACTCTCCAATTTCAGTTACGGAAGACGTCTTTAACAGCTTGAACTCATCTTCCAAGAATAAAGAAGACTACGAAGACAACGCAATGAGGCCTATAAATATCTCAACGGTCTTATAACAATGTTACTCTGGAAGGAATTTTTGAAAGAGACGGTAACGTTCGAACCAGAAATAACGGCCAAAAATTAGTAATAAGAAACTTCACAAAATTGCAAGCTTTAAGCTTCTTTCCAGTTAAAATTTCCGCAACTTGGAACCAGCTGCTCGAAAACATCGTTTCTGCTTGGACTGTGAACACATTAAAAAATTATCTCGACAAATATTGGATTAGAAACCTCCAGCATTATACATATGGTGATAACACCTGTGATAGTGCGGAAGTAATTCTCATTCTGTAGTTTATAACAGAGAAAAACTTCAAGATATGAAGTCTGTCTAAAATACCATTCTCACTGAATGAAGGTCAAGCTGGAAGATATTATTTACAGATGACAATGAAAAACATTCAACTCGAGTCAGAAACGGAAAGTAAGAAACGAAAGAAGTAAATGGATATTTTCTTTAGTTTTTATTCATATCATTTTTTACTTATATGAAAAATATTCAAACTGCAGCTTATATGATGTTCGTAAAGAACAAAAAAATAATTCACCTGTGAATAAAATCGAAAAATTTACAATAATTCCTAAATTTATATCAATAGCATCATGCTAAAGAATTTTGGTCAGAAATTCTCACAAGCCTAAAAAAATAACTTTTTGTTCACGTAAGCAAACCATATTAAAAAGTTTACGTTAGTTATGCGTCACAGTTCACGTAGTTCAGCGGTCCCACTGTGACTTTATCAATAATTTCATAGTATTTATTTCTCAAGTTAATAATGTGTTACCTGAACAATGGAGGCATGCCGGCCCGTGAACTTGAGTCGCGCGTAGATTTCATCAGAGAGCACGACGATCGAGCTGGACTTGCAAACGGCGCTGCAATGCCAATGTTGATGAGATCATATTAATTAGAGTATGGTAACATTTAATCTAAAGTTTTCAAAATGTGAAAAAGTTCATCGTTGTGGAATTACATTTTGAAACTTGAAACAATCCGACGAGGTTGCTCATCTCAAGTTTAATTTCCAATTTTTAGAATGTAAGGAAGAGTACAATGTCGTGGAAGCAGTTTTTTGAAACTTAACCGGCAACGTGACAAGGATGCTCACCCCAAGGCCTGTAGCTCTTGCTGTGTGTAGCACGTCCCACCTGGCATGGAATTGACAAAATTGCAATTTGTTCACGAAAAAAGTGGGAAGTCTTTCACTATTGTGTGCAATTTGACATTCAGTTAGAATAGAATAGAATTAGGCTATAGGAACGAACCTTCTGGCCCATTCTTGGGTCGGATAATTACTTCGATAATTATTCGGTTGTATACCCACGTCCCATGCCGTATTTCTAGCCGCATCAACCATGTCGGCTTGTTCACAAGTTGAATAGAATAGAATAGAATAGAATAGAATAGAATAGAAGTTGAATAGAATAGAATAGAAATTGAATAGAATAGAATAGAAGTTGAATAGAATAGAATAGAAATGAATAGAATAGAATAGAAATGAATAGAATAGAATGGAATTGAATAGAATAGAAATGAATTGAATAGAATAGAAATGAATAGAATAGAATAGAATAGGACGTTCATACTTTAATTCGAGAAACTATGTAACTATAAAGCATCAAAGTAAACGCAGGTACACAATGAAGAATAAATTCTCGCATCATCTCACAATTCGACAGACTTACAAGGTCTTAAGCTAATTTTGTTCCTCAAAACTAACAACATTTTCAAAGTGACGTAGGAAACTTGATGTGTGAAAATCATTAGTAGGAAGACATTAGTAGGAAGGCATTCGTAGGAAGGCATTCGTAGGAAGGCATTCGTAGGAAGGCATTCGTAGGAAGGCATTCGTAGGAAGGCATTCGTAGGAAGGCATTCGTAGGAAGGCATTCGTAGGAAGGCATTCGTAGGAAGGCATTCGTAGGAATACATGAGTAGAAATACTTTAACCCTAGACCACTAAACATGGATATAGACGTCACTAGCCTCGGGCAATCTATATCCGTGTTCAGTGCTCCAAGGTTAATTTTACACTTCAGTAAACAATTTTGGTGTACTAAGAAATTCATCAACAATAATTTGCTACAAAATATAGTTCCTAGTTGCTGATATACTCCCAGAGAAGCTAAAACTCGCATAGCAAATAGATTTTACAGGCCTGCCCACTGTAAGACAAGTTCTGAGCAAGTGTGAAACACACTGCGACTTCTCAGCATCGATACCCTTCAAATAGTCCTCGACCCCCCAATCAAACAAAAAACCTCTAATTATCTGACTAATATTCTACAGGCTTTTCCAAGACTAATAAATAAAAGACTGCTAAGAAATTGCAAATTTGTGTCTAACTATTCAGAGCCTTATCTCTTCTATAATTTTCAGATTTCCATACAGAAGAGGTTTCTTCAATAAAAATACGAGATTAGGTTGAAAATTTCTAGATCCAAGAATATCTGATACGGCCTGTACAGAATTAACATATTTCCTACGAATGGGCCCGCCGATGGGCTCCTTAGGTTAGGTTGGGTGTGAATTTTACAGAGCTTTTTACCAATTATGTGTACAAAGTAAAGATTCATTCCGGTTAAGTAATCACAGGAAACGTGTTAAAGGAGCTTGAATTTTTACGATTCTAAAGGGAAATAGCTCCAAAATACAAGAAGCAGGAATGAGAACCATTTTGGTAATAAGAAAATGAATTGATGTTTTTTCTATCAAATGTCAGAGAAAACGACACCCAGCAACTTTTTCTTCACGGTTTATAAAAAAATTCTAACCAACCATCGTATATCTCAGTCCCTGGTAAATATTTACTCGGGTTTCCGGGATTGGTGAGGATGAGGAACACGGTCTCATCCTTCAAGTCGTTAACTGCAGCCTTGAGGATGTCGGGAGTTATTTTGTAACGCTGGCGAGACGATGTGGCCAGCGGTACCACCTTGACTCCAGCCATCCTGGCTTGCGGTGCATAGGTGGTCCACGCTGGTGTCGGCAGCAGAACCACTGTAACAAACTTTATTCACTGTGTGTACCTAAATTTACTGGCAGCGAGTGATTTAATTTTGTGAACTGGTAGGTGTTAACAGTTGCGTTTACTGGCAATAATTGTGCTATGTTTGAGCGATCGCAGGTGTTAAAATCTATGAAGTATACCACGGCAAGAGCAGCATTTTGGTGTCAAAATAGGAACAGAAAATAATCTGAATTTTCAGAAAAATTGTTATCACGGCTGATAACAATATGAGTTTTGTTTAACGCGTGGTCTAAGATTGTTCAAATTGGCGATTCAAATAATATATCTAGTGGTACAGAAACGTGCCAACGTGTAGTAAATTAGTTTATTCTAAGAAATGCTTTACTTTGAATGACGGAAGATATAGAAATTCACTAACGTGGATAATGAATGAGTTAACCTCTTCGTAATGTTGATCCTTTCTTTGGATGTTCAGGGCACTACGAGGAAATTCGTATCATACTAAGGAGAAACTGCAACACAAACAAGTTCTAATAACTTTTTATTTCAGAGACATAATCGTTCGATCGGGTAGTCAAATCTAGCTTCAAGGAAATGATGTTATCTGCGCTTGATTTGCCAAAAATTTATTTCACGAATTTCAATATGTCAGAGAAATTCTTCAGAAAGCATCTTCTTGGAGACTCATTCCGTTGTTCGAAGAAATATCAGTATTCAAACCCATTATTTTATTTATTTACAGATCACCCGTGTACAACCAATGGTAGAGAAAAATTAAATACGTCTTCTAGTTCTTTAGAAGACAAAGAAAGGATGATATTAAGGTTATAATTACAGCATATGCTTATTAGTAATTTATTTTGTCATTTATTTAGTTATTATGCACTTTTTATTACTCCTCCGTCGCACCTTTAACCTATTTTAAGCTGGAGGAGCACCATAGCTTTGTGATAAAGCTCACTAAAAATAAACGATCATTTCGTATGTTATCACTTATTAATACAGAACACCAACAAAAATTTTCTATGTTGTCATTTTCCAATAAGGATAAAATTCCCACAGCGAAATCTTATTGATCATAATAAGAATAACGAACAAACTTCGAGTATGTGGAAATGCGGGACATGCTCTCCTGGTACTTACAAATCAAATGACCGATCGATCGAATGATTACATCAGCAATGTTCCAGTAATAAGAAGCAGACCAGAAAGCATAGCCTGTTTTAGCCCACAAGTTGAACAAGTTACTGAATCAGCTCCAAAACTTGTTTTCCTAAATTAACTTAACACAGAGGTGCAGAGAATTCTATTACTCTCAACGACTCTCTGAGTCTTTTAGTAATAAGAAACATTGTGACTGCATACAAATACAAAGCATTAGGGTTGTATAGACACGGTCCAGTACCTGCATTGGAGACGGCCATGGTGAGGTAGAGGAGCTCCTTGCTACCTGGTCCCACAATCAGGTGGTCTGTTGACAACTTAAAGCCGTCCTCCGACGAATGAAAATTGATGATCTCTCGACGCAGTGCCGCCAAGCCTGGTGACACATGGGGGTCATAAAAGTGGAAGAACTAAATTATTGTTAATCTAAATATTGTTTTAACAACATATTTGATTTTTTTTAAGTAACTGTAAAATAGCGTAACAGCAGAATAAGGAATATAAAGAGAGTGGTATCCATTTTGTGCATAAAAGATGGTATCCATTTTGTATAGGGGATGGCATCCATTCTGTGTATAAATGATAGCATCCATTTCGTGTTTAAGGGTTGGTATCCATTCCTTGTATAGGGGATGGTATCCATTCCTTGTATAGGGGATGGTAACGCAACAGTACTGCGGAAGGAAAGTTTATGTATTAGTAGAAGAAATGCATCAGATTTGTTACCTCACGACAAAAAGAGCAAGCGTCAGCGCACCTCTGACTGGAAGGTACTCGGTGCGGTGCGACCACTGCTGTAGCGCCCGCACGAAGCAAGGAGGAGCGGGGAATGGTGATTGGCCAAATCCAAAGTTGTATATAGTTCTTCCAGATTCCTGAAGATCTTTTATCTGAAATATTGGAGCAGGTGAAAATTTAGGAGCATTTAATTGCTCTAAAATTCTATGATCACTTGAGTTAGGGCTTACAAGAAAAAACAAACTGAAACTGAAAAATGAACTATTTACCCATTTATTTTCCTCTTTCATTGCCTTCTTTAGGAATTGAAAGTATGTACCGGTGAAAGTGATGTTTGGCTACATTGTTAGACACTTTTAGCTGAAGCGAGTACGTTTCATTGCCTTGGTTATCTGCGTTAACTAAACATATGCTTCACAAAACTGTCGTCAGTATGAGAACCAAATTACCCATTCCATGAAGCTCGAGACCTAACATATCATGAAGCTATTATCAGGAACAAAATTCAATATGTTTCACCACTCAGTCTTATACACGGTGCGGCAACATAACTTTTTCAAAGCAAGCGCTTTGAAAAAAGGAAGTTATGTTGCCGCACCGTCTTCTGTGAGATTCCTAAACCCACCTTCTCGTTGAAGGCGAGGTTGGAGGCCGTAGATGCCGTGCGAAGGTCTTCTCGCAGAATAAATTTTTCTTTATCGCGGAAATGCTCAACGTCATTCATTTTGACTCTGTTTTCTTCTAGTAAAATTTCTGCTTAACGAATTCCAAGAGGAGAAAATGAATTGAATGAGTTACCACTTTTTTTACAAGTTGTTCCTAAAAACACGAACCAGTAATACTAGATGCAATCTGACATGCTAAAAACTGAAATCGCTCATGGCGATCCATTTGCCATGAAATCGCTCATGGCGACACTGATTCATTGGTATAACAGTTCAAGTCAATACGCATCAAAATTTAATATTATAAATGCAAATATTTAGGGGGAAGCAGCATACTGTACCCAATTATACATTTAGATTTGACCGGAAATGAATGTCTTAACAAATTCAAAGTATTCGCAGATCTCTGGAGACACTAGCTAATTTCATGGGACAGACATTCGATTTCCCGATTTGGTGTTCCCGTGACGCAAAAGGTTGATGATCCCTCATGGCAGTTGGTGTATTTTAATCAATATTAAAGAAATTAAATGTGACTTAGGTAGAAACTAAAATGTTCATTTACTTGAGCTAAATTCAACAGCCAGGAAAAGTAACGCTATTCATTATTATACTGGGAAAAGGACGTGCAGACAACATAGATACAGTAGTTAAAGCACGCACAAATATAGGACATTGATTGTGAGAAATTTTTCACTCCTTTTTTGGAGGTAAGGGATGAAGGAAGAATATTCGAAAAGGTAAGGTTTCCCTTAGTTTTAGAGAATAATGGATTTTACAATATAATTACTTCATTGGGAGTATTCTAGGTGACTTCAAGTAAAATGAACGAGCAGGAATGAGACATCACAATAAATGCTAACAAACAGTAGTATCGTAGGGCTCATCAATATTCTTTACTTCAAGAGTTTTCTTTCAGAAATAAATATTTGGATGATATTTTCTTACTTGAGAAGTGTCCCAAATGGTCACCTTGTGTTGCTAGTGCACCCCAGAGTAATACCCGTTAACTCATATCTGGACGGAACACAGCCTTCAGTGAAAAATCGTAAGTTAGTAAATAGCCTAAATCAGTCATCCAAGGCGGCCGATGAAAAAACGATGAACCCAGTCCAGGCGAATGAACTAAAGACGAAAATACCGATCAAAGTATTAGACACCTGAAGATTCTAGTTGGCAACGTACAAAATATTCAGCCGAAAATGCACAAAACAAACGCAATTGAGTCAACCTTATCAAACGATATCATAACCATCAATGAAAAGTGGTTAGATGTTAGATATAAATGAAAGCCATCTCCCAGTGGAAGTTTCAGTGAAAGGATACTTTTACCACAATGTCAACAAGGCCTCGCTCAGTAACACAGGTGTTGGCTCTATAATCTGTGTAAAAGAAAAACTGCAACCACAATTTAAAACCAAACGAGTAAAAATAAAATGGAAGCACTACATCTCACCATCTACGCGCAGCAACGAGAAACTCAAAATTGTACTCGTATAGAGTAACCCAACTTGGACAGCAACCGATGATGATGAACGCTATGGGTTCCTTGAAAATATTCTCAGTACTCTTTATGTAGCGCTAATTATGGGTGACTTCAATCTGCCTTACATAAACTGGACTATGTAAAAACATTGTTTTGTTTTGCAGCAGTGTTTATGCCCCACCATTTATATTACGATCCTTCTCTATTAAAAAAAAATCACGAAATTAACTCTTTATCTATATTTCTTGTACTTTTTTTGGTAATACAATGTATAACGTTAAAAGTAAAAGGTACCACTTAAATTTTTAGACTTTTTCCCCTCTGTATCAACTGTTTCCGACCATAAGGAATGCAACACAATTAATCTTTCAAGTTTGTTTTTAGTCTTATTTTTTCTTTGTTCAAGGATTTTGAAGATTTCAAAACTTGCGATCAGTCACAAACATTTTTCAAAGTATCGGTAAATGTTACAGAGAAAAAGTTGACAAAATATTCAACATTTTCACCCACAAAAAATAACATAGAAGTAGTAAAATGGTAACTCATTCTCACACATACACACACAATAATTTCACAGGCCACTGGTGCTCCAAATTATTTCGAAATTAACGCACAAAATATTCAAATCATATTAAACTACACGTTATGAAACGCTCGCTTACCATAACACAAACTTTCACACGTTCCCTCATGCTGTGAGTTATGTCCCGTGATACCGTGAGACTCGCACGTCCCGTGATACCGCGAGACTCACACGTCCCGTGATACCGTGAGACTTACATACATGTCCCGTGATACCGTGAGACTCGCACGGCCTCCGATACCGTGAGACTTACTCTGCCTTTAATAACGCGAGACTTGTCTGCTCCACCGTATAGTCAGTTTAACAACAACGCTAGTCTGTCTGCACACCATTCGAAGAGGTTCTAAGTCAGAGCGTTTCGCCAATAAACGCATAAAGCTTCACTGAAATATTATATCTAGTTATGAAGGGCGAGATTCTCGCTCTGTGCCGACACCGCAAGAACCACTTGACAACTCAGGCTTTATCTAAGCACATCGTCGACTCCGGGCCCCAAGTGAGGCTGCGGGGTGACCTTGCGGCCATTGCCTTCAACAAGGCGCTGAGAGCTTGTCTTTTCCTAAACTGGTTAGATTTCTCTACTAAAGCCTGCTCTTCAGCTGAAATATACAATAGAAAAACACAATAGTTTTCTCACGCACACATGTGTGCCACCTTCACACTACGAAAGCGCACCGACAATAGAGCAAAATAGATATATTTATTCTTCTTAGTCATTCAGTAGAGTAGGATTATGTAATACCTGAGTTCAACGTTCTAAGACTGGCTTCTACTTAGCATCTTTAAGTGATTCACTTTTTCTAGAGTATGGTTAGGAGTACGAATGAAAGTTTTCATAGGGTCATGAACAACTTTGTTTATAGTTATTAGATAATAAACACGTGGGTATGTAGGTTTGATCTACAATTTAAAAATTCTGTAGCAGTGCTCCATTCTAAAAATGTTGATACAAATTTTTCGTGTAATGGTAAACAATTTCTTGAAACTCCTTGATCGATTTTGATAATCACATCAACAATACATTTTTTATGAATATAGCAATTTAAACACTTACAGTGGTAAAAATTTCTTCCTTAAAGAAATTTCTTCGAGTTACTTCAATTCTGTCAATGAAGTTGCAAGTCCAGCACGAAATCTGAGTAAAAAATGTCAGATGTACGTTAGACGTCCCTAGTCCGTCAGTCTCACTCTCTGACTTTTCGACTATCGCATACATACTCCACCGGTGACTGACATGCACAGTCTCAGTTACTTGAGAAAACTTCGGGTTGTAAAGTCGAACTGTGATTTCTTTGTAAAATGTAATCAAACCCTCCGACTGAACTACGAAAAGTACTTGGGTATGCCAAAACAAACAAACAAACAATCTTTATTTCCAATCGAGTACACAGTACATAGACATTAGTACATTGGTTTTTCAAATTCTTAAAGTTAACATTCTAAGAGTAAGGGTGATGGTGAGCTCCATGCGACGATCCCGGGAGGTTGATGGGTGTCTTCATGGGCGGGGAGTTAAGTGCTTAGCGGGTTGAGTGCACGGCGCTGCGTACGAGAAATAACTCTTGTCCTTGGCCGGGTTCGAACCCGCAGTCTTTCTACATGAAGCAGAGACCCGAAACAGAACACGGACCACAGACCACTCGACCACGGTGGCTACCAACACCAACTTTTGCTTTGAAGGTTTTCAAATAACCTTTCTGTGTTTTAATGTCTTATGAAACAATGAAAAAAAGCTATAATTATACTTTCCAGGATCGTTCTGTTTGAGTTCGTTTCGGGCTCTCAGGAAAAATCGTCATTGCAGATCATTACTTTAAACTACCTCTGATCCGTCACATTTTATTGATTCGATCCAATACCACGCTCCCCCATAGCACCACTAATATAAATCAGTAAAGTATTGTTATAATTATGTTCGAAAGTTCAGCTTTTGTTTTTGCGTATATGTAGCGGAATTTTTCTTGCACTGTAACTGAGTACTTCACATAAGTGACCAGTGCTCGTGCTGCCACGTCCTTGGTTTCGACGGTTCGAAACTCCATGTAGCCCTTAAATTATCCCTCCTTGTCACGTACGGACCAGGAAGGCTGACCGACTGATAGATTTAAACTATTTCTTCAAACTTGCAGATCATGGCAGCTTATCCCTACGAGCCTCCACCTCGCGCCACAAGATGGCGTGACAGTTACTGGAAGTATGATCACTAGCCTTAAGATGCTAGCATTAACAATTCAAAACTATTGCCAGTTTCATGTGTACCTGAATGAAATAAAGTTTCTTTCTTTCTTTCTTGCCAAAGTTTTCTTTGATTGCGGTAACAATAACTCACTTATTTCTTAACACGTGCTTAATGGTGATGAAATGAAGGTTCATGTCTTCACATGAAATGAGTCGTGGCAATATAAAAAATGACTCAATATCAATTTGATCACACTTAGTTTTGGAGGCAAAGAATTTAATAACAGCGAAATATATTTTGATATTTTTATGTTATTATGCAAGTACTTGCATCATGGCAGAAAATTTGAACTTGTTCTAGTATTCAAAGTGACTTGGAGTATTTCTTTAATGCTTCGTACCTTAACAAGAAGCATTGAGCAAATACGAATTATTATCGCTTGCCCTTCAAGGAACATAACTTTTTAGGATAGGAACACAACTGTATTTACAATAAGTATTTTTCTCGTTAGAACCCCTACCTTTAAAATCTTATGCTTAATGAACAGAACATGGACTTTATGAACCCCGCCTGGATTGTGGTTCCCATAACCGCCTTACTGGTACCAATGAGCTCCAAGTCCATCACACATGAGAAAAATTTCTCCAATACATCCACTCTACACGTTTATAATTGCAACACAAGTTAGGTCTGACCTAGAATGGCACGCTTGGAACTAATGGATTTTCTTTTAAAGAATTTATTTTCATTGTTTCATGTGTCGATGCTGTGCTGAAATATCTCAATGATGTGTAACAAAGTGGCTAAGATGTGCTAACATATCTCAGTGATGTGTAACAAAGTGGCTAAGATGTGCTAAAATATCTCAGTGATGTCACAATATGCTGAAGCTGTGCTCAGCGTGGAAATGAATCTGTGCCAAAAATTTCTATCGATGTACTTAATTAGATGCAAGGAAAAATATGTCCAGTTATTTTTGTGTGCATTTTTTGAATGGAATGTAATCGCGAAGAAAACATTTTTGAGCTACAAAAAGTTCAAAAAGAGACAAATAGTGCTTTGCAGCTAGAAATTCATTGGAAATTTTTACCAATTATTCACCATATTTTAGTACTCACAAATGCTTAGCTGAATTTATTTTTAGGGCAGTGTATCGAATATAACAAAGTCTAGAAATTAGTTTTGATGCATTAAGACTACAAATCACAGACATTGAAAAAATGGAGATTAAACTTAGTTTTCTAAGTAAAATTTACGTCACTCGTCATTCGATAAAATGCTAAAAAGATTATGAGGAAAACATAATGACTTTTTCCTTAATACATTTCCCAGTGCATGCCACAAAAACGGCAATTATTTATAATGAAGATCTGTTGTCAAGTCTATTGTAATTATTTTAAAAGTGAGCTTACCTGTAGTGAGGGCTAACACAATTTATTTGTAAGAAAACATACAAAACTATCTTCAAAGAACAGTCCATGTAGATCATTAATGTGTTCAAATAATTTATGCGTACAATCTAATTCGTCGTTCAAGCTGTAGAAAGAGACACGTTCATGATAAGTTTGAACTTCAATGATGGGTAGGAATCACCTACTGTAAATCAAAGGGTCAAATCGGTTTTGATGCATTCTTATCAATAACTTAATGTGTAACGAAATTGAATCAAAGTTGTTCGATTGAATGAACCACAAACTTTGTTAAAAACTGAAACATACTAGCAGGAAGTTTTTTAAGTAGCTCCTATTACCCACGATATACTTGCCGTTGAAAGATTTTATTTGACTCATTCAGATATGCAACTCTAAATGAAGCTGTATACCGTATGAACATTATTTGATGATGATCTGACTTTAATTTTTGTGCCCACTTCGAAGGCACAAATTTCAGCAAGTTTTGCACAGGAGACGAAAATAATTTTAAAAAAATATGTAAAACTTATTTGCGGATGGAGAAGAAACTGAATATTTTCATTCAATTAACACGCATTTTCTTAACAGCAGTTTGAGCTTCGACGTATTAAAATTTCAACATAGCTAATTGAATAAAAAATCGAAGATCTTTCAGAAGGTTACACCATATCGTGACGTCGGCCATGAACAATGGTAACTCCGTTTCCTTGGCTCGAGATCTTGTCGTCCAGAAGAGCTGGGTCGTTGTCTCCAGGCTCAGGGAGTGTAGGCAGCATGTAGACGTGGCGTGCCAGAACCGACAGGACCACCAACTGACCCAGCAACAAGCAGCACAAAATTGCTGCAAAATTCACATTAAAAAATTATAAAATACTTATGGTCAACAGAGTGTCCGATTTATCTTACGCTTGTGAGCGTTGAATTAAAAAATACATGTAGTTATTTAAAGCTGTCTTGAATTATGTACGGCTAAACTAACGGATTAATTTTATTTGATGAACACTGGTGAGAATTAGAGATGATATGACTTTATCAACAATTTATTTAACTTATTTATATCTATATAATACAGCACTATGATTTGTCAAGCATATTGAAACAAGTATTGAAACGATTCAAGTGGAAAGTTTTGAAAGCGAAATTTGTAATTAACTCGAAGAATTCCACTTCAAAATACTGTATTCTCTTTCAAGAGTCAAATCAACGTACGTTTTTACATACAATCAAGTTGCTACCCGACAGAAATAATTCCCATTTTTACTATTACTCCAATTGAAATATGGAAGTGGCTCACTGTTTGCGTAGACGGAAGGCGAGATGGGCGGTGCACAAGGTATGGCACCGGAGGGCAGCAAGATGGCCATGAAGATGAGAGCTTGGAGCCGGAGGAACACTAGGCAGAGCTGGAATACGATGATCTTCTTGCCGTAGTGGTGATGCCGGAGCTCAGGGATGGAAGATTTGAAGGTGATGACGAAGGCCCACAACGCTAACAGGAACGAGGTCGTCGTGATCGTAAACATGTACACGTGACCCTTGTATGGACTGAAGTCGCCGAAATCATAGCTGAAATTTATTAAAAGTTTATGAAATGCCCAAGACGCTTAGTGATTTATTTGAATAATAAATGCGACATTTTCTTTCCCAGATAAGAACAGTGTATTTTTAAATCCGATGCTCTGATTGTAAGCCAGCGATTCCAGAAATATTCCTCGATTGATTATTTTGATTTTTTGTTCATGTTCGGCAACGGCGGCTCCGTGATCACGTTGGTAATAAAATTCGGTCAGAGTATTAATTAGTTGATGTGGATGGCTTTTAAGAGAGATTATTTCAATTCACACACTAAAATTAAGATACCTTTTTCAATGCGAGACGTCTTTCTGCTCCTTTGTTCAAATTTCTCTCAGTACGAGAATATATTTGTTCAAAAATAGTATTCGAATGTTTCCAATAGTAGTTACGGTAGTGAAAAAACCTTCAAGTGCCATCATTTTCGAATGACGTTATTGTTCCCCTTTCAATAAGGGGGCACTAACGATACAAGTGAAAAAGTTTGCAAAAATTTTATGATCCAATTGGGTTTTATAATACTGAGTTGAATAATAATGAAAATAATAACAAAATAGTACGAAAATCTCCTTCTCATTCTGTACGAATAAACTTAGAGCAGAAACTCACAAGCCTTCTTTCCAGAGAGAGAGTCCTATGATGGTCATGACGATCTGGACGAAGGGGTGTTGGTAGATCAGCATCCTGATGAAACGGATCTGTAACCTGGAGAGACAATTCAGGTTGTGATTGCGAGAAAACATCGCTAAGCCCTAAACCTGATTACTGACACCCAAGCATGGATTCGAAGGAATGTGTAGCTGTCTCACAAACCTCCTCGACTTTTTTGGAGAAATTAACCGTATATATGACTGTATGAGCCGCAAACCTTGTATACCTCGACTTTCAAAAACCATTCAACAAAGTTTTCCATGAAAGGCTACGTCCAAAGTGGAAGCGCATGGAATCCAAGGCAATTACTTTCGATGGATACGAAACTGACATATTGATGTCACTCAACGACCGACAATTCAGGATCAAGCTAGTTATTTGATGCATGTAACATCAGGAGTTCTTCAAAGGAGCGTTTTAGACCTGCTCCTCTTCATCATCCGCATCAAAGTCCTTGACGTCGGAATGATCAGTAAAATCAATAAATTTGTGGAGATACGAGACTTGATCACAGAGCGTTGAGGGTGAGGGAGAGGGTGCGGGTGCATGTTTGAGTGAGGGTGAGAGTGAGAGAGTATGCCTGCTGGGGATGGGCGACGCAGTATTTAACAAGTTTGGTTCACGTTCAAACATGAGCTGTGAGGGGAGGATGGGGTGATGGTACAGGAAGACTCTCACGGGCTCACAGCGTTACGAGTTCTCAATTAGCCAGGAGCATCTGACACACACATACCCAGCCTACATTAATTCATATTTGGAGAAAGAACGATTACGCTTTCAAACTAAAAAACACCTTTCCTACTGTTAAATTTAGGGCAGGAGAATATTGATTTGAGGTCGCTTCTCGTCCTATAATAAGGGTAATCTTCTCATCAAAAAACGCATGAATGTGGCCATGTATCCTGATATTTTGCGAAAATTTTATCCAGTCAGTTGACATGATGAAATTGGGAGAAAATTGACAATTCCAGTAAGACAATGACCCCAATCATACTGCTAAAGCAACTATAAAATAGTTTGCAGATAATAATGTAAAGATGTTGCCCTGGCCCAACCAATCTCCGTATCTGAATCCAGAAAAAATCTGTGGCAAGTCTTAAAAGTTAAGGTTAGTTGGCAAAAGTCATGCAACTTGCATGATTTAGAAGAGATTTGCAGGGAAGAATGGGCAAACATTCTTGCCGGTATGTGCAAAAACCTTACTTCAAACCATAGAAAATGGTTACATGCTGTTGTAGTAAATAAGGGATACGTAAAAATATATTAAAATAAATTTAGCATTGTGTATTGAATACTTTTTAGACTAATCATTTAATATTTTTTATTATGAAATCTCTTTAAAACTTTTTGAAAACTTTTAGAGTATTAATACGAGTATACTAGTAATGATGTTAGCTATAAGTTGTTATAATTTATAATTGTGATCATTGTCACGTACAGAAGAAATATTAAAAAGTTTGATTTTGCAAGACGTATCAAATACTTATTTACTTAACTGTAACTAGTAAAGGGTATTCAACAAGGTAGTAAAATAATAAAACAAAGGGTGATTAAACCTCTCGTATAAGGTACCCTCTCAAATAAAGTAGACATAATTCGGTGTGCATCCTCTATCTTGTACGAGGTTCACCTGCATATACAAATAACCAAACTTATTCCCACTGTGTTTTGTATGTGGGCCTCATTTAGCACCAGGTAAAATATAATAACCGTTACAATATACTCTACGAGTGGCCAACACTAAGATAGTTTTCCATAACCGACAGGTCTCATTTAGATACTTCATTTCTAAAGAATAGTGTCAATTCTTGTCCCCCACTTGTTGACAGGCGTTTTGGGGCACACGGGCCAGCAGCAGGGCCAGCAGCAGCACGGCAGTCCTGCCCAAGGCAGCACCTTGCCCTCCAGAGACGTCACGAAGGCGGACTCGCCTCCGAAGTAGGACATGGTGAGCTTGAAGAACTGCACCATACACAAGGCGAAGTACAGCTGCGACGCTATGTCCATCAAGACGTTCGCCTTTGGGAATAATATTCCCAAGAAAGTACACAGACCAACCACCTGGAACAAGTAAAGGACACGGTGTTTTCACATGAAAATGTCCGGTTGAATATATTTTACAGAGTCTACTCTCTAATGTCAAGCAATTTGTTTCAAATTTTTACTTTGCATGTATATCAACAGATTCATTTGCTCAGGAAATTTGAATACTCAGCGAGTCAACTCATAGAGCTTGATCGTGACCAGATCTTAACTACATAAATCGATAGAACAGCTCTGACTAAACACTTGTCTGTGTCGTGATAGTTATGATATATTCATAAGTTTTCATATTTCAGGGCGATGTGTAAAGCGTATGTATCGACAGCTACGTTAGAAGTGTGGGACTACAGGATCCCGCCGAACCAGCTACGTAAACAAACCATTAAGTCTATCAGCAGAGGCCCAACAAATATACTGAGCCCCACAAGACTTTGACTCATAGGCACAACAGCGTGGTTAAGTGTGACTCTACAACAAAAATTAAAAATGAATAACAAAAGAAACATGTTAAGCTTGTATAAGACGGCCATGAAGCGAGAGAAAAGAGGACTTGGAAGCTAGACCTCAACAACAATGTAGGCTTATGCAGAGAGCGACATCGAGGGCATAGGTGTAGGTTTAGGGGATAAAAGGTAAAAGGTTTAGAGGGTAAAAGGGGAATTGAATTAATCATCACACCGACGAATAACAGCAAATTTTACACGTGCACTTAACCGTGTATAATGGGAGGGGGAAGAATTAATTACGAAATAGCAAGGAGAGTAAGGGGAAAGATTAGCGTTATTGCTGGGTCGAAAATGTGTGTTAAACATCGAAGCATATCATCAGCAACGGATCTCCAGCGTAAGGGCAAGTGTTAACAGTGTTATTGCCAACGTGATTGAGGTTAGCGACAAGGCAGATTTCGTAATTTGATTTGAACGCCATTATTTAACTTAATTGTTCCGTGTCTACACTTAATTACTCAGCTATTAAGTATGTAATTGATCTGCAATAGTGCACTATTTAATAAGACATCATGTGTGGTTCATATGCCAAAATGTGGTAGATGACTCACATTTCCCATTCCGTGATATTTAGAATGACATGTATTGATTTTTCTGAATGTATCATTTACCCTCTCTATAGCCATTGAAAAGAAGTACTGGGAACACCTTTTACCATATCATGTGTTCAGAGGATTAGAGTCCCTCTAGTGCGATTATGTATATTTGTTGCTTTTAATTAATTATGTTATTTACAAGTATTATTTGAAATATGACGGTAGGACAGCATGCAGAAAAACCATGCATTGAAACTAAGATAACATAATTTATGAGAGAGAAAAACTCATAAACAGTTAATCATTATACAATATGTCATTATACAATTAAAGTAGGCAGAAAAGCATTACCCTTTTTATATGCATTAATTAATCAATCAATTATGTGATAACAAATAGATATTATTCATCACCCACTTTTAATACGTATCGCCACACCTGATCAACTAAGAAAAAACTGTGACACTGATTGAGTAAACTGCTAGAAAACAGTGTGGCATGACGCGGGATAAACTGAAACAGGCACAAAAAAGTAGTAAATTTACCGGATAAACTGATAGCACAATAGTGATGCAGAATTTACGATCTGGCCGGATGTCTTTCTGTATCTTGAGGACGGTGTCGATGAAAACGATGATAAGCACCAAGAACCCTAACGAGGCCAATCCCAGCATCGCGTAGCCAGGAGGCCCCAAAACTGGAAAAAAAGAAGAGTTTTAAAAAATATCAACTACAACTGTAAAACATAAAGAGTCAGAGATGCTCAACTTCGACTAGGAGGATAAAGAAGTCGAAGACAGATGATTCAATCTACATTATCAATTTAGTAAACTCTTCAATTTTAGTATTCCTTGGACTTAGCAACGAAAACAGAACGATTAACAGGAAATTCAACAAATTGGTGAGAGAATATCTTCAACATATGAGAATCAACGCATGACTATTTGTTTCAGTTACTTGATTAACTATCTTACTTGTAAAATATTATAAAAACTTGCATACCACCTAATTTTCAGATATGAATTAACTGCGTAATTTGTACATACTTTTTCTGAGTAATTTTTACTTTTATTCTTTCTATTGATCTTTTTTTGTAAGAACTGATTTCCCAAGCTTTCGAGAGATAAGCAAAACTCGTTTGATGAATGCTTTTGTAATTTTAGAACTTGCAAGTACAGGAAGTCATGAACCATCGACTCAGACACCTTCCACAAATACATTACATACATATGCTTGCTTGCTGAGTGAAAATAAGAAGGCCAAATTTTCTCTTATGTTTACAGATGTCATTTTACTCATTGTAGAATATTTGTGACAGAGAGATTGAACGACTAAAACATAATAACTGAAATAAACACCGTGTAGAGTTGGAGATCGTAAAATTGGGCGAATTCAACGGACGAATTAGTCAGAGTTCACCCCACTGATTGCAATCATTGATACGCAGTTATCAGTAAGCATGATCACGTGCGGCTTGGGAGCTCTATAAACATATATAAATCGGAATTTAATGCTGGCGCGCATTAAAATGTTAAGTACACCAACAGTTCTAAAAGTTGTTGATTTTTAGGTTTGATTATTTCAATTTGGGAAGCCAGATTAAATTCAAAATATGTTTTGCTTCATGACATAGACGTTGCCTTTATAAGTTGTTTTACTGATGTTACTAATCGAAAGACACGCGCTTGATTTCTGTGATCGTTGTGCCGACCTGTGTTCGTACCAGCTAACCCCGCCCTAACTCAGGAATTCAGCGCAAATGAGGAGACTTAGTCACTCAATTGCGACAGGGTTTATTTCGCACTGCAATAGACGTTCGGCATAAACAAAGTGGGAGCCAAGAGAGGCGGGTCGCTCAGGAACAGGTATGTAGCATGACCCTACTGGCGTGCCGCGGTTGCCATGTTGTCCACCCTGCTTCTGAACACAACACAAGCAAACACTAGCAAGCACTACTGGGTACACTGGGGGCAGGAAAAGAAAGGTGAGGGAGTATACCTCGCATTTAAGTTGGACTGAAACTAATAAAATACACGTGTTGGAACCTCAATTATGAATAATAATGCATCGACGAGAGAAGTCTCAATATTAACCTTTAGATATTAAATTTCAAGTTGTTTTACATATACTGATTTATTAACTCAATTAAAAGTAACGAATTAATGACAAGAAATACAACGCATTAATGAGTCGATCAAATAAAGGATATTGTATCAATATTTCCTTCATTATTATGAATATTGTTCCTTGTTCCTAGTTCATAAAAGTATTTTGGGATGTTATTTTTCAAGTAAATTTAGCAGTGCAAGTCAAAGTCTAACTTCAAGCATAAATGTACATCGCTCACGCATCAGTGCAAATGTTTTGGAAAAGTACGGGGCGATGATCTACTGCGATTAAATTTCGTTTTTCAATAGAATTTCCGAATTTCAGTGACTACGATTTTTCTTTTTCCACAATACATGCAATGTAAGAGAGGACATGCAAGCTACATGCAATGTAAGAGAGGACATGCAAGCTACATGCAATGTAAGAGAGGACATGCAAGCTACATGTAATGTAAAAGAGGATATGCAAGCTATATGCAATGTAAGAGAGGACGTGCAAGCTACATGCAATGTAAGAGAGGACATGCAAGCTACATGCACTGTAATATGTTAAAGACGATCCATTGCTATGAAATCAAAAAAATAAGCTTTCACAAACACTGACCACATTTAATCATGTACTTGAAGAGATTTTGTCGAAAAGTTAGATCAAATTAGATACAATTGATTGGCTTTGAGACTGAGCCGTAAAAAACATATGATCATAATGAAAACATTATATTGAGAGGCATTAGATTTTAACAATAGACATACTGCAAGTGGAACAATGAACAACAGACATGTTGCAAAAGATACTTATACAGTGCTTATACATCGCACAAACTTATATTTTTATGAAATGCTGGATCATATTCTGGCTGAATGTCATATGAGCGAATCCTTTACAAGTAATTTCCTTCCATACATTAAATTCTTTACAGAAGAGACGATAAAACGTGGGCGCCCGCTAACGGGGAGACATTGCGGTGTTGATAATTTGGTTTCTCTTTGATGTTGAGGCTCAATTTTTATGATGGCTGACTACTGCGTACAAAGGAGACTATTTTTAGGCTACACACCTACCAAAAAAGCTAATACTCGTACCGTTGTGGGTGTACGTCCCTTCTATATATTGACAATGCGTAAGAAATAGAACTGATATTAAGAGATCGTTAAAATTTAAGCAAGGATCAAGTTTAATGACTCATACTTTTGAAGTTCTGCCGTCCACAAAGTATAGCGACCGTATCATAACTTGCAAAGCTGTAATAAAAGGAAAGATTTCAAAGGAATGAATTGTTAAAAGTTGTGCTGTGCGCTGAAGTTGTGCAATGGACTATCAGAAGCGACGTTTCGTGGCTAACAATTAGTTTTTTAAATTTCCCTTTGCCTACAAGCTCGTAATACAGTTGTTGTGTTAGAAAGCCCGTGTGTATACCATGACAAGTAAATCAATTCTTCACAGGATGGTCAAAGGAAACATGTCGACTGGCTTTCACTGTCCATCAGAGACTCATTTGGGAGACGAGTGCACTTCAGACTATCTTTTCCTGTCAACTCTTGAGTTCTGCCGTTAATCTTTACACACACATGCAGGCTTGACAGCTGCAATACTCTATGATCAGCGAATATAAAATCACGAACCGAAATACACAAGGAAAGGAATTGAAGACAAGATTGTCTTAAAATTTAAGTCAATGTTCGATAAATTATTGAGATCCAATTGCAACCTGAGGGATTTGTGACCACGAAAGAATCACCACGAACATAACCATCAGTAAAACCTCAGAACAGCTGGTAGGAAATGAAGTAAGTTTTGTCTATAATTGAGTGAGAACACTCAATGTCTCGATGCATCACAGAATAAATGCTGCTGCAGATTTGGCAAGAGGCTTCTGTGCTCTGACAGAGTATTCCTTTAGTCTATTATTGAGGTGTTCCACCGATGAGTGGGAGACATTTCCTATTTTACAGAATCAAATTCTGAGTTAATGTTCAGCTCGTTATTGATTTTTTTAAATATTAAAATTTTTCCAAATAAAAAAGAAAGGATCTAATAGATCATTGGGGTAGCTTACACCATCATTAAAGACTTTCTAAAAACTCCCCAATTTAAGAAGGGTAGGATACGTTCTTTGCAGTGACTATAGCAGGAAAATTTTAGATGAAACGGAACAAGAAAAGGACAAAATTCCACGTAGAAGAGTATTCAGTGCAGTCTTCTCACTTCTTCAACACTTTGTGTTTTGTGCCAGGTCCTTATTTCCGTGGATTCGAATGCCCCTGCAGCCCTCTAACGCTTCCAGATCATCGCAATGCATCCGTACGAGCCTCTACCTCACGTCACAAGATGAACGGTAATTGTCGTTGGAAGCATGATCACCAGCCTGAAGATGTTAGCAATCAAAATGGAAAAACGCGTTGCATATTTCACGTATACTTGAATTAAATAAAGTTTCTTTCGTTTTGTTTCTGTGTATGTAAACACGGAGAAGAGAAATGACGTTCGCATACCTGTTTACCTAAAAACTTACGAAGAAAAATATTAAGACTGGTGAAAACAGCAAACGTTTTTCACCGACAATTACGGACTTAAGTATTGAGCTACTGAACATCACGGTATAATTATGAATAGTGAAGTATAAAAATTGAAATTAACACGTTTGTTGCGATTGCCTAGCTCGTGCAAATCTTTACTTTGTACATACAGTCACTAGAAAGCTTTGAAAAATTACAGAACCTAACTTGAGTGACCCACCGGTCGGTTGCATCGCAACAAACGTGTTAACACGTTAAGTGCGATACGACCCACCGGTGGGTCACTCAGGTTAGGTTCTGTAATTTTTTCAAAGCTTTCTAGTGACTGTGTGTACAAAGTAAAGATTTGCACCGGCTAGACAATCGCACTCAACGTGTTAAGGTTAGTGTTCACGACTGAACCATGTTAAAGTTAGTGGAAAATTAACCAAAAGGGGGTTTCAGCTTATAAAATCACAAATTAAACCTACGTTTTTGGTTTAAACATATTTAAATTGCAATTAAAATCGTGTTTCTGTAATAATAATCAGTAGCTTGAACTGGAAACACGTACTTAATTCCCAATAGTGTTACAAGACTCAGTTAATTTCCAGTGCTGGATTGTCTTCAGAAACCTTAGTTTCACAATCAAAAGTTTCTTTTTAACACGTTTCCTGCGATTGCCTAGCCGTTGCAAATCTTTACTTTGTACACTTAGTCCCTAGAAAGCTATCAAAAAATTACAGAACCTAACCTGAGTGACCCACCACTGGGTCACTTCACAGGAAATATGTTAATGGCATCACTGATTTAGAAACGCACGACACATCCATGAAACAATTACGGCACAAGAAATACTCCAAGACTTACTGCTTTTTATCATCAACGGGCCAACCTAGGGGAAATTTCACAGTTGAACGCCCACACACGAATTAAAGCAGCCCATATATTTCAGCTAGAAGGTCGTAAAATCTTCAGCATCCTTAAATTAGTTTCGTGGGTTCTTAAATCTGCCGACATTGTATTCTTAATATTTTTCTTAGCTGAGTAGTCGAGATTATGAGCTTCCGTTCGAGCACTGTAGTAATGCTCAGAAAACGACTGCTGTTAAACATGTACTATGACACACGTGTCAGAAAATAAGCGTGTTTCTTGAAGGAACCTGCCAAAGCTCACTAGCCCTTGGGGTTGTACTGAATGACATGCGTTCGCTTGAGGGAACGGCATGTCGTATGGCGAAGAGCAGCTGAGAAATAGACTTACTAACTACTTTTGACAGCATTGAAAAACAAACATTTTTTGACACAGTCTTCATTGCGAGCTTTTTCTCCAGGCTCAAGGAAAATTCGGACATAAATTGGAACTTAGTGAATGCTTATTTGCTTTTTTCTGCAGCAGTTCAAAAAATAGTCAAATTTAATAATTACGCCTTGCCCATTCAGAAACATTTGTTCATCATGAAATTGTTCTTTGTAGTTGCAGTTGGCTTGATGATAAAATACATTTAACAACACGCATACGATACAGCTAATTTACTCGAACATTTATCTGAAACCTACTTCAGTAATACAAATTTTCGGCAAAATTCTCTTGTTCATTAGTTGACATTTTCGCATGAAACTGTCTCTTTACTGACGATATTATTTCAACAAATTGAAGAAACGGTTATTGCTTTGTTTGAGAAGTTTGGATATTCATGCCATTCAATCTAAAAGAAAATCCCTTTCATGAGCTAGCAACTGACACTCGTTGAGTTATTGATGATAAAATGGGTATGAGCTAATCCTGAAAGTATGAACATACATGAAATATTGGGACTTAAGTTGTTAATTTTCCTTGGTAAAGTCTTGGAGAGGCCTCGTTAGATAGAGCAGATTGTTGTAAGACAAACTCTTCAGCCGCTTTACATCAATTAAGTTCCTTTCTCTGACGTGGTAGGAATTTTAACAGAAATTTGCTATTATTAAAATTTGACTCACATGTTATTAGACTTTAAAGCAAAAAGCGCAGCAGAGTTACAGTTGCCAGGAGCTTCGAATGCTTGTTTAAGTGCACTCCCGCGTGGCCATGCTGTTAATTTTAAGTTTGTCCCTCAGCAGGCAGACTACTTATTTTCGCTAAATGTGATTTTTCCAAAAACCAAACATCAAATACCAGTTCCAGACTTCTCCAATGTTTCAAGAAGTCTGCAGTGTAAAACGCTGTAATGAAAAACTATGAAAAGCACTACTATAACATTTAAAAAATTTGGTGGAAAATTAAATTTTCCAAAAATAATGGTTGGCAAAAGAATTCATCATCATACGAAAGGGATCGCATGGATGTCGCAGTTGCGTGTATTTCCCCTCCACTAAAGTCAAAGAAAGTAAAGGATGCAAAAATTGAGGGAGAGGTAAAAAAATATTAGGCGGAATTTCGAATACTGACAGTATGTTTCGAGAGACGTACACTCATGAAAAATAAAAAAATGAGCCGACTTCTTTTCAGTGAAAACAAAATATTATTTAGGTTTTTTCTATTAACGAAATTCACTCAATGATTTTTAATTTTACATATTATCAAAATAGTTCATATAGTAAATAAGCATTTAAAGTAACTGATGGAAAAAAGCGAGTACATATTGTTGAAAAAAACAGAGTTGCGGAATGAAGGCAGGCAAATAAGATTTGCAAGGGAATTTATGATATCCTTAGAAAAGAAAAAAATAGAAATATCGTTGGCAGCTGTGAAGAGAATTGGTTTAAGTTGCGAAAGAACAGGATCAGTTATGAGGAAACCAGGATTTAGTCGCCCTTAAACCTCAACCGTCAAGGATGACAACAGGCTAATAATGGAATGGCAGTTTTGAAAAATCGAAAGAAAACCTTTGTGGATCACTCGAAAGAGTTTAAAACAGCAAACGGGAAAACACCATCGAGAATCAAAATATCAAGAAGAAAGAAAAAATTTCGATTCAGTTCAAAAAAGTATGCCAAGAAGCCCGTCTAAGTAAAAAAAACATCGCTAACAAAAAAAACATTAATTTCACTTCAAAAAAACCCTGCATCGCCAGGCCAAAGCCCTGATTTGAATCCAATAGAAAATATTTGGCCTATAATGTCTTATGCATGAGTAGTAAATTTTTCTACTGTTTTTTCCTTGTTGAATGGTTCTTTACTGTTTTTGAACCACAATTTTTCGAACACTATTGTCCATTTATATTCCCTAAATGATAAAAATTACCTTGACAAATTTTTTTGAACATCAGTGTACGTGACAACAATAAACAGCTGAGGCAAGAGTATCTGAACACGATGAAGGCTATAAGCGAAATTAACGACAATAATTAGGAGGGATAATTTAATTTTCAAATCTAATCACTCCTAATTTCTATAAAGGAAATAACATTATTTCTAAGAATTCAATGAGCTTTTCTTTTCAGGAGACATACTCTCAGTGCCTGAAAAAAACATCCTTCCTAATAGTGTCAGGTTTGTATGCTTCTTCGCAGTCGTGGTTTATTTATTCCTTTTTTGCTGAGAGTTTTGCTGATGGCGTCCGTCTTTTGAATGCAGGTGTTAGGAGAAAGAAAAATTTGTTTACTCACAAATATTGTGACCTGTCAGATGTTTGTTTAATTAGGAATCTTCATGTAAGGTGTAAATAGGTATATTCTTCATCATTAAACAAATCCAATTGAGAATATTAGACATTCATTGTTTGGAGGATAAATTGCTGTAAAAAACTGTCGCATCGCAGCATTTCGAATGAGTAGCAAAAGTCTAGAATAGCAAGTTATCAACTGTAAAATTTAACGCGAGATCCGTCCATTAATGATGAAACGAGTTACACCGTTGAGTGTTTCTTGTACAGTAATTCTTCCACGAATAGTTCTTGAGCTCCTAGAACAGTAATTCCATTCAGAGGAAAATTTTCATGGTGAAATGAGGTTTTTGAAGGGAATTCAGCACTGGATTTCCCTCTTTCTGGTAGTTGGTGCCGCAGTATTTGTTCAGCAGAATGAAAAACAAAGTGCGCACTTGTAGAACTGTTGGCGAAAGTTAAATTTTAAATTCCATAATAAGTGTTTGTAATCTTCAGTCATAATCATTTTGGAATCTCTGGTCACAACCCAGAAATGAAAGATTTATTTCACCAGTCAGCAGTGCCTAAGGACTCAAGCACCAGTTCGCATATTATCGTGTTCCACGTGCTTTAAATTTGCTTCAAAAAAACCTCTCACGCAGTTCACAAGTTATGCACAAATTCACCATAACAGCAAACTGATGACTGTTTTTTCACGAACGACCAAAAATTCTGATATCAATTTCACGCATTAACGCGCACAAAAATAATCGTGTAAATGAACATCAATAAACGTTTGTGACACAGCATCCAAGTTTACACTCGCTGCTAGACTAACCAATAATATTTACTTGGCACACAATTCCCGGTGTGCCTAGCAATCATTGTTTCAATGCATAAGGAAAACTTTGCATTTAATTAAGAGTTGAAATAAAACAGTATAGGAATGCAGATGGTGAGTGAAGAATTGGTAATTGATGCCACTGAAGTGTTGTATATTTTGTTGATGCATACTGCCGCAACTTTTTTTTACAGAATACGCACTTGTCTCTCAGGAATAGAAACTAGCCATCAAGTGCACTCTTTTGCATTGAGAAGATAAACTATCAATTTATACTGAAAAAATATATATAACTCAGTAAAAGATTTTTATCAAGTTTTTAATTTTAGCAACTATTACTCATCGAGGGAAAAACTGTTTTAGGGTTATGCATTTCAATGGTAAAGTACATGACAACATGACAAAAAATAAAAATGATGTAGAGCAGTTGTATTGCTAGGGACACATTATTTAAAGGGAGACAGCCTAATGGTTACTCTGTGCAGGAACATGACACCCCAAAGACAGGAGCAGGTAAAAAGTTCTGTCTTCTCTGACTGACAGTAAGCAAACTTGCCTCACCCTTGATCTTAGTTAACGCACAGCCTGACGCTGGGTAAATGCAGAAATCTGACCCAGGTGAGAAAACTATAAATAGTAAATTTGTCTGTCACGACTCTTCGATGTAGTGGAAAAAATGACCAATCTTCTATTTATTAATACGCTTAAAACTAAGTTCGTGTGTAACGCTCCTCATTATTATGAAGGCGCCGTGACTGGCGGTTTCGTGTCTACGCAGATACTATATATATAAAAGGTCGTATTTGCCCTTGTGGCTGGAGATCAAGAAGATCAACAATTATTTGACTTTGAGGCGAAAGATCAAGAAGAATAATTAGTAACTAATCAGTAAACGAGATTGTGAAAAGTACCAATAAATATTATCATCCCATTATTTATTAAGCTACTCACACTGCTCTCGCCCTTCACAATGGAGCGGAGGAGAGAATTAGCCAGAGAGAGACAAGGAAGATTTCGAGATAGACTAAGAACGGAAGAAGAACGGCAATCTATTCGAGATATGAACAGGAACTTTATGGTACGAAGAAGACAAAATATGAATGCCACGGATAGAGAGCATGAATTGGTGGAAGCTAGGAATAGAGCTGCTGAAAGAAGAGCTCGCATGACTCAAGAGGAAAGAGATGTTTACTTGAACGATTTACGAAATCGTTACCAGGAAAGAAGAGCGAATATGAGCCAAGAAGAGATAATTGAGCATAATTCCAATATAAGAGCACGAAACCAAGAACGAAGGCTGAAAACAAGTCAAATAAATAACGAACAATTTAATACAGGTCTCATGAGTGTCATATGTTGCTTCTGTTCTGCTTTTAGATTTCAAGGAGAGCTACTAAATTGCTGTCACAATGGTAAAGATCGCTTGCCCTCTTTACAAGAATGCCCTCTACTACTTCGAAGATTGTTGGAGTGTGATAATCATGAAGCAAGAAATTACCGAGACAACATTAGAAATTACAATGCAGTATTTTCATTTGCTTCTTTTGGTGCAGATGTAACAATGCTGCCTGGAAGGGGCCTTACTGTTTCCGCTTGCAGGGTCAGACATATCATTTCATTTCCTTCATACTTAACCTTATATGCTTGGAAGTGAGTTAATTATTTAAATCGTGTAATCTACATTATTTCGGCCTATAAAATACATTTCTTTCATTCTTAACCTTATATGCTTGGAAGTGAGTTAATTATTGAACTCGTGAAATCTACACTGGGTTCTGCTAGTTGGTATTAAAACCCCCAAGATACTGATAATGTGTTGAGAAATGCAGTGAATCATTTTTAATTTTTGTGGAATGAGAAATTTGTTTAGAAACAACATATATTATAGATCTAATTACAAATAAAACAAATTTCCTACTCATATATCTCATACACCAGCTATCTCATGCGATTAGTAAGCAACAGTTGGATTACTCAGTCAGTATCCATCTTGGTTTTAATTTTGTCGTTATAGTTTGCAAATAAGGAACCTAGAACCAATATCGAGTAACTTCTGAGACTATATGAACAGCTGGAAGGAGCAATAGAAAATAATCCGTGAAAAGAGTAACGTGTAAGGCTTAGAAACGCGGGAGGAAGTAGAGAAGCAGGCACAGCATCTACTCAGGCAGAAGTCAAAAGTATCGCACATCAGTGCCTGGAAGCAGTCACATCGGACATGATACAGAAGGCAGGTTTGAGGCATGCATTTCAGTTACACTCTCGTTGAAATTACTACTAGAACTTCACTTCACCGACCGTCACTTGGAATACAAGTTATTTGAGTGTGACCTGCGTGAACGCCATAAAATCAAATTCAGGAGTTCAAAAGATCTCGTGTCATTTTTGCCAGCTGCTGCTGATATTCCTGTAGGTGCATCGGCGATCTACGTTGCGTTATCAGCGCACACGCATTAAAATAAGGGCAGTTCATTATGGTAATATTAACAACATCTAATAAAAGCTACTCCAGATGAGTCGTGAGGTTCGCGCGACAGATTCGTGAGGGCGAAGACAGCTTCTCTCAAGCGCAATTTTTTACTGGGTGAGACAGAAAACGTAGTTTCCGATGTGTACTTTAGTTAACTATTCAGAGATACTTTTTGACTTGTAAGAGGCATACAAATAGCTCTTGGCGTATTGTGGTCATGTAACTTAGGATACAGTGTGCATACAAGCAAATGAGGAGTGTAAAAAGCATATGTATGGAATGAAGCAGAGTTTGTAACACTTTTACGGAACGTTGCAATTTGCCTTATGTCCCAAAATAAGGAAGTGAGAGAACTTCAGTCTTTTTAGTCTTCCGAGAAATTTACAACCACACAGTCCGTTACAAAACATACTTCACACAACAGTTAATATATATGGCGATTTCGACTGTTGTTACGTCCCTTTAACGACCAATAAACTTGAAAGAAAATCGAAAATAACACCCAGAGCTGTAACACTTTAATAAACGGCTTAATCGCTTCTGAATGTCGCAAAAAACTACAGTGATTCATTTCAGATTGACTTTTCAGGTGTGCAAGCGATGAGGTTAAGACGGACGAGTGAAGGTCAGAGAGGAAAGATGCGGAGGAGTTTGAGGAAGCAAACCGTGAAATTAGAGGGGAGTGGAGGTGGGGACTGAAGTGGTTCCCAATGCGTGAGACTGCAGGGCCAGTTGGGGCTAGTTGGTGCCAACGCCTACACCACAGTCTCTTCACTCGCTTATTTCGGTCGAGTTGTCTGATCTACTAAGAGACCAACGTCCGAGAGAAGTAAGAGGTGAGTGGGATTTATTGGTTTTTTAATGCGAGAGGAATACTTTTTTTCTCTGAACGTATCATAACACAAGATGATAACAAAATTTAGAATTCAGGGTTCATGAATAGGATAAATATTTCGAGCCCTGTACTACGAGTATTGTTATCGGCATGTGACTTGGGTATCGACCCAAGAATGGGCCAAACGGCTTGTTCCTATTGCCTCATTCTATTCTATTCTATTCTATTCTATTGATAAATTCTTAAAACTATTTCACTCTGTTAAAAATATGCCTCGTAATTTGAAGCTGCAATATCTATGGTACTCTAATTGGAACTGGAACCGCAATACATCCCTGATTCTGAAATCGTTGCGTTACTTTACGAAGACTCTGCCGGAGTACCAATAAACCATGAAAGATGGAGCAAGACAATTTAATGATTTACTGCAACGTCCAAAAAATCAACTCGCACCTCAAAATTTACTCAAAAATCTAATATTCAGTTTTTATAAGTTTGCCTTACGTTTATCATCCGGAAAAGTTACGAGCTGTTTCGTGCCCAATAATTATACTCTTCCAAATAAAAAATCGACTAAGTAGTCAGCAGATAATTCAAGACTGTGTTGTGCCGATTGTTTGGGCTTTCTTCAAGCTCCGATGGGCTATGGAAAAAAAGTAAATTTATATAAGACAATATTTTGTTACCAAAAGTACTGCCAGGTTTAACTTATTTCTCAGTCTACATAATCATCAATACGGATACAGCCCGATTGCTCGAGGTACGGGCAATTGAAAATGGCCATTACGATCGATGCTCCCCCAAATGTAAGTTCCATTTTCTACCAGCAGAGGGACGTAGTCAGCTGAGATCCATCGTAGAGCCAAACATACGTTGACAGCTTTATGAGTGAGGGCAGTTTACGGGAATGGTGTAGAAAATTTAAAGATGGGCGAACAGAAGTCCATGAAGATGGTAGACAAGGGCGTAAGTCTGTCGCTACTGTATGCCTCGTTCAGCGTGTTGATCAAATGGTCAACAGAAAATTTAAGTTTAGAATCATTGAATCTTTTGAAGAATTTTTAGAGATTTCAAGGTTTGCTTTGTAGACAATCGTTCGAGAACTCGGAAACCGGAAACTGTGCCCGTTAGGGCCAAGCCCGTTGTGTCCGCCAAGACGTATCTCACCTCAGTGGCGGCTAACTTCTTTGAAGGTATCGCGAAGCTTGTGTCACTATATGACAAATATCTCAACCGTTTTGGCGATTAAGTAGAGTAATAAGTTAAACCCTGCAGTACTTTTAGTTATATATTCATTATGTTGTGTAATTTTTTTTATATAGCATATAGGAGGTTGAAAAAATAGCTCTCGTAATTATTACTCCACTATACAGTGTATCTACGACAAGAGAATACATCAGGGTACCTTGTAATGGAGAAGAATAATTAATAGTTTTATCATTCAATAGTAACGATATCCTCGATGGAGACGGACTCCTGCAACTACTGTGGGGCGCCAGGGGTACTCAAGTGTGGCCGGTGTCGTGCCAGCTTCTATTGCTGCAAGGAACATCAGAGGTTGGACAGAAGAGATCACGCCGACATCTGCCGAAATTATGCCGTCAGGTCATCCCCAGACCAGGGACAGTAAGTAGTTTTACAATTAAGGAAATTTTTTGATTTTCCAACTAAAGAGGATAATAATCTTACGAACAGAGAGAGAGAGAGAGAGAGAGTAGGTAAGTTGTGTACCAACTGTGTAGGATGATTAATCTCTTAACTAGGGTGACGGTGTAATTTTTTGGTCTGGGAACTTGAGGAATACATTGTCTCGAAAGATTTCTAGTTCCTAATAATAATCAGTACAGGTGGCTTGTGAGTGTGAGATAGTAAAGCGTGACTTGATCTGAAATACAGTTCATACACCAGATGTTAACACAAGTACTTATAATTTCAGGTACCTAGAATCCACTTGCTTGATTCTGCCTGGAAATCTAATATTCACTGAAGAGCCTATTCTGGTTGGGCCAGTGGCTAACTCAGACTTGATATGTTTGAGCTGCTACAAGCCCATAACGGACAATGATTTCTATAGATGTCCAGACTGCAAATGGCCGCTTTGTGACAAGGTTTGTGCGAACGCCTCACATCATTGTGCTGAATGCGACATCCTAGCTAAGGACGAGGCAGGTATTGGTGTACCACAACATCGTGGGGTGACACCTCGTTACGATCTTATTATGGTGCTTCGAGGACTTCTGCTAAAAGAAACAAATCCCCGGGCGTGGAAAATTTTATTGTCGATGCAAAGTCATGCAGACAAGAGGAAGCAGGCTGACGATCCGTTCCACACTGCCGCAGTTAGGTATTTCACTGAGGTGTGCGAAGCGGGATTTGATGAAGATGATATCCATCATGTACGTGGAGCCATCATGGTAAATTGCATGTTATTAAAAAGTGCTAATGGTACATCTTTACGAGCTCTGTATCCTCAATTTCGCCTTTTCAATCATTCTTGTATCCCCAATATATCCATAAGTACAACACCAGAGGGAGTCATCACAGCTCGGGCATCTGTGACCATTGAGAAGCGAGAACCCCTTTGCGTTTCTTACACTGGAACAATGGAACCACTTTGGCAACGACAAAAATATCTCACAGACGTTTACAAATTTCAGTGTAGATGCAAACGATGTGTCGATCCAACAGAATTGGGCACGTATTTTTCTTCCCCAAGATGTCCCGACTGCCGAAGGTCCTTCATGCTTCCTCCCGGTGACGGAAGCGTCGATTTCTGGGTTTGCGAAACGTGTGGTCTACGATATGAGCTAATAGACGTCATGCAAGAAGTGTCGGAGTGGCTCCATCACATGGATATGAATGACGTCATAAATAAAAGGACGGTGAGGCAGTTAAGCAAGGATGTAGACAGAATACAAGATTCATTCAACGCTCTTCACTACGTACCTCTACAGTTCACTCAAAATCTTCTGAGAGCGATGAAAGAAGAAACTTATGAAACATTCAAGTTAAGACACGAAATTTGGGAAAATCACTTGGAAATATGTAACAAACTGGAACCTGGTAAAACAAGACGCAGAGGTATGTTTATTTAAACATATATTTACACAATCATTAGTTTGGAATATTTTCTGTTTACAATATAATGAATAGTGCACAATCAATATGCGATATTTTGTATGAATAAAAATGTTTTACTTTCAGGATTCATTTAGAGGCATGATCTGGTAAGAGCACGGGACGTCAAGGCGTACATATATTACAAGATTTTACTTAGTTCCAAAACAGTCCTCACACACGAAAAATTTTCTTCTTGCAGGGTGACCGAAGTTTTCTTAAGTGCCGTTCAAAAATTGGTAAGGTCAAATCCGTGTTGTTTTTTCATCCTAAAATGAATTCATGGATTGATTGCTTTTTATAGAGTTGGAAATGCTCACGGACTGCCATTTCTTATATATGATAAAAGCTCAATAACAATTACGATGCAGTGCAATTAAATGTCCAATAATACCGTAAAGTATTTCGATAAACAATTTCATGCAGGGTGAATATTCCCTGCATTCATTCGTGCAATACGACGATGTGTTGAACTATTGTATGATTCAATATAACGAATGACAAAATTATCACTCAGTGTTCTTTCAATGATTTTATTTTAATTTTACGTTGAAAAGAACAATACGCATTGCGTGTCACTCTTCATGTTCTATAACGTTTTCTCGTAGCATTTTCATATCCTACAACAGGATTTGTACAGTAAATTACCATTTGTATATGGTGACAATTGTGTGTACGTAGTTGAAGTAATTAGAAACTCCAGAGTGAGTTCATCCTTAAGACCTTTTCGTTTAATTCCATCGAGTGATGTTATAACAGGCTTCTGTATCCTGTATTCAAGTGTCAGAAGCTTTCTTTCCAGTCTTTTTTTCAAACGTGCATCAAAAGACTGCACTCACTGCACTTTGTGTACAGAAGTTAATCGGGATTTAGATGGCTCTGAAGACGAGACCAATCAATCACAATGTTATTTTACTTTGCTAGTAGTTTAATTCTTTATTTTTAATCCTTTTAAAAAACGAAAGAATGCAATAGCAATTGCATGATATGCGTCGCTTGAGCGGACGCAGCGATGAAATTTGTGAGAAGTTTCTTTTTGAATTTAGGCAAAAGTATTGATAAAGAATTGCTAAAAAACGTAACTGTTTTTTACGATGAGATTTGAATGTGCCGCCCTAACGCGCATCGTCAGACTGCGCAGGTGGCTAACGAATACAAACGCATGCGTTTTCACAGTTTCTACTTAATTAGATGCATACGTAAACTTCAAGGACAAGTGTGATTATTTTGCCCCTGCTATTATCATTTAGAAATTTAATAGGAGCTACTTCTACTATTAATGAAAAACATTTGAAATTACATTTTTCTGTCAAATTAGAAATATGTTCATCTACTGCAACAAAAGGACAGTAAAACATCGACGATTTACTGATATTCATAAGCCCTCTGTTGATTTAAAAAAATGTATCTTTTTTCAGCTTGATACAATTATTCATGTAATATCACACTATACGTTTATTATTATGCACGTTATATTAAACACTATTCAGACATTTGCACTTATCAGCCGTATCAAAATAAGTCCTTAACATCACTCCGGAACATCGTGCAGGAATGGTGCTGTTCCAGTTGGGGGCCACCATCCTGGCAATGGTTAAGGCCGGAGTCAGGGAGAAGGAGATATACCTGCCGAGAGTGCCAAGTCTCCTGCAGGAGGCCAAGCTCTACCTACAGGAAGCCGAGAACATATTCCAGTTGGAACCAAAGGCGTCTCAAGAACGGCGCTGGATCTACAGTATCGTGTCTACGTATGAAGAAATCAAGTTCCTGGAGCGGAAATTTCAGGAGGAAGCCAAAAACGCGACGCAGTGAGCTCAACTTGAACTTCTTTCGTCCCACGGGTGAGTAGTACGTTTAAAATTTTGGAAAAAATCATAATTTGTATGTTCCTAAAGGTCAACAAATGTCACCATAAATTTTGCTTTTCCAGACCGTAAAATCATTGTCTTGGGCTTATGGTATTAAAATACATATATGTATGTACAATTGATGATATCAGGCTAATAAATAGTGATAGAAATTTATAAGGCTGTCGTAAGAACTGGTTTCTTACACGTGGAACGAAATTTTAATTCAAAAAACTATGATCATAATTATTATATTCTTAATACGTGTATAGATTTCTACCAGTAATTTTAGCAGGGTAAAGACCCCCAACTTTTACAATCATGCATAGATAAATAATATGCAGTCTCTGGACAAGTTCCTAGTAAAAGTCCGAAGTAACAGGCAGACATTTGTGAAACGGGAAGCATCGTGACAGTAACGTAACTGTAACCAATAATATTTTATTGTCATTACAGTAAAGATTATCCATGTGTGAACAGTACCGTGCATTGCATTACTATATTCAATTGTTATAATGTTAACAATAGACGTTAGTTTATCGAGATATACGCTACTGAAGCGGAGTTCTTTCTAGGGAGTGAAACACGAGGTTGTTATTGCATAGATCCATTAATTAGTTTGTCGACATTTCAATTATACAACAAAAATATTTTGAAAACTTTTACTACTGGACTAAAAGTTTAGAACATAAGTCTATCGTCAATAATGCCTTAGAGTTAGTACGAAATTGCTGAAAATAGAAAGAATCATCGTAGAGTTTATTATTGTTTTATTACTAGCTGCTAAGGTACTGCTCTTATTGGCGATGTGCATGTTACATCATCAAGTCGACAAGCTACGTCAAGGTTTTATGAAGTAAATTGATGGGAGTATTGTTTTCAGGTACAGACGTGCCGTGGACTTCAAAAAGACCTGGAGAATTTGCGTTCGGTCAGAGTTTGTAGCTGATATTCTATGTATTGAATTTGGTGAGGCGAGAATGTGTTAATTTCTAATTTGTGTGTCACTTATAATCATATTTTGTAAGAGTCTTAGTTTATATTGTTCTTGCTACTGACGCGCTTGAATCTGGCTGTTTCTAGTATTAGGAATCGTTAAGTTTATATTAAATTGACCTCTGTGCAGAAATCGACTTTTTGAAAACTAGTTTAAGTCAAGATCTCGCGAGTTTCAAACTGAAATCATGAGCCACTAAATATTTCCTGAATAAAATATCTTAAATTTTTGTGACTTACAATCATATATAAATTTCCATTTCAAGAACATGATATTTTACTTTAAAACATTCAACAGAAATTACACGGGAGGCCAGAAAAAAAATCATAGATGCTACATCCATCTATTTTCTACGAATTAATAGACACATGTACGCAAGACAACTTACAAAACATAAAAATTTCATAGGATAGTGGTAGTCCATTAAAGTTAATTTGTTTTCGATGATGTATGGGTATCAAAAATAATACAAATTTGAAGCAAAAAATGGAACAAAACTTGCATGCTGGCTTTCATTTTCAAGTTATGCCATGTTCAGCCCTTATTTTTCTGTTCATTCAGTACATACTTCATTTTCACATAATATGAACAAGTTTATTAATATATTTTTGAAGTAAAAATTGATAAAAAAACAATGATTATTTTACAAATCGTAAATGTAGTCTGATTTACACAATGAACATATTTTTAGGGTTTATAACAGAAATTTTCATTCATATAGGGTGTCAAACTTACAACAAAGGCAGATTTTTATGCCAGCTTTTCTGATTTGTCATGGATAGAAAAAAGGATAATACCGTTATGCCACATCAGCGTTATGTGTACAACACGTGTGTCTGTGCAAACGCTGGTAGGGCAGTGCAAGCTACAGTTTGATCAGGACAATGCAGTGACCGTAAAACATCAGAAAGCATCTTTTTTAAAATTTGATGTTAAATATGTTGAAAAGGTTTTGATATTTGCATCATGGTACTGAAAGAGTTAATAAAATTGTTCACAATTACTCCTACTACCTCTAAGACCCCTCAAATAATTCTGGTTAGTTTTTTATAATAATCGAAACAAAAAATGAATTGAAGGTAAACTATCGGCAACAAATCTGATTCTGTACAGCAGAAAAAAGAAAAAAGAAAAGAGGAACAAACAATGGTTTATTCCAATACCGTTGATTCACTAAATATGCAACATTGGGTTTGAAATTGCCTTATGGCTAGAAACCCTTGTATGATAGAAATAGATTGGTTGAAACTATCAAAAAGGGTGGCTATATCCTCACATTTAAACCAAAACTTGAAAACAAAAACGCACAAAAATTTCATAAAGACTTTTAACACGAAAAACGACTCATACAACATGACGTGACGGCTTGGGCACCCAACAGTGAGGCTGAAATCTTGCAGTTAAACGTGCTATGAAGAATGATACTTTTAAACTGTGATTTCTAATTTGCTGATCGATCGCTCATTGTGATGTTTATCAATGAAACGGAAATTATTACCGCATATATCTGAGACCTTCATTGCATTCATTAACATAAAAAGTTACAGATCAGATAAGGACATTGCATGGGAAAGGAAATACAAATAATTTTTTAATTAGCAGGAATGAAGAACCGGTAGAGGTGGTGGAGGTAAAAAGGAGTTGTTGTAAATCGAGTGTTCTCAGTTTTTTCATCTGCTTATTATTAAAAAACGCTTGCTAACATTCGTGCATTAGATTCATGGTTATATCATAATTAAAACCAGATACAGGCGAAAATATTGCTATCAGAACGAATGCCAAACAAGTATAGGCTGCAAATACTGCAGAAATTTTATATAAGAGGCCATGAATATTAAAGGAGTATAACAGTCAATATTTGCAGAAAGCCTCAGCGAGCTTGTTCGGTTGATGTAATGTCATCTAGTCTTTACTGGTCTCATTGCTTGAATGTTTGTTGTCACAAGCTCTACAAGCTCGCAAAATCTCGGATATGCAGAAAATTTTCGTCAAATATTTTCATAAGCTCGCAAAATATTTTTTAAGTGAATGTTTGCATCAGAAAGGTGTGGATTTTAATTCCGCTATTTTGAATCACGTGTAAACGGTAGGCACATTTTTAATATTAGAGGACATGTAATAATCGAGAAGAGAGTGCGACATTTTAAATCTCATTACTCTTTAAATAGTAATACCATTTACCAAAATTTAAAGAACTTTGTGATGAATTCAAAACTTTGTCACGTTATTAAAATTAATTGAAAACATCGTTCGGTATAATAATCGTTCGGCCATCCTAATAAAAATTAGATAGTCTAAAGCACATGTATGATTCTATAGAATTATTTGAAACGATAAACGTTATATACTGCACAGTGGTCATAGCGATCGCATACAAATGAAAGATCCGGAATTGAGAACTTTTGATGTATTTAGAAATGAATACGAACTCCCAAACAAGCTTCCCGATTTCACAAAAATTGAAATAATGATACGTAAGTAACAATGAGCCATTCTTGACTTCGGAACCGTCAGTAAAATCAGCGCTTTCGCCGATGACAGGAAACCGTCACAAAACGTTCACGGAAACAAAGAGAGTGGCTATCCAATCAGACCTCAACCGCCTACTATAATGGACCGAAATCTGGCAAATGAGCTTCAACATCGGTAAATATTCGGTAATGCACATTTGCGGAGAATTTGTTTGCAGCAATGGATGTATTAATTATCAAACAAATCACTGATGCTGTAACACTGAAACTGTCTTTGATGAATTAAAGGTATTTATAGTCATGCCCAACGAACTTTGAATTTTTAAGCTTGTGTAAGATTTCACGTATCTCCTGTAGATTAGCTGGATTTGATCTTCATTCAATGCTGGCGTCATGAAATGGTACAGCGTCTGGGTCAGCAGTAGCAGGTTTAGTTGGAGTGGATTTAAATACTTCATTAACACGTTGACTCCGAAGTGGTACGTATGTGTACCACTTAGGTTAGGTTCTGTAATTTTTTCAGATCCTTCTGGTGACTATGCGTACAAAGTGAAGTTTTACACCAGTCAGGTAATGGAGGCAACGTGTTAAGGGGCGCATCTTAGTGAAAAGCTTAAATGCATGGTACTGTACAACAAAACTCAGCGTAACGTAGAAGGTAAAATTGAATTTAGAACACATTTTATTCATGTATTTTTTCATTTTTTAAATAATGGCGATTTCAGGGGTAAATAAGGTATTTTTTACATTTTCAACCCAAATCGATTTCCTCTTACAGCTTTCATGCTAGAACAAAAGTAAATAGAGCTTTGGAAGGAGAAAATCAATATCTAAAAACGATCGTGCCCTTTTTTTGCCACCATAAGAATCAAAGCTCAAAACCGAAAATCAAAATTTTTTATCATTTTCACTAAGATGTCACCCTTAAAGACTTTTGTACAGACTTCAGAGAAAAAAGTATTAAAATTTGTGGCTATTTGCAATGGATTGTCGAGTTTGTTTTCGCCTATAATATTTATTTGCACCGTGCTATTTCTTTGATAATTTCCCAGGCTCGTTTTGGATTTCTCTTTGTTGTTGAAACCAGTTCTCTCGTAGTTCTTTTTCGAAGTGCTCTCGTTTTGTTTTGTTAAATTTTTTCCGGAGGGCTATTTCATGATGCTTAAAAGGTGTCGTAGAAAGTTGTTCTACTTGTTATGTTCATACTCATGCAAGCAAGCATTTTTCCCTCTACGCTCGTGTTTTATTTCGTGCATTATCCAGCCAGTACGCTTCGGTTTAGCTCTCCTCGTAGTATATGGTGCGCATTCGTTCGAATCTGTGAAATTATCGTTGAAAATTAAAACTTGAGTATCGAGATCAATAGTTATCTCATGCTCTGAGATTCATAGCTCCTGTCCCCTAATTTTTGCTCGGAAAAGCTTTGGCATGTGGAGAGTTTTCATACGGTAGGTAATAAAGCGGGATTTCTATTTCTGTTTTTGAAGTTAATTAAACATTCTAACGAGTGGTGTCGGATACTGAAGAGGATATATCAGTGCGGAGTATTGTTTAGGGTTATTTATAATTGCTAGATCTGGAAGAATTTTCAGAATTTTGTATTTTCATTCAAGTACACAGCACATGTACGTTGGTTACTTATTTTTAGTGCTAACTTCATACAACTACTGATGATACTCCGTGCGACTGTTCCTGCCTTTCTGAGTTCTGACTTTAGGTAGAGACTTTCAGGGGCACGCAGGGATGATCTGGAAATTTAAGGAGATGGTCAGATTGTCAGTCAGTCAGTCAGTCTTCCTTGCGTCCTGGGTCACAAACAGAAGAAATTCGAGAGCTCCATGATGATTCAAACCAGAGACTTATACAGCCCAAACACAAGGAAATGAAGAATGCAGTAAATGAAATGAAGAGGAAGTGAAAACGTAAGAATTGCATCGTTTGTACTCGAAGAAGCGATCTTATAGCTAAAATGAAAGTAATGTCATTCTAAAAATGTTAACACTCAATCATGAGTGCGGGCACAAACTACATTTGCTTAAAGGTTTGGGGCGTAAAACAAGTTCATCAATAGTTGACTTGAAATTTCAGTTGATGTTAAAATATATTTGTGCAATATCGCATTCATACATTCATTAAACACTTCTTCTACTCGATACAGGATAATGTTAAAGTTTCTATTCAAATCTACAGACTTTTAAACCACGTTTCATTCCACTAGAACCAACATTAAAATCTCTCTGCCTACAAGTTTTAAAAGCTAATGAGCGCTCTGAATTCATTTTAAGTTTGTTTCGCAAATCAAGCTTAATAATCCTGAAGAAAATATTGCTAATCAAGTCCCCCAAACATACTTGGAAAAGAGAGAGAGAAAGAAAAAGAGATAAAAAGAAAAAGAAAAAGAGAAGGAAAGAGAGAGAAAGAAAGAAAAAAGAAAGAAAGCAAGAGAGAAATAGGAAATAGAAAGAGAAAAAAAAAGAGAAAGAAAGAAAGAGAGAGAAAGAAGGAGAAAGAAGAGAGAGAAAGAAAGGGAAAAAGATGTAGGTCTCTTGATACCCTTCATGCCACAACATTGCTCCTATTAGCAGCTAACTAACGCAGGTTTTAATATACTTAGTGTTATTGATCGTGATAGATTAATGAAGTACAAGATAAAGCCCAGATATGCGTATGTTATCTCTCCTAAGAAACTACATACAGTTATCTTTATCATGTGTCCTCGATATATGTTGAAAATTAGAGTTTGTGAGATCATAAACACTGAATAATAGAAAAAGTTTTCGATCAGAGTACAAAACTGTTCAATCATTAATTGAAAAAAGGCAACTTTTCACAAAGAAGATAAATCTATGAATAAAAGTAGATCAACAAAGAAAACAAATAAATAGTTTCAATTTTGAGCAGGAGATTATGGGAAAAATGATTGTAGTTGATATAATTACTTAAATTTAGAAGAAAATCTAAATATATATTCACCGCCGTGTTGTAAACAAGGTGACATGCATAAAACACAAAATTGTTAACAGGGAATAATAATCTCTATAATAGTTGACGAACAATTAAAAACTTAATAAAACAAACTGCTTGATTTATTTCATGGAAAAACATTCAGTGCATCATACATTAAAATCTACTCATGCATTAAAATACAACGAAGCTTAAAATCTCGCGTTTATGACTTATGAGTCAGGAGTGTGCTACGTGAGTACGCTATGCTGTACGTTAATAATTCATTGTACGGTGTGTATGTTTGTGTAAATTAACACAGTTTGTTCAATGCTATTATGCTGGAATCTCAATCACTAGAATATGACAGGTGCTTGTGTCACTGCTAATCACCTTGGATTTACATCGATGAACTGATTTTTAAAATTATTTCTTTACGTGAGAATACTTGAAAATAACTTGAGCATTTTACACGCACCAATCAATGAAAGCGAACCATTGAAGTTTATATGTTTACATTGAACTTTTGGTTCGAACACAAATTTCATTAAGACATGAAAGCTGTCTAAAAAAATAATAAAATAGTGATATTCAAGTATCTAACGTTTCCATTTCCTCTTACATCCATGTATAAAAACATGTGTATTAAGCAATATGAACATTTCGTATTGTGCGTGAAATTTTGTGATTGTACGAATAGTAAAATAGAATATTGAATAACAATGCTAATTTCAATTATTTTTTTGCTTTCATGTAAGTAATAAGAAGCCTCAGCAAAAGCGTTGGAATGTATTAGAACTTGCTGTTGACAAGTGAGTCAACTATTAGGTATAGTAATTCATCCAATTTAGAACTCGGCATGTGCCAAGTAAGAGTGGCGAGTTTTGGCGGGCCCTGAGATTGGGGTCTCGAGCGTCCTGATTGGCACACTGCGAGGCGGGTGCCCGCTGGCGCCTTATTGGCATTGCTGCTACAGCTGTATGAGGTTGTGGTCGCCTTCACAGATGTTCAAATGGTGCTCTGTATGATGAAAACGATAGAGTTTGCTACTACAGCTGTGAGAAAAACTAGTTGTCTAGAACTGTGGTATTTGCTCTTGAGCTACAACTGTGCGTAAAAATGTGCTGGTTTCTTGACACGACTCAATCAAAATTTGTGCTGGTTGTTACTTCAACCAGGAGTGTGACGGTGTGAGTGCCGACGGGGGCTTCTACAAAGGTGGGGGTTGTCTGTCTAGTGCTTCATAGCTGCTGCTCCGCTAACAGAAGTAATTATAATGGCATTGCACAAAAAATAACATGGTGGCCATCGAGTGTCTGAGAAAGAACCCGGGTTACTGCGCTTACTAAAATGAAGGTGATAGTTAAATGTGAAGTCGTGATGTACGACAGCGTTACAGCAGCATATGCAAGATCCCACCAAGTGTTTTTTGAATACACAAGGTGACAATTATGAAAACAACGTAAGACGGATCAGAGGATCCATCATGGAGGAACATTGTAGTTTGTGGAGAAAGCACTTGAATGTACACGATTCAGATGTACGAAGCAACAACGCGTGGATCCTGAATGATAACAATGTATAGAATGAGATCCAATATTTGTTTCAAATAAAAAGGTCTTGAAATGTCAAAGTTTTATAAAACTGTCATCACTAAATATTATACCCTCAAACCGCAAAGGAAATTTAAGGACGGAGACAAAAACTCTGTTAGTCGTGACATTTCGTTCTCTCATCACGGACCAAAATATCAGTAAAAGAATGGAGTCAAGTAACTCATTAATCGCTTATCCATATTAAAATTTTTTTATGAATTGACGTGAAAATGTTTCCGAGAATAATCCTCATTTAACGTGCAGATTTGATCAATTATGTACAGTGCACACATAAAACATGTGAATTAATTAAGACTTTTAGAACCAGTATAATGACACACAACAGTAAAAATCACATTTGATGTGCTTAAATACTTCCTGTGGCTTTTAAAGCATGAAATCAGTACGTGCGGAAAAAATTGCAATCGGTCATCAGCGGATTTAAGACGGCAGTGAAGTTAATGGATCGAAAATACAATAAGGTTTATACAATTATCAAACAACGCCAAAATCATTTCTAGCCATGAAAAAATATTACTTGTCTCCTTGACACTGGTTACTCTCATCGATATCGAAATGCCATACACTGATTAAAAGAAATGCCATTCACTGATTACAAGAAATACACACACTGATTACAAGAACACACGTTAAGGAAGAAAAAATTAGTAATACCATTTCATTTAGTCAGAGTACTTTGGACAAAACAGCGCAATCACTATCGGTAACAACATAAATAAGGTGGTGATAACCTAACTAACTGGCGTACGGCGTAAGTTTTGTGCATTAATGTACGACAACGAGCAATATCATCCTATTTTAAGAATTAAAGCAAATTATTCGCATTCTGTCGCTCCCTGCATTCAGGCCGAGATAAAACAGCAGTAACGAGCAGTAATTCATCAGAGAGGATATTATTAAAAAGGCGTAAAATTACTGCTTTGTATTACCTCAAATTTATCATTGTTAGAAAGAGTAACCAACAATATCTAAGCCTTTAAAATTCCTGCTTTTTGGTTCAAAAATAAACGTATAATTAATAATCACTGAACATCTCAACAGAAGATATCGGAGTCAGAAAAAAGTTACTAACTAAATTCCGTAGTGGGTCTGAATAGGAACCTACCTGAGTTAATATTAAGCACAAGGTGCAATAAAGGGCTAAATGATTCATAGGACATTTTTGAGCAAAGATTTTTTGCTGGTAAGGGTTTTCATATACATTTCAGGAAAAAAATTATCCACTAGAACACTATTCACGATAAAGGTTAAACTACAACGACCATTTCATTATTGAACCTTTGGGCATTTTTAGATGTTCGTGTACGAAAAGTTTGTCACGCCTGAACTTTTTTCGGCATGTCTGGCAGAGTGCTCAACTTTTTAGGATTAGGGGAACTGTCATTACTTGAACTATGACGGCAAAGTGGGTAAGCAGGCCAACTGCAACTGTTTGATGTCTTGAATGACACAGAACACTAGTGGACCCGACACTGATTGATCTTTACGGAAAAATTATCTCGAAATTGATGCCTCATATCCTATATTTTTAATTTTTCTAAAAATGCATTTCGATCCGGAGTGCAGCAGTGCTTAGAAGAGTTTGTCTTCAGAGAGTTGCATGTACAAACTAGATGACTAATGAAATATGTTCGTGAAGACGAGGTACACAAGCAATAAATATTGTTACCAGCTAGTCTAATTTTGTCATTTCTAACATTTACGTGCAAATTTTGAATTACAACCTATATTTTAACTACTTTCATACTTAATATTAAAATTTTTGAATGCATCGTAAAGTTTTTTAATCAGCTTTTACACTTGCAGGTCTGTGGACGTACGCTGCCATACATGTATGTGGCTCAGTCATTTAACACGCATTAGACGCAAGTATTGAGTCACGGGTAAATCAACAAACCGCAGATTGCAAACAATTTTGAGTGACAACTACAAGAGAATCTGTGCAGGAGTTCAATGGCCGACGATGACCTGCCCTACAGAATTGACGTGACATCTCATGCGGGCAGGTGGGGACTTTTTATTTTTAGAGATCGTCCTCAACGAAACTTTATCAAAATGCGCTAAACAGCACGTTCAATAAATAAAACTCATAAATCCTGAGGAACAAGGAACTTTTTTGACTTCCAAACCAGCTCAAAGTTGTTGGATTTGCCGCGGGCGTATGCTATTATGTATTGAAATGTCAAAGTAGATCTTTTACAATATCTTTTAGCAAGAAAAATAATCTGAAATCAAACAATAAGAGTTGATGATTAACGATATTCAACTTCTTCAATTTCTAACAATTATTTTTTTTACTTTATTTGATTTTTCATCAAAAGTTTTATTTCTTTTCTATGGCTCTTATTTTATTTCCCTACGAAAATTATTATTTACGGTAATAGACTTTCCCTTTGTGAAAATTTAACTTTTTAGGCATCAAAAATAGCTAGAGTATTCACGGAAATTTTTTGTTCCTCCCTTTTAAAATTCTAAGACTTGGAGAGAGATTTTAAACAAACCAACTAGTTTTTTCTTTCGTAAATAATTTAATTTGTACTACTCAATTGAACTCAAAACTCATCCTGATGAACCAGTTAAAGATTCGATGTAGAGATGAGTTTTGTGAAGTAACAACGTCTTGAAAGACTTTCTCTAAAATTTACGTTTATAATACTAATGCTTTTAAAAATTAAAATATTCATGATATTTATAAAGGGTCATTTCTACTATCAATAATCATTAACAAGTTGAAACACTTCATTGTAGAATATACGTAAAATTTCCCGCTGAAGTTCCACGACAGATTTGAGCACGAAATTTAGAGCCAAGAAAACATTATCCAACTCCAGATGTCAAGGCGAATAGTCAGTTCATTATTTTAAATATTGTGCGTGAAAAAGGCACAAACATCAATTTACAAACAATTTTGCACCTAACTTGCATGTACCATAATAAAGATGTATAGAAACATAGAGGTAGGTCGATACCAATTCGATTTCAGAAGAGTAGCCTGATGCCGATACCGGTGGTAATTCTATCGAAAAAGGTCAGTTAAGAATTGAGTACACGAATTACATGGGGCCAATGTTCACTTTGACTCGAGATCCAATATAAGGTTTGTGGATACAGTTCTTACTACATTAATGCTTCATCATTTTACGGGAATGTGTTCATGCACATTTACGTCCTGAGTTATCACATGCAACTATAAATTCTACTAGTGGTAAATTTCCATGATATTTTCCACTTATATTTTCGTTGTGAAGGAGCAAGTTGTAGATGCACCGGACGTCTATCACGAGTTATTTCAAACTCAGGGATGAACGAAACCACAAGCTGTAACATTTTTTAAAAAGTAGTAACAATCATTGGTAAACTTTAAGAAATAAGAACAGTGAAACAAAGTGATTATATCGCCATTTGCGCACTTTATTGCTTATTGACAGGTATTAGGAAATAATTAAGAGTTATGAATAGGTACTAACAGATAAGCCCTTATTTGTATTCATTAAGTATTATCATTAAATTTGTGCATTATATAGATGTTTGATATCACTTTCGAGAATTGGAACAGATTCCGTAGTAGATTTTGAACTAGCACAGCTTAATAAGCACAGAACAATTGGTTTATATGGTTCGTCAGTGTGTCGAAAAATATCCAGCAGTTAATTTATGATATTTTTTCATTTCCTTTCTCGAATAATTGTCATTGCTTTCAGGACACTGGTGGCGAGAAGGCACCTTCCTCCAGGGCAGCTTTTGATCCAGGAGCACCCCGCTCTGTTGGGTCCTACAGCTCTGTCGGAGCCCATCTGCCTGTCTTGCCATGCCCCCGTCAGTTTGCTGTTCAGGTGTCCGAGATGTCAGTGGCCGGTTTGCTCCCAGGCCTGTGCCGACCATCCTAACCATCTGCCCGAGTGTGACGTCCTGGCCCAGGATAAAAAATCTATTGGAGTTCCCGCGACTACTGATGCCACTCCTCGGTACGACCTAATCCTGATTGTAAGATTTCTTCTTCTAAAACGAAGCAATCCAGATTTTTGGGAACAACTTATGTCCCTGGAAAGTCACTGGCAGAAACGGAAAGCCGAGAACGAGCCTCATCATAATGCTGCAGTGCAGTATTTCATGAAGGTTTGTCCCACGGAACACGATGAAAATACCTTGCATCAAGTACGAGGAGTTATAATGACGAATTGTATCAATAGCAAAACGCCATCAGGAGTTAGCTTACGTGGAATTTATCCGACCATAAGCCTGTTGAATCATTCATGTAAGCCTTCCGTTTACCTGCGCTCTGACAAAAGTAGTCAGCTTTTTGTTCACTCAACTGTAGAAATTTCGGAAGGAGAGCCTCTTTTGTTCAGCTACATCGCAACAGGAGATCCCTACTGGAAGCGTCAAAGGGAACTCAGCGACACTTACTATTTCAAGTGCAGATGTGAACGTTGTACGGACCCAACAGAAATGAACATCCATTTCTCGTTTTTAAAATGTGAAAAATGCGATGGTGGATTCGTAAATCCTTTGTTCAACAAAAAGAAAATGTATAAATGCACATCATGCAAGTACTCCCTCCCGCAAAACAAAGTGGTGCACATCTCAGTGAGTATCCAAGCCTTGTATAGCAAAGAAGAACTAATCAAGGACGTGCGTTCAGCAATGCAGCTTTTGAAGCTGATTCACAGCAAAGGCCACAGCAACCACTACACTTGGCTGGCATGTGCCACGACGGTGCTGAGAGCCTTAGCCAGCAACTCATCCATCGACGCCATGCGCCTCAAGAAGCAGTTGTGGATGAGAGTCATTGATCTTTACAGTGTCTTGGAGCCCGGCATGACGAGGAGAAGAGGTGATAAGGATAGCTGTGAAATATTTCTCGGAAACAAGGCCAATGATTGTTTGTAGACAATTTTGTGATCTAGAAATTCTTCATAACTGAAGTAAAATAAGTACAATTGTTTTAGTTCTTAAGTTATAATTTATGATTAATAAATACGACTTATTTTTTCTCTGATTATTGGATGTGTTGTTCCGAATGATATTAGCTAAAAACGGGATGCTATGTATATCATTACATATTTTCAAGGTAATTCTACAACAGCGTTATGAAATTCCCGTCATTATGAATGGTTATTTGCATCATGTCTAATTAGTTTGAATATTTCTTTATAACACTTGTCAATACTCGTATCATTTTTGTCCCCTGAAGAACAATTGTACCCGAGCAGGTGTGTCGCTGTTGCAGCTGTGCTCGGTGTCAGCACAGCTGTCAGTGCAGGATTGTCACAATGGTCGCATCTCCACTCAAGTCATGCTCAAGGAACTAACTTTGTGTCTCCAAAAGTTGGAGGAGGTGCGCTCGATACTTCAGCTCGAGCCCCCAGACTCAACGGAGGAGAAGTGGGTTATGATGGAGGAAAAGGAGCGAAGACGGCTTGAGGAAACTATAGAACAAACGCAAGAAATTTTGGATGAAGAAGCAGAAAAAGCTCTCCGGACGAGTGCAGAAGAGGATCGCAGTCGAGTTGTTGAATTGCTTGGAGATGAAATTCAGGCTACGCAGGAACAAGAATCGGAGAGTCCTGGCATAAGATAGCTGTGATTTGATATGCTAAACGGAAGTAAATACAACTCTAATATACAGTAAATCCTGTATGAATATCACTAAACCCTGATGAGTTTAAAATTAATTGTTTGGATGATTTCCACTTTGCCTAGTTTTTAACGGAATTATTTTCCTTCACTATGCGCTTTGACTCAATGTTTAATCTAGTAAAATGCTCAATGAATTTTTATATCCAAAATATGATCATATTTTGCATCACTTTTTTACATTTAGTACAGTGATAGTTCAAAAAGAATAAAATCAAAAAATAGGATCAAAATCTAAATTTGTTTTAAACCTTTTAGATGAAACCTCAATTATCACAAAAGTTTTTTATTTAATTACTCTTCAGGACGTCTATAATTCAGAAAAGCTGGCAATTTATTCGTTTATTTGAATCATGTCTTAAATCCCCATTTTTAATTATATTAGTATCACAGAACAATGTCTTGCATATTTCAAACACAAAATACCCTCCAAACTGCAGTACATTTTTTTGAGATATTTCTTAAATTCGTCTCAAATAAAGTACAGTTTACTTCTGGTCTCTTTTTGAACAAATTGTATCATTCAAACCAAGGCTGTTCATAACTATACATTTACATGATTTCTTTTGTATACGATTTCATGTCAATGAAGTATGTATGAACACAGACACAGAGACAATGAAGAGGAGATCTTATTGAGCTGATGACACGGGTCCAGCCGTCCTGGACACGTCTAACACAATTGTGTTGCGCAACGAGCTCGTCGTTTGTTTATTTTTACACGTTCCTCCTCACTCTATAATTTACGATATTGTCGTTCTGGTGTACAAGCACACGCATTTATTTTGATGTAACAAATGTAACACAAGCATGATGTAACGGTCATTGCTGTCCGTGTTCTTGTAATAACATGAAACGATGCCGCCGAGACAATGGCTGTACGAGTCGAGTTTATCTTTACTTATCGATTCGTCTGCCGATATACAAACAATAGATATTCACGTCATTTCTTCATTCTGACTCAGAAACATTGTGGAATTATTGAATAGTAAATGCAGAACATCTTGTCACCCTCTCCACCCATTAGTGGGTGTTGTACATGTCTTACGCACGCGGCTCCGCCAGCCGGGTGAGTTAGTCCTACTTATCTAATCTTGGTGAGGGTACACAAGACCAGTAAGACAACAATTGGTACAATGAGCCCGTTGTACCTCTACACACTGCTCATTCTGTTTATTTTCATTTCCAATTGACTGGTTGACACTAAGGTACGATTCAAAAAAGAGTGCAACACAGACATGCTCTTATTCGTAACTATTTTAAAATCTTAATTCATTTCACAACAGATATTTGACGTAGACTCGGCAAAAAATCATCAGAATTACATAAGATCATATGAAATGTAGGTGAAAATTCATTGTAAGATATTGATAAGTCATGCTCAAAATATGCAAATATTGACTGCATGCTTCAGAGACAACTAAGACTAAACATTTTCGACTCTTTGCTTGCGAACTATTGCATAGTAATTATTTTTGTTGAAACCAAATCAAAGTTATACACACATATACTGTACAGTATATGTGTGTATAAATTGAGCGTAAAGATACATATAGTCAGTAGAACATTTACTCGAGCAGGATATTGGATTAAAAGAACACAAAAGCGCTTTGCAGTTCATCAGAAGGACAACAATAAAGAACAACGCAAGAGGATCATGGAACTAACAGCTCAAGAATTGATTCACAAACAAAGTGCTTAGGAGAAACCTCATAGACATGAAAAGAATCTTAATGTTGTGTTTTTTTTTCTGTGAAGTGCGCATGTCCAGGAGATTTGTGCAGCATCATGCTAGCTCCTGCAAGGCAGCAGCTGGGGAGACAGAGACAAAGCACTCTCGTCTGGCAAGCTCAGGTTCTGTGTTTTATTCCTGCCTACATCAGGATGTCCTTTAACACTTTGGCCGCGATGTGCGCCATATATGTACACGTACTGTGTTATTCGTACGGACTAATTTTCGAATCGCAGTCAAAGTGTTAAGCAACACATCCAATTTTGAAGTCCTGAAGACAGGCAGACGAAACTATAAACAGCAATTTCTCTACAATTTTAAAGATCGTGAAGGTTTGATTCATGTGTTCAATGAAACATGTTTTTATCAGTCATTTTCAATTCGGAATATTTAACGTTACACGACTGTCGAGTTCACAGAATGTTAGCTATTTTTCGAAGAGGTATATTTTTGTTGGTATAAGAGTGCATGCTTTCTGAACAGTTCTTAAACAGAACTATTAGTGTTATCATATTTATTTACTTACGAATTTGACTGTCATTGGGATGATGGATCAATATCATTAAAAGTCATCAAGAATAATTGTATTTTCAGCACAATGAATTTTTACAACACAAATTTGAAAAATTAACTACCTAATAAATTTCTGTGTAGTTATTAGTGTTACATGTTACAGATCATGATAATTAAAAGTTTATTTTTACTCGCTCGTCATTAGCGTTCTTCGTGATTATCAGGCACGGATATTGGAGGCGCGAGCTGTGCTTTCCGTCGGAAACAACGCATGATCGTAGATCTCATCCTCTAGGCACGTCAACATCGACCTTAACACGTTAACACCGATTGCCTGATTGGTGTCAAACTTCACTTTGTACGCATAGTCACTAGAAGGATCTGAAAAAATTACAGAACCTAACCTAAGTGGTACACATACGTACCACTTCGGAGTCAACGTGTTAAACTGACGACCCTAGTCTTAATTGATCTCAATTTAAAATCGTAGTCTTTAAGGCAATGAACAATGAAACAAATAACGAATATTGATATCATTTTTCCATGAGCGTGTGCATTTTATCATAAACAGGGTGGGTATAAACGAGTATACTCTTTACATTGCAATAACTTATTTTTGTTCAGTGGAGATAATATATACAATCACCATCGGAGAGCTGAAAAAATAAGAATTCATTTACATACGCAAAAAATTTCAAACTGAGCTCCTCTGGCTTCAAGGCAGCGGGATAGTCGACAGTCGAAATCATCGATAACGTTCCTTAAAGTTTCAGTAAGTATAGCTGCGATTAATAGCCAGGCCCAGCCTATTGAAACCATTGTTAACCAACCTCTAACAATAAATAATTTGATTTTAATTCCAAATCTGATAGAAATGCAACAGAGTGAGCCTCACAAAGTGTCCTCAGCGCACTCTATTGTATAACAATAACAGAGAGGCTCACCACCTACACAACAAAGAACAGGGGTGCAAGAGGAAGCGACTACTAATGAAGAATATGTGGAGAGACTTGAGTCACCAGGCAGGGACAGCAACAAAGCTTCCGTACCAAAAAGTCAGAAGACACAGAAGAAAAATACAAACCAGCGACGTGACGCGTGGGAGCAAATGAAGACACCACTGCATAGAGAGAAGGTCTACAAAGGATGCATGCAAGGCAAATAGAATCGAAACACCATCTACAACTGGTCCCTAGCTACTACGATAATATAGTCTTCCTTGGAAGGACTAAAAACTCCACGGAAAACATGAGGCAAAAATGGCTGGTCTAGTGCAAACTCCAAAACACCTTTGCTTACAATACTAAACTTTCATCTGGACATCAATAACCGTTTTAACGCACTGAAAGACGAATTAGAGTACAAAATAAACTTAGCAGATGAAAAGATAATACAAACATCTAACAAACAGAATATACTCGTACACCAAACTCAATCTCAAATTCAACCTACTGGAATCCTTAAACCTTTTCGAAACGTTAAAAAAGTGTTAACAAAAAATGTAAAACTTACACGAAATTACTCGTACTATGAATAAAAAACAAAGACAAATGAAAAAAGAGAAATCTATTGTATTTCTTATTGGGGACAGCATCATCCAATGACAAAACAGAGTTCAAGTGGGGGTTAGCAGAGCACAAAGTACTCTGCCGCCCTAAAATACGAGTTACTGAAATGTCCACTTCCTAAAAGACCTACGATGCACATAGGAGGACGTAGTTATAACCCTTTGCAGAACACACGAAATAGAAAACCAGCCCTAAGGAAGAACTCCTACAATTTGAGACGTTAATCCATAAAGTTCAAAATAAATCCACGAAAGCTATCATAACAAGCATACTTTCACGAATAAGGAACACGAATCTAAATTCTCAGGTTTGACTAAACAATGAAAAGTTAAACAAATATGTGCGGGAAAATTCGTCGTGTACCTACATGCCGCTGATGTTCTGTTACATTGAACGCCATGATCTCTTCAAGTTGGGCAAATTAGGCCGGGGCGTTTACTGACCATCGCCACGCTTGGATAAACCGCTACTACCATTTGTGAGAATACATCCTCGACACTCAGAGATGAACCTGAAAAAACAAGAACCTCAAGTCCAAAATCGAGTAGAAGCTTGAAGTTTTCAGATTAAATATTGTGTCATATAATATACATATTATATTATATGTATAATATATATATATATATATATATACATATATATATATATATCATATAGTCAGATAATAATGAATATATTAATGAATAATGAATGAAAAAAATAATGGCTCCCTCTTCAAATGAGTACGACTTCATAACTGTAAACCAGCTATTCCCAACGTTTAAAATTGATCAAAATGGTAATAAACAAAATTTGACATACCAAATGAAGGTTAATTCAGAGGAAAATTTAAATTCAGTGCAGCAGCGACTAGTGAAAAATTCATCGCAAAATAAGGATCTTTGTATTCCTTATAATGCGGAATTAGAGGCTTCTCGAAAACGCGGGAGAATTCGAAGGTCAACAAAAGCCTTATCACATAGCGATTCCAACTCATCATGCCACCAGAGAACCGCCATCAAACACGACGACAATACTTAGACTCGTCTCAGGACTACGTAACTTTAGCGCTTCAAGAAACACTTGCAAAGCCACAAAACTTTTAACAGCTTGGAGGCAATTTTGGAGACAACTGAAGTAAAAACGGACTACGATACCACCAACACGACACTGAAATGAATATAACAGGAGCGAACCCATACATTAACGAAACTTGGCCTTCAGTGAAAAAGCGTAAATTAGTAAATAGCGAAAATCAGCCATCCAAGGTGCCCCATGAAAATAACGATGAACACAGTCCAGACAAACGAACTGAAAACGAAAATAAAGATCAAAATATTCGATACCTGAAGATACTAATTGGCAACGTACATAACATCCTGCCGAAAATGCACGAAATACAAGCCATTGCGTGACCCGTATCACACGTTATCATAGCCGTCATCTCCCAGCGGAAGTTTCATTAACACTTTGGCCGCGATGTGCGCCATATATGTACACGTACTGTGTTATTCGTACGGACTAATTTTCGAATCGCAGTCAAAGTGTTAAAAGGATACGTCTACCACACTGTCAACAAGCCCTCGCTCAGTTACAGAGGTGATGGTTCTATTATCTACATAAAAGACAAACTGCAACCACATTTCAAAACCAAACGAGTAACAAAAAATAGAAGTACTACATCTCACTATCCACCCGCAGCAAAGAAAAACCATCAAAATTGTACTCGTATATAGAAACCCAACTTGTACAGCAACCGATGATGAACTCTATGGTTTCCTTGAAAATAATCTCAGTACTCCTTAAGAGGCACTAATCATGGGTGACCAATCTGCCCTACATAAACTGGACTCCTCGTTAAAGTTGAGCACCTGGATCTAAGCTTATCGATCTGATAAATACAAATTCCTTAAAGTAGTATGTCAACAAACCGACAAGACAAAACAATATCCTAAACCTTGTCATGACAACCCCGGACCTTAGAATAATTGCATTAGAAGTTACGGACAAGATCGGTGATCACCAAATGGTAGACTTTGCATTTCAAATGTACGATTTTAACGACAGGACTCAACTCAAAATCCCGCTAAGCTACTAACGAGCAAACTTCGAATTAAGAAATGAGGAGCTCAGCAGTTTTGACTAAGAAGTACTAAGGAGGAACAAAAATGTCGAGGAATGCTTCATGATAAATGAAAAAAATTGCGACTGCTACATAACACTACATCTTGACAAATCTAAGACCAACCAATAAACCTACATGGTTTTCACAAGAAATTAAATCCCTTATAAATGCCAGACAACAGACATACAAAACACTCATAAGATACTAAACAGAACCCTATCGTCAAGAACATGTTTGCACCTGCCGAGCCGTTAAACAAACGGTAAAACATAAGAAGCAAGAAGCAAGATAAAAAATTGCAGTGGCAACACAAGAAAAAACCAACTCGAAGAGTTTCTATAAATATATAAACGACAAAGGATTCAAAAGAGATACTATTGGATCTCTAGTTGACCTTGATAACTTAACTCGTACAGGCAACGAAAGCAATGCCAGAATTCTAACTACATACTTTACCTCTGTGTTTATTCATGAAGACTTAACTCCCGCAACCTCACGTCTTAAACCCGGAAGAAATCCTAACGAACGGCACACTCAGAATAGAGGAAGTAGAAAAACAACTCATCCTTCTGAACCCATATAAATCAACCGGACCCGACAGTCTTTCTCCCCGAATACTCAAAGAAATAGCTGAAGTAATTAGCGAACCCTTAATAAACATCTTCAATTGATCACTTGAGACTGGGATCGTTCTGGCAGATTGGAAGCACGCAAATGTCACTATTTTCGAAAAGAGGAACGAACAAGCACTCATTAACTATCACTCAATCAGTCTTACATCTCTTATCAGTCAAACAAAAAAAAGATTACTCAGAGTCTGTATAATAAAGCATCTCCAAGCCCACAACCTGATTACTGACACCCAGCATGGATTCGGGGAAAAACGGAATTTTTTAACAAACCTCCTCGACTTTTTTGGAGAAGTCAACAGCATATACGACTGTACAAAAGCCGTAGACCGTGTATACTCCGGTTTTCAGAAAGCCTTCTATAAAGTTCCCTATGAAAGACTGATGGCCAAAGTAAAGACACCTGGAATACGAGGCCATTGCTCTCGATGAATAAGAAACTGGCTCACTGGTCGCACTGAACGAGTGATAATTTAATATCAAGTCAATGATCTGACGCATGTAACATCAGGAGTCCCCCAAGGAAGCATTTTAGGCCCGCTCCTCTTCACCATCTACAGTTCTACATCAATAATCTTGATGTTGGATCATCAGTAAAATCCACATATTCGCGGACGACACGAAACTTGTCACTGTGCGTTCACCGAAAGAGACAATGACTATTCAATCAGACCTCAATCGTCCACTTCAATGGACTGAAACCAAGCAACATTGTTCAGTCATTTTCAATATACGATGAACGACACACCTATTGAAGCAGTAGAGAAAAATAGAGATTTTCATACTATTAGCACTGAAAGCTTTAAGCATGACAAACAAGCAGGAAAAAACATCAGAAATGCAAGTAGGATCCTCGGTTTCATTGCAAGAAACTTTGAATTCAAGTCAAAAAACATCATGTTACCGCTCTATAAAGCCTTAGTGTGACCACGTCTAGAATATGCAGTGCACCTTTGGTCTCCTACCCTCTGAGGAGGTTTTAACAAAACAGAAAATTTTCAGCGTAAAGTAACGAAGATGATTCTTGGACTCCGTAACCACAGCTACGAAAGGCGTCTCCAGCAGCTTGAGCCCATCTCCCTAGAGCAAAGGAGACTGCGACCTATCAATATCTCAATGGCTTCAACGGTGTTGCCCTAGAGGGTCATTTTGACAGAGACGATGACGTGCAAACCAGAAATAACGGCTACAAACTAATAAGAAAAGTTTTCACGACATCACAGGCTTCTTTTCAGTTAAAATTACCAGAACCTGGAATCAGCTGCCTGAAAATATCATTTCTATTGGCACTGTGAATACGTTCAAAAATCGTTTCGATAAACTTTGGGAATAAAACCCCCAATTCTGTAAAGAACTTATTCCATATCATTCTTAACTCTGGCCTGCATATTTATATTTGCAGGATGTTTGCACAACTGAAATGCTTGTAATTGATTAAGGTGTAGGCACGTGATCGAATGATATAATTCAGCTACATGTGCGTGATTGATGCTTTCACGTTAGACGGCAGGGGAATTGGATAGCAGCCCAAGAATGGACGAAACGGCTCGTTCCAGTTACCATATTCTATTAATTCTATTCTAAAATTTGCCTCTCGCAATAAACGATCTTCCTGGTTAACAAGAAGCCCAAACAGCAGTTTTCGTTTCTTACTTGAATTGCTTCTGTGTTCAACAGAAGACAACTTGAAAAATTCCTCTTTTTAAGTGCCGATTTCTCGAAAACTTGAAGTAACGTGTCGAAATGTTCAACGCCAGCTAAAATTGATAACTTGTCCCACTTTTAATTTAAAAATTTAACAAAACTTTTGAGACTTATTAAACATAGCTCCTTGACAAAACAAAATGGTTTCATCGACGTAGGGATGAAGTTATTCTTCTTATCCATGATACCTAGCAAAATAAAAGCAATACCGGAACAGCATTAACGGCTACGTGAAGATACTGCAGGCAATGTGGCAGTTCATCATCACTCACAAGTCTGGAGTGGCATCATGATCTGTATCATCCCAGTACTCAGACCATGTAATAGATAGACGCGTTTTCACATGCAGCCAAGTGAAGGGACATTATCAGGAAGACGTGCTACTTGCTACCAAGTAGCAAAAATATTTCATTTTTGCTTATACAAGTTTACAAACGAAGCGACTTTTTTCTATGAAATTTATTTTGCAGGTAGACTACATGAAATAAAAGTCCAGTTTTGTACTGAACTTCGTTGAGTCGGATGATTGCGGTAGCAATCATCCGCTACTCTTTTAAACCGATAGTTGAACAATTTCTCAAAATTAAAATTGATAATTCAGAATCATACAATGGTCTCTCTTATCATCTTATCATCTTATCACTTCCTTCTCACACTCGTCAAATCAACTGTACATCATGTGCAGAAACACAAGAGCACAAAAGCAACAACAAGAACGCATGACAGAACAGAATTTTAACAGAGAGTCACATCGTGAAGACACTCGTAACTGATGTGCACATTTCAAGTGAGCACATCGTGTATATCAGTACAACACATCACATTATTCGAGCTGGAGTCCTCACATCTATACAGCAGGAGCCTCGTACATGACTAGAGCAGATGTTTCACATACAACTGCCACAGCTCTGCAAGCGTAATTTTCTTGGCCAGAACAGTAGACGTGTTTATGGGTGGTCCCCCTCAACTGGAGAACATCTCAGGACCTAATTTGATCATCACTTACTGCACATCACCACAACACGAGTTCACTATACAAACCAGCTAAAGAACATCACAGCGCCCATGTAATGCATCACCAGCTGCAGCATATTAGTACATAATCAGTTACATCCCATCATCACATCAGTACATCATCAGCCGGAGCACACCATCACATCAGTATATCACCAGCCAAAGCACATCATCACATCAGTACATCACCACCTATTCCTCATCACTAGAGCAGGCGGATGCGCATCGTCATCGTCGTCTCCGCCTCACAATAGTGAGGGAATTTTCTCCCTTGCCCAAATTTGGCAGAGTCAATAAGCAGGGAAGAGGCCAAGCAAACACCTCAGAAAGCGGTCCTACCTACAACTCTAAAGTAATTTCCTGTGTCGTAATCTGGGATTAGTAAACTCAGGGATTTCGTTAATAAAGTTACCTTACTGACGCTGTAGGGGTTAATTAATCATGCTTTTAACATAGTCTGATCAGTAACTTAGCGTTTAAAGTAAGTAGCTGTACTTAAGCACGCTTGAGGGTAATGTCACATATCCAGCGGATCACAGTGAAACATATACGTAAAGGCGAATCTGGGTTTAGTATCATAAAACGACAGCGTAAACGAAACAGATTAACTATAAAATTATATCCAGTTCCGGAAGCTGCTCTATCTGCATTCAAAATCTATGCCATTAAGAAACCTAGAAGTGGTAAAAATAGAACGAAATACCGTTTAGGAACTTGAAACTGGCGTACAACTTGTGTGGGCCAGCCACTTTTTGCAGCAACCTTTAAGTGTGGGTCATTCTGCCAAGAAATGTTACAGTGCTGGTGTTACAGTGATATGTGTGTGGGTTATTCTGCCAAGAAATGTTACAGTGCTGGTGTTACAGTGATATGTGTGTGGGTTATCCTGCCAAGAAATGTTACGGTGCTGGTGTTACAGTAATATGTGTGAGCGTTCATACAGGTCTATGGTCGATATCAGGAGTGTTAGTGAAGGCATATTCATTTACCATAGCATGGCATGTGGTGATTTTTATGTTTAAATTTAGTATGAAAGGACCCTTAGCGATATTAACGAAGTTGCAGGCGATAAAAGCCTTTCTGCCTTGAAACTGCTCTTATCATGAGGCAATAAATAGCCATAAAAACACTGTGTACCACAATACGTTACTTTCATTAGCACGTTGGAATACAAAAAATGTGAACAAAAGTTTTTTACAAGCATATCTCCAACGGTCAAATTAAACGTCTTCATGAATAAAGGAGGCCAATTTATTATTTTTGAACTATAAGTTTTTCAAAGATCTGTTTAGAGCTTAACAAACATTAACGTTTCTACTTGCAAGACTATGTTTTTCTACACGTTTCATGCCTCTTGACCTAAAACGAATAAGCAACTTAGAGCTGGGAGTAGATACGAGGCTTCTGTATTGACTTTCCATTCAAGGTTATTTAACATTCGAGTAAGACTATACAGAAGAAAACACGCAATGGGAAAGCTAATCCCTAGTAGATACATTGTCATTTGATGCTGAATCTTCATCAACTTATCAAACGACGTTTGAGAAAAGTAGTGTTATTGGAACCTGCTTCCTTCAAAACAATTTCACTTCTCTTTACTGTGCAGTTGTAACCATTAAAATCCAAGCAATTCAATCGACAAACACATATATTAATCCACTAGCGTCCATCATACTAAATATATTAGTATGATGATAATAATACATATTTATATACTATATAATTACATATATATTATGTATATCGCATATATATATTATACATATATTACAGATAATACAGGGTGTCTCAAAAAAATGTACTCACCCTTTAACCGTTGCTAACATGCTGTCTTCTTTGTGTTGCAGGTGTGAGGTTCGAACCTTTGCGAACATAATTCTTTAATCACATTTAATCATGTTCGCAAAGGTTCGAACCTCACACCTGCAACACAAAGAAGACAGCATGTTAGCAACGGTTAAAGGGTGAGTACATTTTTTTGAGACACCCTGTATATATATTATATAATTCCAGAAAATGTACCTAAATATATTATGTCTTTGAATTAGCTGTTTTTTGTATTATATCGAACGAGCTGTGTTTAATTTTTGTAGACACATCTTTATATACTTTCTGAACATGTTGAGTACTTATATTCATCTCCACGCCGTTTCGGAAATTCACAAACTACTCGGCTTATTTGCCTTCATTTACATATAGCACAATTTTTCATAAACAATGGGTGCTCATGGGTTAGGTTTCAAAATTGAAAAGAGAACATTTGTACTCACTCTCCAAGAACTGAGCGTTGGTTGGCTGGAACTCGCGGACTTCCTCTGTGCAGAAGATTGACTTCATGGGGTCCAGCTCGACCTCCTTGACCACGTGCGTCGAGTTGTAGGCCCCTGGCTCACCTCCGCCCCCGGACATGGAGTGAGGGAGGAAGGAAGAACTTTGTGTTCCCTCCATACTTAGTTTATATGAAATACACTCTCAGAATAAAGCTTTGGAATGCGTTTAAATCGTTCAAACCCAGAGGCCAAAATTTCAAAATTTCACTTCGTTAATAAGTTAGGTTTAAAAGTATTAGAACGTAACTGTATTTTATGGACGGAATTGACTCAGAGAAGAACCACTCTTGAAGATTCGTAAGGGTGAGATTTAGTATTCCAGTGGGGGCTTGAATATTGAAAAACAGTAAAACTGAGATGGCGTATTACCTTCGAGGCGAAATGTTTTGTTCAACTGGCCAATAATTCACAGGCTGTCACAGTTCAATGATTCTTACACAATATGTGCCTGATTGTCAACACTTTCTGTTTAAATTCAATATAAAATTAAATGAGCACTTCTAAAATTAGTTGTTTTCTAATTTATTCTTTTTGTAATTTCTACATCGGAATCTATTATAATTTAAGAAATTCCTTATGCCTATACGGCGGAGCTGAACTGGAAAAAATATATTCATTAGTACACCATGAGTACACCATAAGTACACTATAAGTACACCATAATAACATTGTTGAAGTACCATAAGTACCCAAGTAAACCAATTACACTTACCAGACAATGTCAAACTTGAACAAAGAGGAAATTATCTCCTGTCATTCCAAAATTAAAAGAATAAAGAAAATTTTGAGCTCCACTACACCCAACAATGTATCCCAACTAATGACTACGGAAAAATAGTGAAGTTTATACTTTTAAAGTTGAATATAAATCGGAATCAAATTTGACTATCACCATATTATGCATACATTGAAGCATTTATAAAAGATTTTCGAGCTATGAAACAGAAATTTCTGTTCATCGATGTAGAAAATGTACTAAATTTATTCAAATCTTCTATTAGCTAAAAAACATTAATTAACAAAAAAGAATCGCGAAAAACGTCGAGTTTCTGAATTTTATGCAATTAATTTGTTTCCAGCTGAAATGGGTTTAAATTTACTTCCTCAACCTGATCTATTCTTGATTAGATTGAGTGTTGTCTGAACATAAGTAGAGCACATTCGTAGGTTTCAAATCCAAGTTTTTCTGAACAAACCTCAGGCAAAGTTGCTGCATCGATGAGCCTTTCCAGTCAAAACCAGTAAAGATTAGAACTTTCAGCTAAAAGCCTACAGGTAAGAAGACACCTTAAATCTCATTCTGCTGAGTACAGGATAGCGTATAGGCCAATACACAACGCTTTCTAAGCCTAAATCTTTTCACGTCAAAGCAGTAGCGAATGAAGTTCATTTTTTGGTCTAATATTCTGTTTCTAACTTTTTAGATCTATTCAGAGACAATCACGGACTAAGAATTGACATGCAGGTGGTGACAAAAGCGATTAGTTTGTATGAATAATAATAGATGCTGCCAAAATTAGAGGGAGGGAAACACTTGTACGAGCACAAGACAACTGTAGAAAGAAAGAACTATGTTACTAGGCCAATCATTTTTCATTCTTTAGCTATAATACATTCCAAAAATTCAATTGAAATTGAAAAAGCCATTTTAAAAGCTTGAAATAAAATTTAAAAATTCATTACGATAAAAATTATACAAACTTTACGAAGAATTTAGTTTTTGTCTTCCGCAAAGAAAATTGAGGCACTAAATGACGTAAATTAACCCTTTATCGACTAAAAGAACAATTCACTCGTCTTTCACGGTCTTTGGGAGAATTGTTCTAATAATTAAACAGTGAGCAATATGAAGTTGCTACTAGGTTTGAACGCGGCGGCATGTTACAGCGTCGTTCTCTTGGCTGCCTGGCTCTCAGCGTGCTTCATTGCATCATTGTACAGACGGTCTTTGTGAGCTTAGACGTAGAAACTAGAAAAACAAATTGGTCGCTCAAGGATTAAAAAATTCTATACTCATGTCAAAAGCTTCCAGTTAGACGCATACAAATAACGTATAAAAGCAACGAACGACATCGACCACGTGCTTTCCCTGGCACACAGGCCCAGGTATAGTTCCACACTGGAACACAGTGCTGCTGCAACTGAAGAAAGACCTAATACAGACCAGACTGCTAGTCTGGCCTATATTAGCTCTTATCGCCGTGGTACAATAAAATAAAGTAGATAATCTTCATCTTCTTCTTCTTCTTCTTGTTTTACATTTTTTGGAGCGTCGAGGACGAGTCCACGTAGCTCCACGCCTTCAGGGATGTTTGCTGTTACTCTGAAGTTCAATACTCATGCTGAAAGAAGTTACAGGAAGTTTATTCTGCGTACTTCCACTCGGAGAATCCGTACACTTCTCTGAAATGTCACAATTTGAATGAAGTTTCAGATGGTTTCAATTTTCTTTGTGGATGATAGATATTTATCAACTACAGTAACAATTTGTTCTTGAGTTGGTTCCAGAAAAGGGTCACCTTCGAGTAAATTTGTTTAAGTAGAATGGTACATTTAGTGGTATCAAAGAATTTTTCATAGTGGTACGTTCAGCAGTGTAGTAAAGGCAGGAGAAAAAAGGTGGTCAATATTTTCTTCAGCATTAAAGGAACAATAGGAGTCTTCCGCAACATTGAAGAGGTAAAGGTGTGACCGAAGCCCCGAGTGCCCAACTCGTAGACGGGCAAGTGCTGTCTCTAAGCAGCGGATCTTGTGTGCTGCCCACGGCGGCACACAATCGAATTTTCTCGAATTTTCAGTAGATGACGTCCCTTCCCCGTCAGTTGGATACCACTCAGCCACTCAGTCTCCCACTTATCATAGTTTTGAAAGCAGTGTAGGTGAATATCTTCGATTCTTTATAAGATGACGGTGTTAGAGTGCGGTACTGCAGTAAATAAGCATTTTTTGCTGCCTCACCTGCAGCCTCATTACAAGGGACGCCCTTATGGCCTGGAATAAACTGCGGGTAAACACCATGGGAAGAAGCAGTAGTGAACACCTTGTTCTGGATATCGTGCACTAAGGGGAGATAATTTTTTGGCCTTGTATTACTAAACGGAGTTACTAAAAATAACATACTTGTCTTGTATGTTATTGTTCAACAGTTTTCATTGAAGAGCTTCGTTGATTGCAATAAGCTCACACTCTATGATGTGAATTTGAGGTCAGAGTTTCCAGTTTATGACGACTCCTGTGGAAGGAATAACCACTGATGCAGATGAAGAACAGGTAGGTTCAGCAATTCGAGAGCCGTCAGTAAATATAGGGGTATATCCAGACAAGGAAGTGTCCATTAATTCGTGATACCTTTGAAGCACATTTTGATTGGATAGAGAAGGTATTGAAGTAGGGAGAAAATCAGTTAAGGATATAGGTTTCTACCTTGAACCATGGAGTGAAACCAATGGTACTGCATTGCGAGCCGGAATCTGCAGGTTAACGTTGATAAAAAGAGCTCCTGCACATGATATTATGAATAGCAAAATTATAGAAGAAAATCGCCGTGTAGGGAATTGAGCTCGAAGTAAGTTATCATCAATTTATTGGGAAGTTCCTTCGGGTGACTATAGTACTGACACGTGAGTAGGCCTCTGTGTATTGACAAAGGGAAAATATTAGTTTCCACCTCCAGTGAAGCTGCAGGAGAAGTTTGCAGCATCCAGTAGCAAGGCGAGGACATAGATTTTGAATGCTGGTGAGCTGAAGGAGATTTGAAGGAGCAACAGTACCATACAGTGGGGCAGCATAGTCTGTGTAATCCACTGCGGATGAGGGTTTTGTAGTGATAAAGTAGTAATTCACAATCAGCACTCCAGTGCCCATGTGATGTAGATTGCAACAGGTTGAACAAGGGTGTGCTGATCGCTTCAGATACGCCATTTGATGATACTCGCGAACCTGAGGAGAGTCCAACATGACTCCAAGATACTTTAACTTTCCCATAAATTCCAATTACTGTCCTCCCACTGTGATAGTAAGTGGGACAAATTTTTTTATTCGTGAAAAACATGCACTTGGTTTTGTTCGTTTCTTTTTAGACCGCATTGTTTTGACCAATTATGAAGTGCATTAAGCTGTTGCTATGGGGTAGCTGTTGCTGTGGGGTATCTGTTGCAACATGAAGATTCAGACAATGGGTGTAGAAAGCGAGATCGTTAGCATACTCACAGGAGCAGATCCCTGCCTTCACTAGCATATCATGAATCGTAATATTAAATAACAAAGGTGACAGCACCCCCTGCGGTACGCCACTCTTCGCTATCCTCACTGACGAATAGGTATCTTCAATTGACACTTTGAAGGATCTATCCTTCAGATAAGCTTGCAGCCATTGCAACATTGAAAAGCTCGAGTAATGCCATAGCTCGAGTTTAATGCACTACGATCCAAATTGGCGGAAGCGGGGAAATTTATAGCCGAAACGATTGTGCTACAAAGCGATAGTGAAACCACCTGATCTTTCTATTCAAATGGTAAAGGCATGAGACTTATAGATGAATGTTAACGAGCAGCCACATTACGTTTACGAGCATCAAGGTCTAGAATGGATAGCTTACTTATCACTTTGGTTTTGTGAAGCTGTTTGATAGACCAGGACAGTTACGTGATTTGGAAATTTAACATCTGGTTTCATAACAGACAACGCATGCGAACAGATAAGTTCATTCAGATGTATAAATGGTAACACAAATCGCAGTGAACGACCAAACCTAGAAGCACACATTAATACACACACTGTACGTATATTTTCATTCGTCTTGTAATTTAACACACTCATTGCGGTATGGCCCACCGGTGGGTCACTCAGGTTAGGTTCTGTAATTTTTTCAAAGCTTTCTAGTGACTATACGTACAAAGTAAAGAGTTGCACCGGCTAGGCAACTGCAATGAATGTGTCAAACGAAATGTCACGCAATTTTGCATCACAGTCCCTGACAAAAAGTTCTTGTACAATAGACAGTGTATCGCCATCGATATCCATCTCATTCTGTATCTATGTGTGGCCCTACCATATCTTCCTATCTATTACTGAAGAAAAATTCTTAAACTGAAATCAGAACTGGTATACATGTAATTATTATAAGCAATGTATTGTGGATAATTTCTTATCGAATTTCAAAATTCAAAACAACGTATAGATATAAATAATTTAATGTCATAAGCTACATTACTTCAAAACATTAGTTATTAATTTCTTGTCACTCGATGATACTACACCTATCATTTGACCCCATGTGTTATTATAGTATGCTCATTTTTATTCAATTGATTTTACGTGATGCAGATCAGCTAGCGAAATAACTACATAAAAAATCAATTTATTTCATTTTTTAACAATCGCATCTAGAACACTGAAAATGGGACAACATTATAAATGTCTGGATATATAAAATTAGACAATGAATGTATTAGAAAATGAAGAAGATAGTGAGAAAACTTTCAGCTAGGAAGCAGCTAAAAGTTGACTGCTTGCTCGAAGTCATCCAACACTTCAGGATCTAGCACCGCTAGATCAAACCACGTCAAATAAACATAAAAAGATATTCTAACAACAGAAGCCATCTGCACAGCACGTCGAAGACTGTACTTGGAAACGGTATTTGTTGAAGAAAGTAATCACGTTAAACGTGAAATCACCCAAGCCGAGAACCCGTAGTGGTATCTCAACATCAGAAAAATTTGTTAACATCGAATCAAACAAATAGCTGTCCACATGAGTGGAACTTCAAATTAACTAACTCACACCCAATGAATTATAATTAACGAAGAGTGTGTATACGACACGTGTAAGTGAACTTTGTTGCCACCGATATAACTAGTTAGCAATGTGAGCACATGTTGCTTTAAAAAATGTTTTGACTAGTTCTCAGATGACAGTGCATGTACTGTAACTTCCACAGACAGTAAACTGCATCCCTGAGGATTGAGAGGGCCCTTAAACCATCAAGATCTTCTTCCTATGAGTCTAAGTAAAATCTCGCAGGCAAGATTTTACATTACAACGCAGTAGAATGCATGACTGTACATTTGGAATGCAGAAGGTGAATTAGAACTCAGAGCTGGTGTGAAATAACTAACATCAACACTCATTTATTCGGCTAGAAATATTTCTTTATACCATACGCACGTGAGATAAGGCGCTACTCACTAGTTCACATGAATATAAATGGGGATTTTCAGTGTAGATTCGTAATTCTTTCCATTGAAAGTTTAGACTGATCGGTTATCGAGAGAAGAAACATTTTATTGACACATGGTTCCCACTCTAGTAAATAGTAATGCATAAGTTAAACTCTGAGTTCCTTTATTTTTCAATTCCATGTTGAAACAATGATGAAGCCGAAGAGCTTCTAGAATATGTGCACCTAATATCTGGATAATTGCTTCAGTCTCAGGTATACAGTAAGGTTTATTTATTGTGCAAAAACTATAAAAAATAAAAAATTGTAGTTAGTTGCGATTGAAACAAAAAGTTTGTGATTTTGTAATTTTTGATATAGACTGACCATAATAAGGCTTACAGATTCAAAGAATAACATATTTTAGAAATCTCTACAAATGGCCTAATACGCAGTTGAAGTTTTGAAGTTGGAGTAAAGAGATTGCAGGTTGAAGATTTAACAAGAGTTTATCTATACCCTGTGTTCAAGATGAAGAGTCTATCTAAACACTGAGATTCACACGCTAAACAGCTTCTTCACTGCGCGATTACTTTGGTCTTCCAGTTCGACTTTTGTCAGTTACAGATCCCGTAAGTCTAAATTTTGCTACCAAAGCAAGAACACGATTTTGATGGACTCTAGTTAAATCTCATCACGAAACTTCTCCTTACTTCGACTAATGATCCATTATTTTCAAAATAACGTTCCACAATTGCTACTCTTTGTTCCACTGCGTTATTGGCCATGTTTTGTCGTTTCTAAAGTATCTTATTGTTTGAATCCGTAAGTCTATATAATGTAAGTTTGTACATGGTCAGTTTGTGTTATAAACACAGAAACTACAGTATTGTTCTTTCAATCACAATGTAGTAGAACTTTATACTAAATACAATAAAAGTCATGCAATGCCTACCGCGTTTTGCACGATTCTTCCAACGTGGACTCGTACAATTTAAAAGAACTAAATTTTGTTACAAAATTAGGACAGTTTGTTTTTATAAAGTATAACTTATACAAAATAGCCTTGTTTTGTTTTTATAAGGTATTACTTATACAAAATAGACAAATGTAAACTACTTGATCAGGCATCTAAAGTTTATAAATTGTGTAATATACATAAAGTATAGATGATGTGAGTTCATTTCTTTGAATAAACTAAGCCCTACTTCAACTTTTTTTGGGGATTATATCCTTCATGTGATGACATTAGAAGGCAGATCATAGGTGCGAAGCAACATCCACGATCCCGAGACAGCAACAAGGCACCAAGTGACTTAAGTTTGTCTAAGAAAACTGTCCTTGGATGCTTCAATGCAGGCAGCGCTCTCACGGTGTTGAGGTAGCAGATCCATCACATTGCAGTGCTCTGAAGGAGGGCATCGCTTTATATCTATGGTACAGTTCTTTTATTTATTTAACTGCTGTACAGAAAAGACCACTCTCTGAACAGATCAGGTTAACTCCGTATTCAGAATACCAGCCTGGCAACGGTGGGCATTATAGGCTCAGTGTATGTCAAAAAACTGAAGCTAGGGGAATTAAAAAGAGAAATTTAAATGTATGGCTAAAAGAGCGAGCTTAGATGTCTGAAATTTAAATAGGATATAAGTACGTGAAGGATTTATGCATAGCATTTTTCGTTAAGTGATAACATTACCCATCAATTATTCAGTAATTAAATCTAATGAGGATCAGGAGCCGTGAAACACAATCAAGTGGTGGCGTGGAATAAAATTAAAATACTCTGTGATTATGCAAACATCTGTTGTACATACTTACTACATACAACTTACCACCAATGACTTAAGTTATATATTAAGTGTTTAAAGGGGCTGATACCTGCGCTACAGTAACTACCTAGACCGTAATAAAATGAACTCCGGAGGCGGCAGAGCATATGACATGGCTGTGTTTGTCGCGCATACAAGACGACTATTTTTTACTACTACCATTATACCCACGCAAATCACTCAAGCACCTGCTCAGCAATCAACTGCACTTCTAACTGCTTTGTCAATTCAGTACATATGTACTGCATGAGTCAATATGCGTTATTTCACATGTTAGTTTGTAGTATGTGTGCCAGTTTGTGTCAGTAATTATGATTAGCTAGTAGTACGTCAGTATGTCAGAATGTTGGTCAGTATGTCAGTTTAGTATGAATTCTATAGCTCATCGATGATTCTAAACAATATTATCCTGAGCAACAAATGAGTAACAGAATTTCGTTACTATGGAAAATTTCATGCTTCTCCAGTTACAAAAATTTAGCTTCACGGTAAATTTTTTCCATGAAGTAAGAGATGCTTGATGCTTTGCGTTCAGTTGAGACAGTAAAAGGTAAATGATTTTTTTTCTAATCGGTAACTGTGAAATTATTTTATAATGGTAGTGCATTCGGTAGTGATAAAATCATACACTACAAAATTTTGTAAATAGTAGAAAAGACTCTACTTTAAGTCCTCTTCGACAAATTACCAGCGATTTATTTTGTGTGTAAAAAATAATTTGTATGGGAACAATTGTTCCGGTAATACATCTGTTATGCTCACTGACTTGTGCACACTGACCTGTTGAATGCACTGATTTATATGCACTGACTTGTGTGCACGGACCTGTTGTATGCGTTGACTTTTGCGCATTAGCCTGTTGTATCCACTGACTTGTGTTCACTGACTTTGTTGTGTACACTGATTTATTGTGCTCACCAACCTATTGTGCTCACCAACCTATTGTGCTCACCAACCTATTGTGCTCACCACCTATTGTGCTTACTGATCTGTTGTGATCACCGACCTGTGGAGATCACCAACCTGTTATGCGCATCAGCCTGTTGTACGTACCGATCTGTTGTGTACATTTTTAAAAGAATAGCAAGCACCACCGTAAGCTTCTAACATGCGTTGGCCTAGAAAACAAGAACATAAATGAAGCTACGTAAACCCTTTCCTCAGCAAAAGCTTAGAGGCAAGATTTTCACCGTCCTGATTTACAGCTTAATGATGTCGTAAGCACGTACAAGAGTATAGATGGTAGTAGTTTTATCTATGTTGAAGTGGATTGCAGGACACGGCTTTATAGTTGAAGATACTGAATTCCCGAAGATCAGACAATTTTCAATGTTAAGAGTTTATTTTATAGATC
>VCRD01000521.1:82523-104605 GCA_006783055.1 Trinorchestia longiramus
TTTGTAGCAGTCATGATTACCACGAGACACACGATTAGTATTTGTAGCAGTCATGATTACCACGAGACACACGATTAGTATTTGTGGCAGTCATGATTACCACGAGACACAGGATTAGTATTTGTAGCAGTCATGATTACCACGAGACACACGATTAGTATTTGTAGCAGTCATGAAAACTACAAGACATGCGATTAGTATTAGTAGTTCACCACCAGCTGGAACTAGCAGACCATTTATCGTTAGTCGTCTAGTCTTCAGAGCTCATTTCCTACTGGACTAAATGAGTCTCGCTTGAACTGAGGGTTGTCATCAAATGTATGTCAGTTGAGATGTGTAAGCATTCCTTGCCTATAAATTAGTATATTTTTTATATAGTAGCTTTGGCCGTAACTTCACCATTATAACAATCAAGAGGTAATTTGAATTTTTCAGCAGGTGCACACAATTTAGGTTTCTTAAATAAGCTTACCGTGATTAAGTTTGGTTTTTTATTCGGTTTTGTTTTTGCACTACAAATACATACCTGTGGTCAAGAATGCAACAGACTTGGCATACGATACAACTATTTCCTCCAGATAATTTTCACTATTTTTTCCATCTTTACATTATGTGTTCCGAAATTTTGGCCGATAGGACGTTTTGAAAGTGTTGAAATTGTTGACATTTTATTTTTTCAACAGCTCTCTACATCTCGTCTTCAGATTTTCACGACATCATCGCCACTATTCTGACACACAGCCAACATGGCTATCCTCCTGACTTCGGTGGGTGCTCTGTAAAGCTCAGTTAAAAGACGGATCAGTAAAATAAGTTGTGAATTTTAGAAATACGTACGTAAAACTGGAGGAAAAAAGCAGCGCTTCCCTCATCGCATACGGTTCTTTAAATTTTTCTTCAAGAAATTTTTTATGATTTAATAGAGAATTGATATATCATTTGAAATAGTTACTTTCAGAAGCACCGTGAGCAAAATATTTTGATTTATAAATGAGAATATAGAGCTCAGAACATAACGGTTATGTAGAACCAAAATCGCCATAGTTTTCAATTTTTGTTTACTTCTATCGTGTATTTAAGACACTATTATAAACTCGGTCGTTCGTCTTAGTATTATTCGTGAATAAAAGCATAAAAACATTGTTTACTGTTCACAGAGTCAAGAGGAACGTACAGCACAGAAGAGATATTGTTCTGTCCAGTCATGGCGTATTTCCGTGAGTTGAAGTCTCTTAATATTGTGGTGAAGTAATGAATGCGTTAGACCTACCTAGATTTCATGAACAATTCTTGCGAGTACTCTGATAAAATCTGCTAACAGCCTCAAATAATAGAAGACTAAATGCTTTTCTCTACTCGTAATTTGAATGTTGTATGAGTGATCGTGAACATACGTAAGTAGTTTGTAACATACATTGTGCATCATTGCGTGTCTCATAGGGAATGATCATGCTGTGTTCCGCTTGCAATACATTTTACACCTCGTCTACAATTTCAACAGATGAATTTTTTGACATTTTTTCAAGAAACTATAAGAAGCACACCTGTGCTTCTGCAACGGTTTGCTACACTGGCACTTATTCATGATTAAATATGTAGTTCCCACGCAAATTCCACGGTTTAGATTTAACTAATTTGAAATTATGATAGAGACGAATGTATCATTTTAAAGATTTACCACTGATTATTTGGTTTTAAATGACTATTTTTCATGAATATACTTAGAACTTCCATTCTGTATCTTATTCTCCGATAACCATACCGTGTAGGAGAAGATTAATAACGGAAAAAAATGGCGTATTTTATAATCCAGCGCCATTGGTATCCACAATTCATTACTTATAATACGGGTATACCTGTTCTGATTTCTTTAATAATTTTTCTTCAGTAATAGATAGGAAGTAATGGGGCGGGCACACACACAGAGAGAGAGAGATACACTGTTATATAAGTGGATGTATTTCTTGAGAACATCAAGCGACAATTCTGCAAGCACGATTGACCATGGTTATCTGAGTGCAATTATCAGGTCGGAACCCAAATACAGATCTCTAGGGCATGGCAGTAGAATACGTCCAGGTAGATTGATTGATCTTTCACTGTTCTACTATTTTTACGAAGCACTTCTTTATTCGCAGTCAAAATGAAAATTGCCCTTAGCTACAGGCAAGGTTTAAAATACATAAGCGGTGCTTCGTACTTTGGTGCATGGGCATAATGAAGTGCGTCTCCTTAGTTTCTTGCAAGATCACAATGAAGAGCATTTTCTTAGTTCCATACAAGGCCAAATCGACATTCGAGTTCAATGGTTAAGTTAACTTGAAAACATCGCACTTCGTTATATGCTTAAGATTTGCAATTTGTTCGCACCATTCTTGGGTATTTTCCTTAAAATAAATGCTATTTTACTGAAAAATTTTACTAGTTCTAGTTTTATTAGAAGCATTAAAATACTTGAACCTTATATGTACTCTTCACACGGCCTGCTCCAGCACCTTTAGTTATCTTGCTCGAGCTTGGAATAGGGTGGGCAAACCTCTTTAAAGTTACTAGGGCAAACCACTTAAAAAGCTGTTAAGCCTTGCAGCTAAAGTGACCATGTCTGAGTTCACTTTGAATATAAAGGTATTTGGATTTTAACGCGCGATATAAGCGAATGAGCCACTGTCCACGAGGACGCACATGAGTGGCCGTGCGATGCATGACATGAAAGCATGAGTCTTCTATTAATACATCATGCACCGTATATGGCTATATGCGAATCGTTCCACATATGATGAATCTTCAAAAGTTCTTGAATCCTTTGTGTTTTTCTTTCACTTCTGAAATCTTTTGTTCGATAAGCAATGTGGATGTGCTAGTTCAAGACCTAACAAACGAATAATGAAATTTATTTAAATGTGTGCGTTGCTGATGTTCAGACAAACACTGTCGGTATTAAAATCACTGACTTTATTCCTGGGACTTGATGCGCGACTACAGCACTCCGTGGTAATGAGTAACGACTGGCATTAACTGGGAATGACTTTTAATGACTAGTAATCATCATTATTGATACATTATAATCAGTAATGACTGGGGAAGACTGAGAAGACTAGAAATTACTTCAAAGGACTCGAAATGACTGGCGTGGACTGGCGTGGACTGAGGTATCTCCGTACGAGAGATTCCTAGCACGGCTAGTGCATGAAGTGCATGAGTTTCGATGCAAAATACTGTAACAGGAACAAGTCTTACAATCACTATACTTACTTAGACATTTTTACGAGAACCGATACAATGTACGACACTTCAAGCATGCGCGGGGCTAATGAAGTTGAAACTTTGCTTCTTTTCTTTATGTCGGACGCTCTTGACCACCAGAGGTGTGGAACAAATATTCCATGACTACGCATTATGAAACTGTACCTACTGCATCTACCGCGTGCATTTAGCTTGTAACAAAATACCACAGAAAAACGACTTCATTATGTGCAGTCACTTTTCTATACGTGTGCTTATTCATATGTATTCGCATGATATGAAATTTTTCATCTCGAACTTACAGAGATGCACCTGGTCTCAAACACGGTGCGGTCACGGAACGATCTTATTTTCATCGTCTTCCGTGAGTATGTGGCACAGGTGAACAGCACGGCGTGGAAAGCCGTAGTTATATTCATAGAAGTCCTGGTATGCTGTGCCATCTTGTTGCATTTGTATTTAGGAAAATATAGTTGCAGTACTGGCCCGAGTCTCAGAATTGTTGCGCGTGCTGTGAACTGAACTGAATCACTAAAATATACGTAAACTGACAAAGAAAAATTAGTCGCAGATTAGATAGATGAACTCGACACGCTCTTGATTTTAATTGAGTAAATTACAATTTGTGGTAAAACAAGGATATGTATTCTGGTGAAATAGGGAAAATGCTTATTACAGGTTTTAAGTAATCGTTGTTTGTGAAATTTTTGATTAATCTTAGTAAGTAGCAGTAAATTTCTTACTACCTCATGTCACCTACCTATGCGTACATATGTAACTGTTTCTACATGTTTATTACCTATACATGTATATGTGTCGCCAGGAAGCTTCCTCTCAGACTACGATGCGGACAACTGCCCGTTTATGAGGGAGCTCCGTGAGTGATGCTGCATTATAGGGAACAACAACCTTTGAAAACATTCATTTCCATGCTCTTATTCATTCTATCTTGGTGCTTTGCTGAATTATTATTGTCGTATAATGGGAGCCATATACTTATTGTGTAATGTGAGTCAGATTATTATGGGATAATGTGAATGATACAAAATTATTATTTAATGCAAGTCAGATCATTGTGTAAAAATTTGACTGTTACTCCTCTCCTTGGATCCTGGTGCGTGTGCGTGATTGTGATGTCTGTGCGTGATCGATGCCTTAACTTTAGATTGCACGGGACTCGAATAGCAACTCAAGAATGGATCAATCTGTTCATCCCTACTACCAAATTCTATTTAGTTTTACTGTATCATAATACAAAGTAAGTCAGCGTCAGTCTTAGATGTTGTCAAGTTCTGGCGACTTCAGAGGGAAGGATCACTCGCTTGATTTGGTTTCTTAAGGTCCTCAGTTCCTGCAGTAGATTGTACGAGAAAGAAATGTATAGGGAGCTATTTTTATTGGATCTTACAACGGTTAAAATAAAAAGAAATGGAGCAAATAAGGTCAAAAATTGAAAGGGGAAATATTGTTTGCTACCAGTTGTTTGATATACCTTATTACATATACTATACTTTTGTTACTTTTTTGTTACTTTTCATCAAGATCAGTTAATTTTTAAGATTGAGAATTTTGTATCATATTAAAGTTATTAATTTGCTTATTTTCATCAGCCGCCAAATACTTTGAGGGGTCTCACAATCTTCCTGTTGTCACACACATCTCTGGCGGTGAGTTTCGTGAAGGTGTAGGTCGGGTGCATGCGAGAGTGTTCTGCATACTAGCAGTGTGTTGCTCACTGGCAGTGTGCTGCATATATACTAGCAGTGTGTTGCACGCAGGCAGCGTGATCAGAGATCTGTGTTTTTTGAGAAAATTTTCACGTGTGAATGAGATTGGTTGGGCCTACAGTAGTGAGCTTTTCACGGCAGTCAAGATTTACATTTTTATTTGAGTGAATGCATAAAGAACAACAGATTTTTTATTGCGTGTTCAGTATATACGTAAGTCCAGACATCAAAAGCCAGCAATAAAAATTGACCACTGGAATACGTGAACTAAGTTGTTACCGGATGGGACGAAAAAAACTGAGCACACATTTAATTAAAAATCTTGATTGTTTAGCAACACTTATCTTATCTTGTCGCATATCATCCGAAAACCTGTTAATTTGACAGTCGAGATGAAGTTTTGTTATTGTTATGTACTGTAAAATGGCTTCTCAGCGAGATGAACGAATGGAGGTGTCTGCACTTCTTCGTGCGGGAATCGAAATGAGTGAGGTTGCAAATCTGGTCAGAGTGTCTCGTACAACCGTCTACGCCATCCAAACGTACTGGCAGTTTTCGAAAGAGTGTTGTGGATCGAGACAGCTTGCAGATGCCCATCAAAGCTGTCCCTTGACGTCCATGCGCCAACACGCGAGGAGACTCGAGGTTGGTGCGGCCACAATTCGACGAGCAGTCGCAAAGCTTGGAGTCAAGTCCCTTGTCATTGTTGAGAGGCCGCTGCTCACACCAAGCATCGTGAACGTCGCCAGAGGCTTATGAATGATCTCAAGTCTGCTCCACCTGGTCGGGTGGTCATCTTCTCAGATCAGAAGACTTGGACAGTCGACCTGATGGGAAACATTGAAGCCCGCAGATTGAAGACAAGGCCTCTAACGTTCAATACCCAAACATCACCGCTCTTGAAGCATCTGTTGACCGGGAGCGAATGGCAATGAGCATGGTTTACGTTGTCAAGACCTGTAAAACCTTCAGGCACCGTCTCGAGGTCATCATCGATGCGGATGGCGGTTATATCAAATAAAATTAAAGAATACACCGGCAATTTTATTGCCTGAAAATTTTACTCACTTTGGTCGAAGTGTTTATGAGGTACCTAGAGCAGAACTTAGATTAAGGGTTCGTTCAGTTTTTTCGATCCCTCCCGATATATCTTATGGAATTTAACACACATGGAAAGACCTTTTACAATCAGTTTTATCGTCATTAGTTTTGAACAATATCTAATATATTGCTTAAAATATTTTGATTTATTTTCTAATAGAACTCTAATTGGGACTAGTCAGGGGAGCTCGTGCTTCCAATAGGTTTTGTAGCTAGCAATACCAATTAAAATTCAACGTGACCAGACACTGGGGCTGGTCCAATTTTGTAATAAACACAAAGCACTTTAAAGTTATTCACTTACCACATATTTGCTCTCCTCCAAATGACTAATTTAAATGCATTTTATTCGATTGTGAACCAATGTGGTGGATGAGAATGTTCTTCTGTGTATCTCAAGACTTTAGATCAGTGAAGGATGCAGAGAATCCCTAGTTTAACTCGAGCAGACAGAGTGTGTTGTTGATCGTATTCCTCGGGGAATTAGAGCTTTTCAATTGTAATATAGCGACTGATCGTAAATGCAACAACACTTGTAAGGCAAGAAAAATATGTGGGTACAATCCGCAGGCTGGTAAAATAAGTGAAAATGTAATGCAAGTGCTCCTATATTAACTGTTTAACCATTACATTTTCTCCTAAAGAGAGAAATGTAACACAACCAGAAGGCGTTTATTGGCTGATTATACTGCCGGCAGCGTCTAAACAAGCAGATCCGTGACATGTTCTGAGCGCTCTAAACGTGTTGAGTGCAGTACTGGGTTGATAAACACCTTAGGTTGTGTTTTGCGCACTTTTCAAAACTGACACACAGTGTTTAGGTCACTAAAGGGCTGATAAATTGTATTTGTTTCACAGTTCGTGAGCTTCTGCAACCCATCCTCGAAAGCCTGAACCGCGAGTTCGTGATTGACGTTCACCGCCGTCGCCTTTACCTGCGTGAGTTGTGCGTGCAAGTGCAATTCACATTCCTATATTTGTGTTTGAAATTCGGCAATGGATTATTCGTTAATAGAACGTCAAACTTAACTGGAATGTGAATTCCAGTATCTCACTTGAGACTTGTAACTTCAGATTGTGAGCTTGGGAATAATGTCCGAATTGATATTTTATTTCTTGTTCTCCATGAGGTCGACTCAAATCTGAATTATGGATTCTTGTGATAATTCATAATTCTGGTCTGAACACGAATTTTTTTATTGTGGCCTAGCATTAAATTTTTTTTTGTCGCTTATTTCAGGTGGCTCGCTAAGGCAGCGCCGCATGATTGATCCTCGCTTGAAATTCAAAGAAGATGAAGATACCTGTAAGTTATACCCCTACCTTAAATATAAACTTTGAATGTTTTTTGTTGTTCTCGAACTCTGTTATACTCTGAATGGTTGTCATACCTTATAGCAGGATCTACCAATGCCACACAATTGCAGTATAAAAAATCCTTATCGTCAAGGAGAAAAGGGTATCTGAATATTGATCCAGCCGCCGAGCATGACCGACAATTTTCAGTCTTTAAAATAAAGTAAGTTTTAAAACAATGATGCTAGTAATATCAATGTGACAAACAAGTAAATTAAGGAATGAAACTTTCTATAAACTTTATGATCTTTACAAGCGTAATATTCATCAATGTGTCTTGTTTTTTGCAGCTACCGATTCTCCTTCATATGATGGGTCGAGGAAGGAAATAACAAGAAATGATATCATCGTCCGCGGAAAATATCTTGTCGCCACTGTTTTTGATCCACTGGCAGATGAGGAGGAGCATCCAGATGAACTTCAGCGGAACAACTCTAATGAAGGTGCAGAAACGAAGAAAAAGGATAAATACATTCCAGGTAAATACTAACTTTAAATAAATTTCTTACTTAATAGAGAATAGCGAAAATTGCAACTTCATCTAAGCTCTCGGGTAAGTAGCAAAGGCAACCAGGAATACGAGTATAATGGTGTAACAAGACATTCTACGTCGTGAAGTTTCCATGTTATGTATTTATTATAATGGCTAAAGATTTGGACGAAGTAATCGTTATTTTATTGTAGCAAAATGCGGAAAAATCCCAACGGATATAACTGAGCCCTTAAAGTTAACAAAATGCTTGTCTGGCAAACTTTGAAGCTGTTCAAAATACTAGACAAGTAAAAAATAAAATAGAAGGAAACCGTCGTTGAACTGCTTAAATCTTAACACGTTGCCTCCGATTGCCTGATTGGTGTAAGGCTTCACCTTGTACGCATAGTTACTAAAAGAATCTGAAAAAATTACAGAACCTAACCTCAGTGGTACACATACGTACCACTTCGGAGTCAACGTGTTAAAACTAGTACAATGCACTAGAGGAAAGCTCAGGTGAAACCCAAAGAGATCCCTCAGAAATCTGTCAAAAGAATGCAATGTATCAATCGAAATCATACGTACCATTCTCTACAAATACTAGAAAACCTCTTCTTACAAATGTCAAAAGGAACAGTTGTCGCTGAAGACTGTAGACAAACGTCTTGCAAGAGCTGAAATCCTTTTTTCTCGTAGCAACTAAGATACGCTACTGAATCACGTTCAGTTACACGAAGAAATTTAATATCCAACAAAAATTACACGTTCAAATGATCAATTTGGTCTAGGGCTGATGAGATTGCAACACGGGTAGTCACGCGAAGGTAAGGAGTGCCGTCAGTGATGGTTTAGGCCTCGATCACTGATACCTGAACAAGTTTTCTGGATTTTGTGGAAGAAGGGGTTAATTAACCAAAATTTACCGCACCGACATTCTTTCAAGCATTGTTACCTTAGCTAGAATTATATCAGATACCACCAGTGGTCTTTTCAGCAAGACTAGGCACCCTCGCATTGAGGTAAGAAAATATACAGTGGTTGGCATACAATGTTTTCTACTTCACTTCAAAGAAGGAATGACCTCCATGTTCGTTAAACTTAAATCCTCTCGATTAGCATGATCTGATCCACACTTGAGATTAAGGTTTCAGTCACACATCATCAAAGTCTTGACGCACTGAAGTCAAAACTTAAAAAGAAATGAGTAAAAATCCGTGAAAAAGTCCGTGACTCGTGCAGGTCATTCGCTAAGAGTCCTAAGTTTGTTATCGACGCAGACGGACAGCAAATTGAATGAATGTGTTAATTTCTAACTTTTACATAACTATTATTTTATTTTTGTTTATTTTATATACATTTGTTTTTGTTTGTTTCATAGACATGGGCTCTAAAAGTTGTAACGTTAATTGCTGAGCACCTTGTGTAAGCTTAGAATAGGATATGGAAACATGAATGAGCTGGATAGTCCATTCTCAGGCTGTTACACAAGTCCCAAGCCTTCTAAAGTTGAAACACCAATCACGCAGAGGCACTTCAATCACACACAAGCACCTGAATCCCAGACAGGCACCTGAAGCAATAATTATTTATTTCTTGTTATGTGGAACATTTCTTTATCTAAGGGTTTTATTTTTTCTCATAGCAGAGAACGAACAACCTACAGTCCTGAAAGCTCCAAATCCAAATTCAAGTAAGTTGGTGGTTGCACATCTTTATCCTTCATCTGTACTTCACACGGAATACTTTGTAACATCATTTATGCATGTGGGATGAGTTAGGAGTTTACATTCCAACCTCTTTTATTTTATCCGTGAAATTATGTTAAACATTATTTTCCCATCAGTTCAAAGAAGCATTTAGCAGCTCGAGAATACTTGAATTAATTTGAATTCTTTTATCGATAACTAAAAGTTAAAAGAATAGCAATGTCGAAGTCTAGGAGCAACAAGAGGCCACAATGACAAGGAATGTTTGTTGCACGTGCAAGTACTAAAATTTTGGGATAGAATAGCAGGTATAAAGATTTTAAGCGTACGATAGAAGCGAAAAAAAATCGGGATTTCGTGATACTAGTTTTCACATTTTTCCAATGTGACGAACTCATAACTGAGAATATCTGACATGACGTATTCTTAAAATGCAGATTTCTGAGATCACGTATCTTCCAATTGCGATATTTCTCAGGACAGACCTCGCAATGGGGCATGTCTGAAGTACCTTTATTTCAATTTTTATATGCATAAATGTACACGCATTTTTCAATGCTTAAATTTAAATTATGTACGTTCTTTCTGAGCTGGGATGTGCAATCATCACGTAATCCAACAACAATTAAGATTGGAGTCACCACAACCGTGTAAAAATCGTTAGACTTTAATATAGACGATTATGAACCAGGTTCACTTGGCTTAATAGGAAGCAAAACGCTGAATGTGTAGTTTAAGATTCGTAGAGGGAAGTTTTGAAGATACACTGAAAACTTTTGAAAGAATTTTTAAAATACGAGCGATCATAGGCCAGTATCGAAGAAAAAACTAATCGTTGAAAAGGAATCATGTGCGCGAAATCACGAGTATAGTTCGAAGAAAATATCCAGTGTGTCAACCTGATGTAAGTGAAAAATATTGATAAATTCACTTGGGATGCAGATCGTAGAGCTAGCAATATACGTAGGAATTGATAAAAGAAAGAGTCTCGACAAGTGGTAGTTCTGTTAAATTATACGAGTGAAAAATTATTTTACTCAAAACAAATTTAAAAAACTTCAAAAGAAGTTAATAGGTAGACAACACTCGGGCCAGCTGTCTTACTACTGCACGGGCGCTTGGTTGATTCGGAAGAATTTTCTTCTTGATAGAACATTACTGAACTTGTCAGGACAATTGAAGACTTTACTTGATTCTTATTCATTGGTCTGTCCCGTAGGAAGAACGTGAAGGTGATTCGATTGTGTTCATGAGTTTGACGAGGAAACACTGTAGATGATATTAGTATTCAAAGATTTCCATGAATTTCAGACGAAGACGTACTGTATGTATGTGTGATACTTACATATATTAGGAGGTTTTCATGAGTTTCAGGCAAAGAGTGTACAGTCTGTTTAAATTTGCCCACCTCCACGTGATTGACGAACATGACCGTGGTCGTGCACCAGTTAATATGAGGTCATTATATAAAGTTTTTCATGCTTAATTCCAGGAATACTCATGTGGGGTGTTCTAAATGGAACCTTACTGCTCGTGCTTGTATACTGCATTAGTGTCCTTCGGGAATACTGCAGGGAACGTCCTCCACAGCAGGTAACTAATTACCAGTTTTGTTTTCTGCTTATGACTCAGATCACAAGCGATTATTCTAGACTACGACACAGACAACCTCAGTGTAGAGAGACTGACAGACTTAATACTAATTATGTGGGTTCAGAAGGGCATCCACTATTACCTGTGAGTTGTATTAGTTAGGAAATTTGACAACGATAAGAAATAATCATATTTTTAAATAGACTAATCTCTTTTTTTTATTATCGGGAAATTTAAATAACGAGTGTCATCTTAACATCATCTATATGCAAATGATGTTTTTATTTGCAGTTGTTTGAAATATAAGCATAATTGCTTCAAAAAAATTCAATTTACTCCTCTGTTTACTATATGAGGTACCATTGTCTTTACGTCCTTTTTAAATGGACTAGCTATATTTAAATGGTGAGCCTATTTTATGCTTAAAAAGTAGATGAAATAACAGTGACTAAAGAAAATTTCCACAGAGTTCTTAATTTGAATAACATTTCAACGAACATTATTCTACCGTCCTTAAGAACTAGAATTTCTTTGAAACTAGCAAGAAACTTCTGTTTTATTTTACTGTCTTTTTAGATTACAGGTTTAACACGTTTCCTGCAATTGCCTAACCTATGCAAATCTTTACTTTGTACACATACTCACTAAAACTCTCTGTAAAATTCACACCTGACCTAACCTAACGGCTCATCAGTGGGTCTCTGCGCAGAGAATGTATAGTCTCTTTTGTTTTAGAGCATTATTGCTTAATGAAACCACGGCCTAGTAAGCTTAGGCCTATCTGCGTAGTATCTATAAGCCCCACATGCTCGTTGTGCTTCTGTGCTTGAGAAAAACTAAAAACTCAACAGGACTGGACAAATTACTTTGCTTCAGATTATCCTTTTACAGCAGGTAGAAGTCGAGGAGGACGATCTTGAAATACTAGAGGACCTCGAGGAGGAGCAGATACCTCTCATTCATTTCCCTGGAGGGGTCGACTGGCAGCACAATGACGAGCAGCATGAGGAGGGAGAGAGGGTAGATGATGAGAGGGAAGATGATGAGAGGGTAGATGATGAGAGGGTAGATGATGAGAGGGAAGATGATGAGAGGGTAGATGATGAGAGGGAAGAGGAGGAAGTGGTGGAAGGGGAGGAAGCAGAGGAAGAAGTAAAACGCTTTCTTCCTGTTCGAGAAGAAAACGGAGCGGAGGCTGATGAGGAAGCAGAAATTCAATTTCATGGATCTGAAGCCCTGAACAAGCTCCAAGTGAAGACGGTGGAGGAGGAGACGGTGGAGGAGGAGACGGTGGAGGAGGAGACGGTGGAGGAGAAGGAGGAGGAGGCGGTGGAGGAGAAGGAGGAGGAGGCGGTAGAGGAGAAGGAGGAGGAGGCGGTAGAGGAGGAAGAGGAGGAGGTGTTGGAGAAGGAGGAGGCGGTAGAGGAGAAGAAGGTGGTGGAAAAGATGGAGGAGAAGGTGGGGGAAAAGAAGATGGATGAGGAAGAAGTGTAGGAGACGAGACAGACTGAGTGTCACAGTAGTAGGATGATATGAAGCAGAGAAGTCACTATTAAGTGCTACTGGACGGACTCTGAAGCTGCTGGCTGCTGCAGACGCGGATCACCACAAGCTGTCGGTAAACACGACAGAGAAGAAGTTATTCTGAACACGATGACTGCACGTGATGGTTAAACCTTCGTTGTGTCAGGTTGAATTTTAGAAACACTATGTGTATATAAAATTTTAATTCCAGGCATTACAATATTGAAGGTTAAAATATTTAATGAGAAAAATTAACTTTATGGAATCCGAGAATGATGCGCCACCGGAGCTTGTAGATTACAATAGAATGAATATGAATAGATTCCTGGATGACCAACAGATTCATGATGAGTGTCAGCAGTTTTGAAGCAAAAGGAATGAAAGAAATAAAAGTATTAACATTATATCATTTTGTGATATCTATTATAATTAAAATTGAAATTATATTTTTTATAATAAAGATGTGAGCATGGCTACAGACTAAAATTAAACCAACGCATATTCATTACAGTTTTAAATGTAGATTTTGAACTTGTTTTTGGAGAATGATTACTGAAGAATAAATCATGTATGTTCAAGTGATAAAGTTTTCAAGAGAGAATATAAGATTTCATGGACTTTATTTTCTGTCAATATAGATTGATTTTGAATGGGTCTGTAATTGCAGCGTCTGTTTTATGCTCGTCCTTACAAGAAAATAATCCTGGAGAGTATTTTGCATTGTACTAAAATTTTTAAAACGAAAATTGTTAATATTAAAAACTACTTCAAATGGTATCAAATTATTAATGTCAGGATTCAAAAATCTCGCGCTTTTTATTGTTTATGGTGAATGCCTATTAGTTGAGTTATTTATCAGTGTCTGATATTTTTATGGCCATTAAAAGTTAAAAACCATTAAATAGGAATCGATGTACATATAAAGTAAAATTTTTAGAGTATCCATTGAGCAAAACTGAATTTGTGTTTTCTTCCCTTCACTTTTGTGGTTTTCGATCAGTACGATGAATTTAGTTGGATTTCTTGCGACGGAAAACTGGAGTTCAGGCATTTGGAATTTTCCTAATTCTAAAATGAACGCCTTCAATTCTGAACGAATGGAGTGGATTTCTTCGTAATTTACGAGACCCTATTTGGTAAAGTTTTCAGTTGACGTGATTTTTGCAAACTCCTAATTGTAATTTACTGTGATCACTCCCATTTCACGTTTATGAATCACGCAGTTGGCTGGTAGAGGTTTGTTTGAAGACTGTCGCTGGCCTGATTTCGAAACAAAATTGAAGTTAGTGATTACTTGACTGTTGAATTATTTTCAAACGAGTATAAAACCTTCATCGTTTTTCTCTAAACGTCTTCCCAAAATGAAACCCTAGAAGCCCCACTCTTCACCACTACTGATCCACGCATAATTCGAATTCATCAGGGAGGATGTATGACCTGTTGAAAGGATCTATCAATTGACTAAGATGAACGAAAGTTTTCTTTAATTGCTAAATTACTTTTTACTAAAATTTGGCAAACACGGAAAGAAAAACGAAACTATTTTGTTTCTAATAAAGAGAGACAAGAAGAGTCACTGTCCGTTATTTAAGCTTAATTCTTAAATTCTTATGCAGCAAATTTCAGTCGACTGTCTGTAGCCTACTAGTGCACAACGTGTACGATACCCATTGTATGGATAAGAACCTTAATACCTATTGATTAGTCGAATCAACATGACTACTAGAAATTTTAAGAGTTCTGTCCACAGCACGCGAACTTTAAAATTCACGGTACATCCAATTAGGCAAGAAAATGTCGCAATCAAATGTAGATTTAGCATCTAGCCTGAAAGGTCTATGAAAAGTTAAAGAGAAAAAAACCGAATGTAAACAATGGCAGCAATCAAGTTCGTTGCCTCTCATTTGTAGAACGTAGGACATGAGAGCGTAAGTACTACAGATGTTTGTCATAAAATTAATATTAAAAATTGCTCCCAAAAAGATAGTTTTTCCGGTGAGTGGTTGGAATCTGCGTTTATCTATTAGTCTTAGTAGTATAAATGTCTTGACTTAGCACCGATTTAGCACCATTCGGGATGATCAATACAGAGTGCAAAGGACACAATGTGTGATTACATTAATTGACTGTATTCACTATTTCCGCTCAGTTTATAAGATGACAAAAAAAAGAAAAAATCGTTCATTTCAATCCAGTTGATGCATGATACATGACACTATTGGATTTTCAAATCCCTTACAACTAAAGTCCTCAAGCAGTAGAAATATACGTGTTTATATTTGAAAAAGGTTATGTTTTTACCCAACAAAATGGGCAAAAATTGTCATAAACGTTTACTTCAGAAGAAGTTATATGCAGTACAACGCAAGCGATGAAGCACGTTTATACCGGTACTCCTGTCTGGTTATAGTGATACTAAACGACAGTTTCAGTAGTACGCTCATATGTAGCTCCTACAATGCTTACTGCCGTTAAAAATAGTTTAAATGTGGAACCTAATTTCCTCTAAACCTTCGAAGCAAAAAAAAGGATGAGATGCGCGAATAAAAAGTTAGCTAATCGTATCTCACCGCAGTGTAGAAATTCGTTTATTCCCATTTTCAAGCCGTTAGAAGCAGAAGTGAAGCTTTAAATAACGGTCGATTTTATTTTAAAGTAGATCGTGCGTATCCCTCTACAATAGGCTTGAAATAAAGGTTAAATTCTCATTGAATGCTCTTACCAAACGTCTTGAAATATGCACCTTCAAAATATAAATATTTATTCTCTGATATCGTTAATTGAATTGTAGCAATACTATTGTAAGTCTAAACTCTATATCACAATATCCAGCCTGCAATACATAGGACCTGTTTTATGAGTTCAAGGCATGTATACCATCGTTTAAACAGCCGCTCATGCCGGGCTTGAAGGCACTTGAGAGGCACATTGATAAGTAATAGACAGTGTTCACCTACCAGTCTTGCGCAGCTTCTGTGCTTCTTTCCTTCTATTCTCCATGCAGCTCTACTGTCTATAAACTTTGAATGTCACACTCATTTTCTTAGAATATTGTTCTTAAAGAGGAAAATTGTTACGTAGATGCTACAGTGCACCACAAGTGAGGTCTCTGAAAAGTGTATACTCATTTCGTCACTTCAAAAAGTAATTCCCCACACATCTACTCGTCTGTGTCTTCCTTAGTTCCTACTTTAAAGTTTCTTGAATACGGACGTGAATGTTCCGACTGAAGCTGTAAGGATCTTGTTTGATTTTAAAGTATTTCTTTCAATATGATAGAACATTTCTCTCCCAAACCGCGACCGTGTACTTGTGAGACATTCCCAGGCATGCTTTAGCTGTCCAAGTCAATTTAAACTGATAAACTGAGTTTAAACTAGACTGAAAGAAGAGTGACTCACTTGTGACCACGTGTAATGTTAAGAGAAACAAAATTCATGAGATTGTTTCTCAGTTCATTGATGGCTGAGTTTTATGAAGATGTGTGAAAATACAAAAAATAACATGCGAGGTGCAAATATAGAATGACTTTTTATGCAAACTACAAGTGTTTTAATCACGATCGAATGTAATATCGACTTATGCATACACAAATGCATTGAAAGTGCATTTGTGAAAATTTCATCAGCATGAAAATTTTAAAAATGAAGGTTTTATAATTCAACCAGCCATGATATCACTAGCAATGATTTCACTAGCCGTAATTTCACTAGCCGTAATTTCACTAGCCGTAATTTCACTAGCCGTAATTTCACTAGCCGTAATTTCACTAGCCGTGATTTCACTAGCCGTAATTTCACTAGTCGTGATTTCACTAGTCGTGATTTCACCAGCCATGATAAAAAATATATAAATTTTGTCCTATAAAGAAGTAGGCCACCACACGTTTATACAGAGGTAAAATTTACGTGCTATATCTGGTGAACATTTATGGAGACCGCTCCGTGCTCTCTTCTTATAGCAGTTTCTCAATAGAGTAACAGGAGCGAGCGGTCAGAGTAAAGCAGGACGACTTCGTTCTTTTCCATTTAAAAGTGCATCCTGGATCTAAGTACAACAAAATCTTAGCAGATCCAGATTGAGGCGGATGGTCGAGAGAGTGGGAATTCATTTCGTACGTTTCCCAGTCTTGGGCCTTGATTTTGTGACGGCAGTGGGTGCTTGGCACATGTGCTCTTTCTTCACGTGTCTAACTTTGTTAAAGAACATTTTTACAGAGTGTGATAGGTACACAAGCTAAGCTCTGTTAGGTTTTAAGACCATTAATCATTCTCTGCTATGACAAGGAATGACATTTTGGAGCTGGAATTTGACAATTTGGCAAATGTCACATTCCAGACCAACAACTATTTACGTACGGAGAGCAATGCTTTCCGTACTTTGTGATGCACTGTGATGATCTGACCTATTAAATTACTTTTATTTTACTTTATGATATCGATTAGTCAATTCTAACTTCGATCAAATTCAACTCAAACTTGCAAAAAATAACCAATATGAACATCGCTGCTATACGCTACGTTGACAGCATTTCGACATAAGTGAATAAAGAGGTGAATACATCCTCAAATCTTATGAATTTCTGACGAAGGATTATCAGAGACCTAGTTTCTTCTACAAAAGCTTTTACGAGTACATGAATTCTCAGACAATTATCGTCTGTGAGAGAAAATTGAAGGGTGGAAAGCACTAGTGGACTACTTGCATTTTTTCCCACAAGAGAAAATGCAAGTAGTCCACTAGTGCTGTCCACCCTTCATATAGTAAACTACTGGATCGTAATCGCCTCTGTCTGCGCTGTGTTAGCGACAGCACGGGAGTGGACTACTTTCATTTTTTCCCGTGGAAAATATATTATATTTACCATGGGAAAAAATGCAAGTAGTCCACTAGTGCTTTCCACCCTTCAATTGTCACTTGTGTGTCATGTCGGTCCTTGAAAATTATTGAGCTCGAAGACCACTACGTCACATGCGTGTCCTGAAATTTTTTTGTGTCTAAGGTAACAATTTTTTTAAAAACTGCGGGTCCCAGGATCAAAAACTTCAAAGATAAGACATTAACGTGATTGTAATCTTATTTTACTTTGTTATGCTCCCAATTTAGACAATACAGTGTTGGGATGTAAGTGAACCTAATTTGATATGTCTAGTTCATTCTAAAGTTTTATTTCGGACTTGATTTTCTCAACAATAAATTTACTTCGTTAGGTAAATGTTTTTTCTACTAATTTTAATCCCCACCCTTATATCCAATATTACTGTGTGCTTTTGGGAACAGATTTTATCCAAACTTTTGTTTACCTATGACTTCTTTATTTTTGTATTATATTGAGTGTTTTTGGGAATTAACTTCTTGATAGCCACGCGCACTCCTTATGGTATGATACATTCCAGACCAAAGAGATCTCATGTGACGAAGCAGATGGAAATGCAGTGGGTGTTTAAATATCTTCAAGCCGTAGCCAGAAATTGTAACTCATTCCACCTAAGTCTGAGTAGATTTTAGAGCGAAATATCTATCGGTGATACAGAACAAAAACCTAGGTATTTTTCCAAGGGCTAGGATTTACATATCAAAACTGATCTGATATCAGGGAAAATTTAAATTATTCAAGAAATAGGTGCCTAATTTGGACGTCCGATACGCCGAAGCAGTTTTTTCAACCGACGATTTTAGCTAAAAATTCAAGATCTTGAATTATCATGTGCGTTGGTCGAAAAGGCAGAGTTGGTGACGAGTTGTTGAATACAGTTAACTAACTAGCAATGCACCCACCATGATAATTCTTCTGCTGAGCCTCAAATTTCGTATTCGGGATTAAGAGCAAATAAAAAATTACAAGTTCAACTGAAATTGCTAAAAGTTGCCTGTACTGGGACCTAAAAATTACACTCAGGTAAGCAGTACCAGCATCCCAAGTACTGCAAGTTAATTATAACTAAGACTGTGTTCAATCCTTCAACCTCGACTGAGACTCCTGAATTGTTAAAAAGTCCGACACCTGTTCCGACTTGTTGGCAATAACTTTCACCAGATTTCGACTCCACAGCCGCAATCAGAACACAAGTTTTAACATCCACTTCCTCAGTTACATATATTGCGGTGCGGGTAAACCAGCGACAGCTGCATACGGGCTTTTGCTCCTTCAAAATGAAGGTGAAATGCCTAAAAGTGGGCCAATGTTGAATGGGTTTGTCTGCACATCAATCGCTGCTTCCTTCCCCTCCGTGTGGCATTGATTCAGAGGAATTAGGTATGTGATTTATTCAAGTTTGTACCAGCTTTGAGTACATTTGGAATATTTAAAAATTTGTTTAATGGTCTGATATATGTGAATAAAATTATCTCATTCGTGCAGAAACTTCCTTAGTCCCAATTGATACGGGCGAGGCAGCACAGCGCTAGGATGAATAATTGCTGCAAAGTTTGTGCGTTCATTTTGCTGAATCTGGCTGCTCTCAACCTTACATTTTCTGGTAAGTGGCGTGTTCTTTAGTGGGAGACTTTGTAGTATTTAAAGCCTAATGTTTAATTTTCTGGCCAAATTGATATGAAAGAGTTTTCGCTTTAAGAGCTATTGCGAAATTTTGTCCTCATGTGCAATGCAATAAGTTGTTTAGAAGCAGTTAGGGCACGCTTTAGTTCGATCACTTGGCTGTTGAAGACCGAAGTTTTACTTCATCACCTAAAGCTTATATACATTTAATTGATCAGAAATATTAATTGGAAAATTCATTTTGCTTCTCAGGAGATCGAGCGGAGAACCGCGATGTGTTGGGCGAGAGATTACTGGTCGCAGTTACGCCATTGGCTGACGAGCCTCCTAATATTTCTGGTAAGTTGTTCCTTCATGTACATGAATTTGCAGAAAATAATATAGAATAAATAACCACTTTGTAATGTTATTTGTTCTCTCAACTTGCTTGAATAGTCAATTTTCTCCACTTGAGGGGGCTCATTGATTCAGAAGTTGGGTTAGTTGACACGTGAAGGATGATACATAATGAGGGCCCTTGTACGCTGACCAAAATTGTTGATTAAATTTTTGCCTGGTATCACCAAGATTTAGGCTTCCTTCGCTCGACCCACGTGTCATCAGTTGGTCTATCCCTTGTTTCATGTCTTCTTTCAACGCTGAGGCGTCCAGAGCACGGTTATAGGCACTGTTTTAGAGATTTTGCCCCTAGTTCTGACCGAATGTTTTATAACCTCTTCAAATAATGGAAATTGTTAAACATTGCAATAAGCTCAAGTTAGTTAGCAGGTCGAAGTGGTTAGTTTTTGTGGTCAGCAGGGCGAGTTGATTGGCAGGTTGGAGTAGTCATCATCGTCAATGTGATCAGAAGTTTCAAAAAAATTTTAGAGAATAAGGGTAGCATTTATATTGTTCATCACATGTATTGGCTAAAACAAAGTTACAGAAAAGGAATTTGAATTTTATTTCCTGTGTTGCCAGTCAGCAAACCACAAATATGTTGCTGTTCTAATATTTCAAACTCGGGTGAGGTTATCAAGTTTCTTGATATTTGATCCACGAAGCAAGCTAGTAATTCATTTATTTTTCTTAGACAGCGCCCTGGGACTTTACGCTCCTCTTCCGTCGCGTACAAGAGGTTCAACATCTCAAATTAACAGTTTCATAGTAGGGTGCTGGGACAATCTTCTTCCCTTCTATTTTTACACGATGTTAACGTACCACCCTAGTGGGTCTAACAACGATGTTGTTCCCGCTTGCATTTAATTTTTTTTCTGGTGCTTCGGTTTAACAGAATTACCTTTTTGAATTCAATCTCTCGTGCCATCATTTATCAAGTGATATAATTAATTAATACTGATTTCTTTCTGGGCTGCACCAGATTTCAGTGAAAGACAAGCGAAAAATCTGCTGAACTCGGTAAAGTTTGCACCAGACGCGATTGAATCACAAGATTCAGGTTAGTTATAAAGGTGGCTAGCGGTTAGTAGTTCATAACTGGGCTTTCAGGTTAACCCTTTAGCGACGAATTTATTTTTCTAGTTTCTACGTTAAAGCTCACAAAGACCGTCTGTACACTGATGCAATGAAGCACGCTGAGAGCCAGGCAGCCAAAATAACGACGCTGTATGATGCCGCCGCGTTTAAACCTAGTAGCAACCTTATATTGCTCACATATAATATAATTTTAACATAATTAGCATTTTTTCTGATGTTCCCCTTGAGTGCCATACGGCGGTAGAGGGTTAATAGTTCACGACTGGGATTTAAGGTTAGCAGTTGTTGACAGGGTTTTCAGTTTAGCAGTTTATGACGGAACTTTCAAGTTAGTTGTTCTTGTGGTATCTTAGAGTTAACGAGTTGTTTTCGGTATCTTTCAAGGTAATAGTTTTTGAAGTGGCTTTCCGATTAGTGGAGTGAGAGATGGCTTTTAAGTTAGAAGTTCTTAAAGTGGCTTTGATATTTATAATTCTTGAAGTAGCTTTTCGGCAAGAGGTTCTTGAGGTAGCTTCAAAGTTCGTAGTTAGGGAAATGGTTTTTAGGTTAGTGCTTACTTGGTTGTTCACAGTCAAGCTGCCAATTTTATACTGAAATTTAGCACAGACTGTCGACCATTGCTGGATTTGCTTGACGATCATTGCACATATAACAATTCTGCAAGAAGAAATATTGAAGTATCTTGACGGTCATTTACTCATTCAAAACTTCCACTTTCGGGGGTGTTTGAGTTCAATAAATATAATTGAATGCAAGAATATGTCAACGAACCTGCTAAAGAAACTGCAAAAAATATTCACGATGTTCAAAATCATTAAGAAAAAATCGGGTAATGTTTTTGTTATGGCCACGCCCATAAAAATTGCATCAAATGCCAGTAATAATTCTATGCTTCTATATTGTTAACATCTTATGGCGAATTTTCACGGTTTTGTTTATTCATTGTACAATACTCAAGTATTTAAGCATAAAGCCTGAATTGACGTATTAATAGTAAAACGTCACACATTTTACATCGTTAGATTAACACTGGCCTTTCAAATAACGTACAAAATTACGTTTTTCTGTACGGGAAATCTTTTTCAAGTCCGAGTCATTTCTGCGAGGGATTGTTCCTAATGTTGTCGGGTTGCTGGCACTGCTCTTCTGAATGAACTTTTATTTCATACATGCTTATAAAATTGTGTAGTTTTAGTCGTCCAACAGACGCGTTGTATTAAATCTATCCTTCCCAGAACACCGATGTTCTTCTTCCCAGAACACCGATGTTCTCCTTCCCAGAACACCGATGTTCTCCTTCCCAGAACACCGATGTTCTCCTTCCCAGAACACCGATGTTCTCCTTCCCAGAACACCGATGTTCTCCTTCACAGAACACCGAT
>VCRD01000521.1:105603-121080 GCA_006783055.1 Trinorchestia longiramus
CTGCCAGTGAGTGTGTGGTGTGTGAGCTGCCAGTGAGTGTGTGGTGTGTGAGCTGCCAGTGAGTGTGTGGCGTGTGAGCAGCCAGTGAGTGTGTGGCGTGTGAGCAGCAGTGAGTGTGTAGCGTGTGAGCAGCCAGTGAGTGTGCGGCGTGTATCATATTTGCATGGGAGGGAAATTTTCCACTATGATGTCAATGAGTGAAAGGCTCAAATTTAATTTGTTTCTTCGAGAGACTCTTAATAGATTTCTTATAATGAATCTTTCATTTTCTACCTCGTTTGCTCATCACATGAAGAGCAGCGAAAAAATAATCTCAGTCGTTGCTACTATGTAGTTCATGTTTTTCCAGCGACATTGCGGTGTATTGAATTTCTACTCGGTGATCTATAAATACCATGTTTTGTTTTCAAATATTTTAGTTTTAGTAATGTAGGCTATTCACTGCACACCTGAACTGCAAATTTCCTATTAAGTTTTTAGTTCTTGAGTATAAAATTGAATAAGATTAAAGTAATTCTCCTGTACGAGTGTTCGAAGTAGTGCTCGTCCAGTGAAACCTTAGAGCGAGGTGGCTCTCAGGTATGTAATGTCTGCATCAGCAATATCTGTTTCAGCAATGTCTTGTTAATTTTCAGGCATTATAGGTTGCTTTTTTTTAATGTGTTCTCAGTATAATAAAATTTCTAATGACGTGCCATTGAACCCGTTTGAAGGTACGAAATCTATTGCATTCAATGTTGACTTGAGTCAAGCACGCTGCCGCTCGAAATCCGTACTCGAAACTATGCGGTTATGAAGCGTATCAATTTACCATGGAACCTTTGAATTGCATTTCAGTCGTGCTGAGAAATCCTTCTTTTTAGTGTTCTTGGTGGGATGCACTGTGGCGCTGGTCTTCATCGCGATCTTCAATCTCCACGACTTCGTTCGTGAGAAGGTCTTCAAGCGCACCAGATCTGCAACACTCAACTGTTCAGAACGTTCAGAAAGTAAAGACTTGCGTACCCAAGGTTCAGTTGAATTAGTCAGTTTGATTCAACTCAAGGGACTCTGAGCTAGACCTCGGATTTTAATGACCAATGAATTACCAAGAAGACCATGAGGAGCTACGAGCAGGAAGTCATACGAGTCAAGACACATTCAATGAAATAACTTCTGTGAATAAATTATTTTTCTGGTGTAACTGGAGGCTCACCATTCCAGGCAGATTTGCAGCTGTAAATATTGAATGGTTGGTTTAGCACTCGGAGTTCTTGAGAAAAAGTAAGATTCCAAAGGTTCTTCCAATTTTAAAACGGTCCCTCGTCAGCAACCACGGACGAATTAGCCTGCTGCAGTGATAGCCTCAGCCACTCGTTGCAGGCTCAGCAGCACTGGTTGCAGGAACCTGTTGAGGATTAATTTCAAGTTTAGGTACTTTGTATTTTTTTCGCTTCATTTCTTCTTTCCCCTCATGAAACTGAAGAGTTATTCTGACAATGTTCGGTTTTATTTGAATCCATTTAGCAATGTCTTTTTTTTCTTTTATTTGTGTCTATTTTTGATCGTTTTACCAATCTATCTGACATTGTCGAGTCGGTGCGACTTTGCCACTTTAAAAAACATGTAATTTTATTAACATTAACTAGTGTGACACGTGCCACTACTGTATGTTAACACTTGTACACTTTCACATACTCCATCCCATTGTTACTGACATGGCCACAGAGCGTAAGCAGAATGATAATTATATTAAGAACAATCATAATGATATTCATAACCCGTTAAAAATCTCGTTACCCATTGTATATCACCCATTGTATTTTTTCTTTTATACAGAGACATCGTTAATTATGTGGCTACTAGTCAAAGGAGGATCTATTCTGGTGAGAGGATTTGTATCTCTATGCCATGTTTTAGCTTCACACCTACTGTTGGCTTATTGTTTTAAAAAAAATGCTCTTTTCCCCACTGTGCAATGCTGATGTTTGTTTACCATTTACCAAAAATTTTTATGACACAAAGTGTTGTTATTCCTGGACTTCGATGGTTAATTATTTTAAATAATACGTTTTCGTAATCTGCTGGTTTTCCCTTGTGCTAATATTTGAAGCCTACAATGTATTTAAGTGACTGTCAAGCTTGAATGTATTTTGACGAGTAAATATATTCCAGGTATTGTCTTCGAGCGCAATGAGAACCAAGATGCTCAAACGCTCACAAGACACCGGAGAGAACTGCATTCACTGTAATGTCACAGTTCAATGTCTTTTTATAGTCGTTTCAATCGTAAATAAATAAGCAGGAATTAGTCTCATTCAATGCTTCTTAATTTTGTAACTCACTCGTTTTAATACATCTTAATCTTGCCTAGTAAGTTTTTGGTATCATTTATTCATCACAACGCAATTGTTACGGGGCTTGTGAGCTTGTGACATCCATGATGTTTTAATCATAGCGTTCATAGTGATGTCCTTGATAGCGCGTACTACTCATAACTCATACTTATGGTGTATTAATAATTCTCATACTCAGAGTGCAATATTTAAATCAGTAGCCAATGTTTTCTGACGAGGTTTCTTGAAAATCCTGTCTGAAAATGTTCATGAAAATTCAGGGCAACTAAAATCTATATTCTTAAACTGTCATTCTCTTTTGATGTGTAAGAGAGCGCATTGTTCTTCGGTGCTATAAAATTGGCTTGTTTTTAAATAAAACCAAAAACATCTAAGGGTTTTTCCTCACGGTATTTTCAGGGTAATTTCAAGAGTATCCAAGCCTTCGGTTGTTTATAAGTCATTAATTGTTCCTGAGAAACTGCTGACGTTTCGAATCCATGACATAAAAAAAATTTTTGATTTTGTTTTTCGAAAATATGAAAAGCAAATCAAAATATTTTCTGCTGTTGTTCTTTCCCTCTGCTGCTATGAAAATTTCGAAGAGAAATTTTTGCCTTCAGCGAAACAAGTCCCGAAGTCTCGAAGTCCGGAAGTAGCTCAGTCTCTCCAGCAGCCAACTGCAGAGTCAGCAAGGGTGTTTGTTGTAGGGGGATTTAAGGATTAGCAAATGTTCTGAAAATACTACCCGGATTTTTTCTTCTGATGGTAGTGCGCATTTTATTCAAGCATTCGCACAGGAGCGAATCTTCGTCTTTTTTCCGTTTTATTGGTCATCGTAAGTGCGGTTTTCCTATTATAATGAATGTTAAATTAATTTCAATTCGAAGTTTGTTTCTGTTGTTTTTGTAAACCCTAGACATCGGTTAGGGATTATTAGCTTTTCTGTTGGCATACACAAAAGCTCTAATGAGAAGTAAAATATACTTTTTTAGTTAATTTCAATTAAAAACACGGTTAAACTGTATCAGTCTCACAAAATAATTTCCTGAAGCATATATTACCCCATTGGTGGTGCAATCCACAATATAATTAAAGAATTATAACGACTATTGGTACCATATGAATATGATGCCTGGTCATTTTTGAGAGATTTGTACCACAAACATAGTACAATGATAATAAAATATAACTAGTTATCGCTGTCCTCTCAGTCAGCTCCAGTAACTGAGGGTTCGGCCACTCAAATGTATTTCACCTCAGCGATTCAGTTGAACAGAAGCGTAAAAAGAAGCAAACAAAATGTGTCTCTCTCTCATCCCCATCCAAATTTAGAACCCCACGAGATTTATTCATAAATTATTATTTGGTGAGCAGTCAACTTTGTTTCTTTTTTTATTTTCTGGTATTATGGGTCACCCATTTTTTTAATGAGCGCTCAGTGTACAAAAATTTCTAATTTCGTGCTATTGAATCAGTTTGAAGAAACAAAATCTGATGTATCCCACGTATTCTTTTTTATTATCTATCCACAAAGTGAACAAAGTTTTCGAAAAAAATCAGTTAATGATTATTTCACATTCCTGTGTTTTTGCAAACCTAAATTTTTTGCTTTCAGATTAGCAGAAATTACTAAATTAAATTTATTATAACTTTGCATGAAACAAAGAACGCCTTGAATAAATTAATGTATGCTGTAAAATCAGTTTTACGTTGAGAAAATAGAATTGAACAAAAAATCTAAACATGAATAAATAATATACATCATTTTTGTTGGTGATTTTTCACTGAACTATTCAAACTTTAGTTTGAAATTTCTGTGCACACTTTTTAGGTTTGAAAGGTCAGCTGGGAATATTTTCTTGTTCCTACAATTTTATTTGCATTCCTGGTATTTGACGCTTCGGAAAACAGGTCTTGTAAAATATTCCCATCTATCAATAATAGGCCTTGCTATCCACTCTCGTCTTTCAATAAAAGTGGAAGCAAAAGCCGCTTTTCTATTCACGAAGATAGTGGTCCTTCTGCTGAAAATCTGAAGAAATAGAAAGTATTTGTAAAGTAGAGATGCTAATACCATCGAATCGTTTACTCCTCCATGAATTTGAGTTGAGAAAGTAACTCTAAGCGGTGCAACTGGCTAAAATTCAGCATGACATTTATGCGTAAGAAGGCCGGACTAGGATGTAAGCAATAAAATCAGCTTTGGTTAATATTCCTCTATCTAACACATGAGGGTGGCGAAGTGTACGTTGATAATATGCTTTCTATTAATTAGCGAGTAAGGTGTTTTGTTCGGTGGTTCTGTTATGCAATACTGCATTCTTGTCACCTTAATTTATTAATGCAAACCTGCTGAATAGAAAGTACGTTGGGGAAACCCTAGTGTAGAATAATAAAGGGGTGATATCTCTCGTGTAAATCTTGAGGCACTGCCTCACGAGAAAGGAAGTTTTAGCGCAGCTTACGTTGTTTATTAATACGAACTTGTCTTCCCTAGACATTGTTGGTTAATCACATAACTTGTATCTATTAATGCAAACCACTGCTAAACTTTACCATGTCAGGATTTTACTGAACTTCATCCTTGAATTCGAATTTCTTCATTCCGGGGTGGGAACTGTTAGTCTTCTGGTGAGCCGTGTTCAGAAAAACGAATTACGGAGTTAATCTTTATAGTTTCATCTCTCCGTTCCTCGCACGATCTAGTAGTTTTTACCAACTGTAGCAGGCTGTACCAAAAGATAAACTTGGAATTATGCTGATCAATGGCGTTGCGTGAACGAAGATGCATGCTTTGATTAGCATGCTCTTGTTGAGTTGAATGATTTAATTTCGTACGACATGTTAAGTGAAATTCAAAGTGCAACTAGGCTGAATGTAATTTCCAAAAACACCATCAGATATTGGCCTTTAATATTATGCTTCCGTTCGAATAATACGAGCATACTGATGCTAGAGAATTATTTTCTGAAATATACTAGTATTCGCCTTTAATCTGTCATTAAAGAAAAATGTTAAACCGATCTATTAACGAATATATTGTTAATTTGGATTGAGTATTAATTAAGCTTAGAATTAGAAAAATTCTTCCATTTTCAGCGCTTTGTACATTAGCCCACAATTCTGTAATCATTCTTGTGTCCTTCCCCGTCTAGTTCCTCGTACTGTCACTTTCCTTTGCAGATTTCATTTTTCATAATGAGCTCGCAGATCTTCTCGTGAATAAATCGGGAGCAGAAGCCACTTCTTCCCTGTTTTTTTTAACGTACTATCGAAATCGGCTCGCAGCAACTGTTCCTAGACTGGTTGCGATGGACTTAGTCCACAAAGACGCAGGTAAGGACAGGGCTCTGGTTAATTTTAGCTCTGTTCTCCCTTCAGTCCTACTCCAAATACATAGGAAGATTTCCTACAAAAAAGTTACCTCACTTGAGGTTACGAATTTAACAAATCACTGTGTCTATCAGGGGTTTAACAAACTAATTCTTTTACGCTGTTTAGAGGTGAAGCTTGCTTTAATTCTAACTAAAAACTTAAAAATTCTCAAGGAAGCAGACTTCAAAGAATGAAAGCTAGGTTCCTTGGGATTGGTACAGTCTCCTGGAATTACCGATATCTTGATATTTGAATCTGGATACAAATTTCTGACTCCATGCTTTCAAAGATTTCCAGATTGTGTTATTGGGGTTCTAGTGTTGAAGTGCAAATTGTCTTGGTTTCTATAAAATGTTTCTTCCTAGAGTCACACAACAGATGCTAGTCATAAAGCAACTCTTTACTTTTACTTTTTTTACAAAGTGTCTGTGGTATGAAGCTGCTCCTATGCTCTCCCGCTGATGCCATGTATTGTGACGGCAAAACCGTCCTGACTGCATGAAAGACACGAGTTAGAGAAATAAATGACGAAATTCAAGGGTTAGTAAATTGTGCAGCTTAGCCTCTCTTAGATGGTTGAGAAACATTGCTATGCAGAATAGAAGCCTTTAAATCAGCGGAACTCTGGCCGTAATGATGAACTAAGGTCAACTAAAACAATTCGGCATGAAGTTGAGCGAGAATAATTTCGTCACATTATAAATTTTAGGAACCTTACACCAAATAAATGTAAAGTCATGAATATACTAGATATACGTATATTTACGAAGATTTGAAACTTGCTATTATTTGAAGTCCTGAAATAATTTTTAGCGTGACCAACTGACGCTAGTATGACAATTTTGACGCAGATGCTGACGACGCAGACGTAGAAGCAGCATCTATCTCGGGCATCACGACTGTGCTCCGTGAGTTGCAAACATGAAAACGTGAGCCACGATTTGAACGAAAAACTAGGATAAAAACGTAGGATGAGCCAAAATAAAGCACAAATGTTGTGTACTGTAGTCTAGTTTACCACGTTGACTCAGATTGCCTGATTGGTGTAAAACTTCACTTTGTACGCATAGTCACTAGAAGGATCTGAAAAAATTGCAGAACCTAACCTAAGTGGTACACATACGTACCGCTTCGGAGTCAACGTGTTAAATTTGTTATAGCGCATAATCGAAAAAAATTTAGAGGTTGAATGCGTTTTAGATTAGCAGAGTGGACTAGCTCTTAACGTCAAGTACAGTTGCCTAGCTGGTGGAAGTCTTTACTTGGTACAGTCATGAGAAAGCTTTGAAAAAATTACAGAACCTAACCTGAATGCCCTACCGATGGGTCATACTGCAATCAATGTGTTAAAGGCCTAAAATTTTCAACGATCAGGGCTTGAAAAATTATGCATATCTTGCTATAACACGTTTGTTGCGATTGCCTGATTGGTGTAAAACTTCACTTTGTACGTATAGTCACTAGAAGGATCTGACAAAATTACAGAACCTAACCTAAGTGACCCACCGGTGGGTCGCATCGCAACAAACGTGTTAATTGTGCAAGAGATGCATTTTTGGTTTAAAAATCATTTGAAAAATACTTTCTGTAAAATTATTAGTAAAATCTTTGCATGAACTCGGAAGCTGCACCTGAAAAAAATTATTTGCTCGTGTTTGTAAATAAAGTTTAATTATTCAAAAAGTTGAGTAGAATTTCAGCCGTTGCGTCTCGGAGAAGCATATAAGAATTCTTTCTTCGAAAGGTATGCAATCGGTAAAATTTAAGGCATCATGTACTTCTTATAAAGAACACTGCTAATCGGCACAATTGTTATTACAAACAATTATACCACAATATAACAAAAAATGCTGTTTTTAGAGTATATTACAGGATATTTTCACCGCAAGGCTGGCTTTTATTAGTATGATTTTACTTCCTTGTGACATGCACATCTTTCAGAGAAGTCCTTACCTTTTTCGGGTGAAAGATTGTAAATGTCTTAATCAATTTTAATGTCCTGGATTTTACTGAAACTTCAATAACCTTTTTTAAATCTGCTAACAAAATTAGTTGCTAAATCGTATTGGTTTAATTATATTTGACGCTGCAAACTGTATATGGCAAACGCATTTTCACTGATCAAATAAATTTTTAAACTTTCACGTGTAAAAATAATTTCGGCTATCATTACAGCGGCTCAGACGTGACTTTTTTCATTGTAGGATTTCGCATTCGCATGTTCCATTGCAATTAGCAGTAGTAACGTGGACGTAATTTTGAATCGGCCCCCAAAGTAGAACTTTATTACACTACCTAACCTCATAAGCAGGAATGTCTTCTTGTATTCTTGTTATATGCATTCAAAATGTCAAACGGGTTTTGAACAAAATTTCAAAGTTTATAACCGTAAATTCGAAAGGATAAACACGTAGATGCGCCGATAACTGTTCAGAGATCCAAGATGCTACAAAATAAATGACTGTTTTCCGACGTCATATGCGGACAAAACAAACCACGATTTCCCTTTCTTAAATTCTCGATGTTCTAACTAATAGTCGTATATCTAGTTCATATCTAGTTCATATCCACTTCATATCCACAATGTCTTCGTTCATGAAGTGTAGGTACATCATAACTACGAGCATAGAGGGAAAAAAGTACTAGGATAATTTGTTTTCGTATTCACTATTTGACGAATGGGATGCGTGCAAGGCCTTCCATTAAGCTGGTTTTATTTTTGATAAAGTATGATGTATGCACGCTAATTGTATCAATCTATCGGGTCATCCCACAAGTTCTGCCCGAATATTCATTTATGAGGCACCCACTTTTCAAGTTTGGGAACTTTTTAGTTTTTGAAGATGAACCATAAAAAACCATACAACTGTTCATAGGAACAGTTGCAGGGTTTGAACTGAGAACCACTGCAATTTTTCAGCTGATAAAGCAGGATTTACTAAGGGCTGCTTCAAGAAGCTTTTCATCAAACTCAACCGGACGTCGTCTTCAAGGGTGAAATCTCCAACTCGGAATTTCGCAAACCATCTTCTGAAAGTTCTTTCATTCACACATTCCTCTCCATAAACTGATCGTTTCTAGCAGCTTTGGCTGCCGAGTTTCCTTTCTTGAACTCGTAAAACATTGTGCCTCAAATGATTCTTGGGTACTTCCATGTTAGCAGGGTTTTAAATCAAGCAAACTTTAATTTTATTGTTCTGAAATGAAATTTGATCAGTTTAAATGTATCTAAATATAAAGCGATGTTCAGCTCCATTAGACATTATAAAATACTCTTTAAATTTCGTTGAATTTAAAAAATGTTGAAATTTGTACAGGACTTATGGGATGACCTCATAGGTAACTACTCCAGATTTAAAACTACTCGGTGAATACTTCACGCTTAATTTCTCTTCCAGTATGGATCACTGGATTGACTTCACTAATCTTCTTCTTGGTGGTCCTTTACGTCAACCTGACACTGCGCTGGAAGGCAACATGGAAAAACGGTAGTAACTGTTTACCAAGTTTTCATCGGCGTGCAGACGACGCTGGATCCGGAGGAAACGTTCAACTTTCTGGACACAGCTCTCGGCAAGCTGATGTAGCGAGCAGTGCAGACCTAGACTCCGCAGATGACGTTCAACCGGACCTAGAAGATACAGAACCCATTTCATTAGAACAAGAACAAAACTCTGCCGTACCTTCCAGAAGCATGGTTAATGTAAATACTGAGGGATGTGTAGCTGGTGAAAATTCGGAAGAAAACGAGGAAAAAAGATTTTCACACCCATCGCCTATGGGTGTGAATGTTAAGCAAAATGAACAGCCTCGTCTGGAAGTCTACACACGCTCACTAACTCCTCGTGAGTTGATTGCTCAGTCAGAAATGGATGGTTTTCAAGGTGAACAGGATATGGAAAATTTATTGCCTTCAACATCGCAGTCCGTCCCTAGTGACGTGAGGAACCAGAGCGCGTCACAACCCTTGATGCATAAAGATGTTCCTCGAAGTTCGACTAGAGATCTTGATGGTGAATCAGAACCTCCTGGCTTTCTAACTCAATACGCAGCTTTTTTCGTCGAGAAAATGCTGGATCCGGGTTCTCTTAAAGGGTCTCCTTCTAGACCTGACTTTCAAAACGGACGGCACAATAACAACAGACTCATGGCTAGCTTTTTGTTAAGAGATATCCCGATCGGCCCCCATCCTCCGAGATATCGGGGTCGCGGCAGAAAACCCCCCGGCTATCGTTGAGGCATTTGCCAGTTTTCAATTGCAGGTAATGCTCTTTTCGTTTAAAAAATAATATTCCAATTCAGTAAACTTGTCTACGTTCATTCCAAAATGTCTCTTGAATCCCGTATGATTGAGGCGGCAGAATAATTGCCTAGGAATAGAAAACTAGTTATGTTTTCACTTCGTCACTTGGTCTACTCCTTAAAAAATGTTTAGGGAAGAGATGGAGATTTCATTCGTAGAGATACTACCTAAAAGATTGAATGATTCTACTGTAGATGGTTCATGAAGTAGTTCGTTCAAATAAGTTTATTATCCTTCAGATAGTCTAAATGCTTGAATAGATAACCGTTTAATAGTTGAATGAATGTTAACGTATGAAGTTTATCTTTAAGGTTTCATTTGATAATAGAATGGGCCTAAATTGTTGTTCGCTAAGTTTTATATTTTCTTTATTCATAGAAGTTTACTAATGCTTCACTGAATCTTTCGGGTTTTCTGAAAGCCTTAGATAGAAAATACCTTTCGCTCAGCTAGGTCGCTCTATTACGATTATGAAGCTTGCTTGCGGATGTAATATAATAAATGCTGATGAAATTTGTTTTCTGAGAGGGCTTCAGATCAAAAACTGAAGTCGGTCACGAAAATAATTGATGCCAACCTCATGAGCCCGTAATTATTTTACAGCATTCCAAATTTCTCTCTGCTCCCCATGTTGTTAATTGCCGAGTGCTCCACGTCACACTGAACGGACGTGAATTGTGCCAGGAACAGTAAAAAAATATCACTCGTACGCGATTTCTAGCAACGTTGATTTTGCAGCATACTCTAACTACAGAATGAGATTTTTACTAGGAAACTACAGAGAAATTTGGATAGATATCTTTGCGAATAATGATCTATCTCAAAACTTAGGTTAATAGCATTTGTACAATAAAATGCTAAGAATAAGCACAACGCTATTTTAAAGAATTTCAGAGACACCGAAGCGAACAACTGAACAGTATAGTTGAAGGGGATATATAGGAATCATACACGAAAAATCTCGAAGAAATTGAAGTGAGAGTAGGTCCAAGAACGACTGCAGGTAAGTAATAATTATTTTCATCCGGGGCCGTTGGTACAGGTTCAAAAGAGTTATACTTCAGATGAACATGACTGAAGGCAGACTGTCTCAGACGTTCCTTCTTACGGTAATCAGCATTGCCAGATTCATACTTTGACCAGTATTTATTCTCTAAATTAGTGGAATACTTCACATCGGTTTGAGCGGCAAATTCATGGAAGAAATAAATGTTGGAAACGTTCATTTAGAACATAGTCTTTCAGAATGCTCAAAGTCTGAATTATCAGAAACAAATATTGATAGCAAAGAGTGGTAATATATTTCAAAAAATGTTTTACGCAATGAACAAATAAGAAAACGTGACCTGTAAAGGCTAGAGGCACATACTTGGAAATCTCGTATAGAGGTTCTACAATGCAGGTTTTCAATGTTAAATTTCGACTGCATCAAAACTGGGAAAAAACATTTTTACGCAATGAAAATGTTCGCAGTTCAGAACTCTTATCTGGTATGATTTCTGGATTCTGTTCGATAATTATGTAAATTAATGAATACACAAACTCTTCAAAGCAGACGATTTAGTGTTTAAAATTTGCTGCTAATGATGTTCTGGTGATAAGATGCACTGCAATACTGCTTCATGCTAGTGTGGAGGAGAGCCTACAGCGCACTCTGCAATCTTAATGACAAACGTTCAGCTGATTCACACAAACCACAGTGATGCACAGCGCGCACAACTAGTTGATTGATCAACTAGTTATTGATCAGGCGGGTGAACAAAGAATAGTTATCTACACTTATGAACCAACTGAATTCAAATATGAAAATAAATTTTGAGGATGCTGAGGAGCTTGTTTAAATTTTTATAACTACCTAAATGAAAGAAAAGGCATGATATGTGAATTATTTTAATAAAAATACGTTTAGAACGATATTTAATGAAAACGTGATTGTTCAAGACAATTGAAAAAAATAGGTTTTTAGAAATTACTCTTTACACGTTTTCAATTCATTACGAGCATCGCTATAGTTGGAGCATGTTCTTAGGCTTGTTATAAGTGTTTATAAACTAATTAGTTTGAACTTTTAGAAAACATTTCTTCAGTCAACAGAAACCTAGGTGATGAAAAGTTAGTTGCCGTTGTTGAACAATAACATGAAATTTATTATTGGCACGATATATATGCCGGTGAAGATGTCCCCTGGGTTATTTTGGCTATACAAAACAAATAATGCTTGCTGATCGCTTATTTAACTCTCCATTTATTGAACTCTTTACTCGGTTAGTTTTTGATGCGCAATATTTTTTGAGAGTCCAATCTGTGCACTCTAGAGACTTGTTATTCTTTCATCTATTGTCGCTGTGTAAAGAAAAGTCTTTTCAATGCCTGGAAATGTAATTAAAAGTCTTAAATTCTTTAAGCTCTCTAGAGGCTGGCGTCAATGCTTTGTGTCCCTCGGTACACTTGACTAATAAGTCGCACTCCATAATACTTGTTGCTCAGATTACCTCGGTTGCTCATTGTGTATCAGTTGACAAATTGACATCAGGGAACTAGTGTCAAAACACTGCTTGAAGTGTCATCACTTGTGGCAATGACGTTTCAGATATTCAAGTAGCAAGAAAATTATGATGGCTTTTCCAGCAGCTTATCAGGTTAAATAGATGTTTGAAGTGAAGTTTATAAGAGGTTCCTCTTTTTATTTTTGTTTGAACGTTACTCTTATTGTTTTGAACGCCGTTATTGTTTATTTTGAGCGTCATTATCATTGTTTTCTGTACTTATTATTCCATTTCGAAACCTGGTGTCACTGCAAATAAATTCACCAGGAGGTCTTTCAAAAAGATGCATTTCAAAATGGATTACGCTCATGTTTTCTGCTGTTCGTGGAGTGTGTATAACCATCGGGAATATATTGCATTCTTTCTAAAATGTGTGAAGGCATGGCAAATTACTTTGACCTGTTTGTATTATTTCATGCCCTGTTTAATGTACAATCGAATGCCAAAGATTTCACGGAAGGAAGCATTATAAATTGACATCATTATATCAGTAAAAATGTTTTTCCTCATTTGTGATATACATATAAAGAAATTTCCTACTTAGTTTGTGTGTATGTTAATATAAAACTATACTTGAGAAAGAGCAATTCCCTTCCATAAGAAAGTAATTTTTACGGTTTTCTAGTTTTTTTTCAGTATTCAGTAAATGGAACTCGAGCAACTGTAAAGCTGAAGTGAAGGTTACGGTGCCAGTTAACATGTTCCCCATTCATAATGATTATATGATGAATAATAATTCATTCATTAGTACTGCTTGAAAAATGCACTCTTTGTTCCCTAATTAACACGTTAAGTGCGAAGTGACCCACCGGTGGTCACTCAGGTTAGGTTCTGTGATTTTTTCAAAACTTTCTAGTGACTGTATGTAGAAAGTAAAGATTTGCACCGGCTAGGCAACTGCACTTAACGTGTTGTAAAACAATGAAGAACTGTGATTTTTAAAATTTCCCTAGACAAATTCATCTTCTGCGCAAACAGATTTCATGGATAAGATTGTGTAATCATCGCAGAAAATGGCGTCAATTTGACATTCGTGTAGTTTGACCAAGTGGTGGACAATGCCTTCTGTATTGATGGAAACATATTGGCGAATTCTCTTCTACATAATCCACCAATGAGCAAAAAGCAAAATACAGTAGGACAGTGGTACTTAAATATTTACTCTTCCTTATGCTGGACATCAAGTGTAAATAACACGCTTAGGTAGTTTTCTCTTTTACAGGGAAATATCAGTGTTTTAAAACATATACGTTATCTATTGAAAGAGAGTTGTTTAGTTCTTCTGCTCTTTAGGGTAAATGACAACCCTAGTCTACTGTTGTACTAAGAATTTTCTTATAAGATGTTCTTCCCGTTTCCTGCGACTGTTTTCCATCTGTGTCTAATTCAACTTTATGGAAGCAACACAGTATCACTAAAAACAACACTTACAAAGGATGAAGTTTTGTTTTTCATTAAACAAGAAGCTATATTTTTTCTCAGGGAGTCCACTGTAGTACTCGGGTACTTGCTCTTTAATCGTCCGTTGCTAGAGGTGGATTAGACTTTAGCAAGAATATTAAATTTTTCTTTGTGACCCATATTTCTTCAAATTTAATGTTATTTTCTTTAATCTAAGTCACTAGACTTGTATCTATGTCTATAAACACATGAAACAGAATATAAGAAATGAACTGCCAAAGAGTGAACACATTTAATTATGGTACATGCATGTCCTTCGATGGTTAGACTGTGGTCACGTGCGTGACGGAGTAGATAAGCGAATAGGAATGTGGATGTGCAAAACTAAATTAATACCAGAAAAAGTACTGAGTCCATGGGAATGCTTGACACGTTTCCTGCGATTACCTAACCGGTGTAAATCTTTACTTGTACACAGAGTCATTAGAAAGCTCTGTAAAATTTACATCTAACCTAATCAACGTAACGGGTGACTTGTGGACCCCTTTGCATGAAATGTGTGAAGTGACTTACTTCAGCAGAACATTTCCGTCACTGGATGTTAACCCAAATTCAATGACGAACATTCAATATCTTTGATGCTTGGAAACTCTATAGTGACTCGTTTCGATTTAGCGCAACCTAATTAGATATATTGAGCATACAAGCACATCACTCGTTGAAATGTTTTGCATTTGATTCCAGTTTTCCCAATATCATTTGAGATTAATTTCTAGTTACACTTGAAACTGAACCTTGCTGTGAACCTGCAGCGCTGTACTACAACAAGACGAAACATGGTCAAGTTTGTGGGCTGTGTAACTTTATTTCTGGTGGCGGTCATTTGCTTCAACATAGGTGAGTTGTGTTAAAATATTTAAAAATTACTGAACAGCAGCAGCTCATTACTTGATTAATTTGATGCTGTAGTTAATAAATAGTGAGGATTGCTCAATATTTCTTACTTGCGTGTTGGTTTTGCTGCACTTATTTTCAGCTTCATAAGAGTGTAGGTAGAGCTTTAATTTGAAACTTACAATATCCCTAACTTTTTAGTATATTTCATTTCTAAATTTATGTATGGGCAAGGTTTGCAACACAACTTTATTTAAATGCTACTAACATGACTCATATAATCCCATCAATTTGAACAATTTCACACAAAGCTTGTATCAGTTTAAAAAAAAAACAAAGTTCCAACTGAAACCCTATAAACAAATATCGGCAAATTACCTGCCAGTTAACTACAAAACTTGCACTAATTAACAGCATATAGTTGTAGTTCAATCAATAACGTGAAGAATAGACGAATTAAATTCTCATGTTGGTGTTTTAGGATGAATTAATCCCAAAAAATTGATTTAACTCTATGGTGGATGTGAACCCATGGAGGCAGACCTGAGCCCATGGAGGCAGACGTGAGCCCATGGAGGCAGACGTGAGCCCATGGAGGCAGACGTCGTGATCCCATAGAGGCAGACGTTGTGAGCCCATG
>VCRD01000521.1:122816-151500 GCA_006783055.1 Trinorchestia longiramus
CGTTCCTTCACCCCCTGGTGGTAGTGTCTTTTTAATCTCAACTCTTATCTTTATCAAAGATTCGTCTCATTTTATTTATTCACAACCACGCTCATATTTCTACGGCGTCTGCGTTAATTGCTTAAGCTCTCTTCGGAATTTCGTTTTACTATTTTTTTATTTTACGTCTATTTTTGGAATGATAAATCAGATGTTTGGCAACTGCAGATTAAGAATAACAGTATTTGTAAGAAGGTATCTTTCATAATGAAATCTTGAATTTTACTAAATACATTATTTTCTTTTGGCAACGAATGACAATAATTTTTACTTACTCCTGTTCGGATAATTGAACATTCTGCTTCGTTTTGGAACAGGGGATCAACAACAAGAAGAAAAATTATTAAACGAGTTTTATAAATGGCTGAAGCATACGGCGGAGGAGCAAAGAGAAGTTGGAGGTGAGCAAAATTTAACCTTGCGTTTGCTATTTGAATTTAATCTAGAAAAATTAGGAAACTCTTGAAAAAATTCAATGTTCTTGTTCATAAAAACTTGAGGATGTACACCTTCACTTTTGAATTGCTTCACCTTCTTAACATGAACTGACTGAGCGTAAGTTTTTGGATCCATACGAACCTTTGTATTTTACAGCTCTCAAACTTCTATTTTATATCATTCACCAACTTTAGATAGTAACCTACCATTTAGGTATGAGTCTGATTCGTATAAAAGTTTTCACCAGTGACCTAAACGATATCTAAACTTTCATTTTATTTCATTCACCATCTTTAGATGCTAACATACCATTCAAGTATAAGTTTGATCCAGATAAAAGTTTTCACCAGTGACCTGAAGAATTCTTAAAACTCTGTCACTGTCTACAATAGAAGCCATGGATGTGACCACCACTGAGCCACCAGACACAGAACCGCCCACCGTGGAAACGTTCACCACAGAAATGACGACGACGGCCGAGGAAACTAGAAAAAAATCATCAATTTGGCGAATACTACCTCCCACCCTAATAAGTGTGTAAACCATATCTTCCTCATTGTATCCTATTGTTATTCATGATGAAAATCCGTGACTGTGTTACTTTAAAATGTTATTTTATGGGACTTTTGTTTTAGTGTTGCATTCTCATCTCTCAATCCAGAATAAATTCAAAAGGTGTTCGTTGTATATTGATTTTTGAATTTTCTACCTCAACAACAACCAAATTTTGTTCTTATCGTATTAACAGTACTTGTCTGATCTCCTTGCAGTTATCATGATGGGTGTGTTCCTTGTTTTTGCTATAGCAATTCCAATGCACGTCTTCTGTAAGAATGGAAACTCTGGACGAACCGTAGACAATAGCCAGCCTGCTGGAAGTACGACAATCATGATGCATTTGAGCTCACAGAACAACTCAACATCTGACGACAATTCATCTGAGACTCGACCTCTACTGGAAACTTCATTTTCAGTGGATCCTCAAAGAGAAAGTGGATTCTACGCGTCCGAAGACGATGCGGGATTTTTGCAGGACACTCCTTCGCAGCACGGATCTTCACCAATGGTTAAAATGCGATATCATGCAGCTCTATCTGCACAGGCTGGAATTTTTACAAGCGGCTCAGGGATAATACGAGTTGTACCTATGGAAACACGATATTTACCTCGGACTACTCGGTATCTACCTCAGGTTGTACCAAATCTACCTCAGGCCACATTGCATCTACCTCAACCCATACGAGATCAAAATCAGGCCACACAAGATCTACCTCAGGCCACACGAGATCTACCTCAGGCCACACGAGATCTACCTCAGGCCACACGAGATCTACCTCAGGCCACACGAGATCTACCTCAGGCCACACGAGATCTACCTCAGGCCACACGAGATCTAGCACAGATAACGCAAGATTTACTTAAGATTTCACGAGATGTGCTTGAGGTTGCACGAGATCCAGTTGGGGTTGGGCAGGATCCACATGAGGTGGCACAAGATGTAGTACTCGTTGCAGCGTCAGATCTACTTGTGGCAGTGCTGGATCTACTCGCAGTCAAGCGAGATCTTCCCGCATCAGCTCGAGATCGTGATCTGTTGTAACATGATTTGAAATAATTATTTATTGGAGCACAAGAAATACTAGATCCTGGGTCTATCTCTCGCGATATTTTTGCTTCTATGTATTTCTAGATGGAAGTATGTAGCTACATACATGCCATAATTATAGCTTTTATAAATTAATGAGTATTTCGCAGTATTTTACAATACATGTAATTGTACGAACTAATGAAATAGGTTTTACTTAATAAATCAATTATTTTGCAGTATTTTCATCAGCAAAAATTCTTGCCCTGTAGAATTTATTAATTGCCTTATAGAATTTAGGCAATAATATTCTGTTAAGGATATGATTCAGTGGTCCATATGTGTACCCGAAATATTTTTGTCTCGTTAGTGTAAAATTTTGATGTGATGAACAAAGTGTTCAGAGAAATTAAAATTGTTTTCGTTTTCAAAGCGCTACCAGCTCTCCATCACCATGCCACAGTCTGCCAGTACCATGCCACAGACCGACAGCACCATGCCACAGACCGACAGCACCATGCCACAGACCGACAGCACCATGCCACAGACCGACAGAACCATGCCACAGACCGACAGCACCATGCCACAGTTTGTCAGCACCATGCCACAGTCTGCCAGCACCATGCCACAGTCTGCCAGCACCATGCCACAGTCTGCCAGCACCATGCCACAGTCTGACAGCACCATGCCACAGTCTGCCAGCACCATGCCACAGTCTGCCAGCACCATACCACGTTTGTCAGCACTTCCTTAGTTCCAAAGCAAAGTTTAAATGCTTTGAACGTGCTTTTACAGTGACGTGTAACGTGGTGCATTACATATACAAATAAAATAACCTAATTTAGCCATTTTTATTGAAGACGATCAACCTGCATGGGTGGGACGAAATTCCTGTAGTAAAAAATATTTTTTGACGTTTGTTAAGAAGCCTGCGCTCTAAACGTGGCATGAAATTATTTATTGTCAGCCTATATTAGTAAAATATACCTATAAGTTACCGTGACCGTTTGACACCGATCGAGTGTCAAAAAAAACTCCCAAAAAGTCATTTTGGGTATTTTTTCAAAAAAAGTATGGTGAAAATTATAATGGGCTACCGACATCTCAACTCTCAATAAAAATTGTTCAAGCGGCTCATGAAGTGCGGAGGGAGAGTCACCATGTCTGCTAAAAGATTTATCCACAGCCCGTGAAAGATTTGACAATTGATATGGAAATATGAGTTCAATCCTGCAGAGACTCTTGCTTTATAGTAAATAAGAGGAAATAGTACGGTTAGTATTTTTCCCCAAATCACAACGTGGAGCACTGAAAACTAATTACGTATAGAGAACGTATATTATCAAAATTTTATTTCAAAAAATTGCTGTAAAAATCTCAGTTTGGCAAGTGAAACCAGAACTTCGTGATCCGTAACCGGTGAAACTTTTATTCCGCTTTTAAAATATTATTTGCCAGGAATTGCTACAAAACAGCCCCACACTTTCGTTTCTTCCTCTGAACTTTGTGACATTGAGAACCATTTGTAGTACAAATTTGCAGTCGAATCGATCAATTTTGGCCCTCATTGAGACCGGGGGACGCATTATGGCAAAAATGGCAGGATTTCTTTAACGTAAATCTCGTTCATCTCCTAATCATTACCGACACTTTTGACAAAAATATACGAGAACTTTCAAAGAACTGTCAAAAACTAATTTTGACAGTCAATGTTGTAACAGTTTACAGACACTGTCAGTACTCTCCTGCTATGCATCAATTTTGTGAAAGTACGAAACAAAGAAACAATCGTTTATGGCAGTAATGATGGTTGATGACACATATATTAACATTGAATTTTCAAATGCCTTATAATTAAAACTCTAAGGTGGAGGAAATACATTGGTTGATAATGCAAAAACCTTGTGTTTTCCCTAAACACAGAAATTAAAAAAACATGGAAGCAAGAAGAATGCTGACAAGACAAATACAATAGAAATAGTAGTATGTGAATAATACAGAATTTCTTTATATAAAATTCCTTGTCGCTAAGATCGTTAAGTGATAGAAATACTTTGGTTAATTATACCGCTAACGGTGGTTAATTCTTAGAATCGAAGCAAGACGTAAAAATAAACGTGAGAAAAAATTGCAAAAAGACATTCACTTCAAAAAGGTTACAACATGATGTGCCAGGTTGAATTTCCAACAGCAGGGCTAAAATCGTGTAATAAAGTGCGCGAGGAAGGATGAAACTTTTGAATCGCGATTTCTAATTTACAGAGCGATCGCTCATAGTGATATGTCTACAGCCTATGAAATTGAGATAATCATCTCACTGAACTGTGAAATTCATTATGTTTAATGAAATAAAAAATACAAATTAGATAGGGACTATAAAAAAACTATATTTTAAAATGTTATGAATTGGATGAGTGAAATACCAGTAGAGACAAAGTAGAGTTGATGTGGACCGAAAGTTTGAAGTTTTCACGTCTGCTAATTATTACCAAAGATTTACTAGCATTAATACATGAACTTCATGATCTAATCCCCCCTTGAAATCCTTTCCATATTCTTTTTAAACTCCTCGTTAATTCCTCTTTTTGGAAATGCTCTCACTTTTTTGTTAACTCTTTTTCGAAGGTCCATGTCATGATGTTTATAACTGTCTAGTAGAGTATAGTTCGATTTATTAGGTTAATAAACGAGCATCTTTTAATAATCTTTTCCTCTTTCGTTCAATCTTTTCCCTTTCGTAATTTTTTCCCCTTCGTTTAGCTTGTTTAATTCATCTATTATCCAATCAGTAAGTTTCCGTTTAGTGTCATTGAAATGTAGGCTATGCAATTGTTCAAGTAGTGTAGTACTTATCAACTATTTCCATGCTCTGAAATTCGTTGGTCCTGTTCCATAATTTTGCTTGGAATAGTTCTGGTATAGAGTTTTTATACGGTAGGTAATAGAGCTGAATTGTTTTTCCCCTTTCCTACGTTAATTAAGCATTCTACCGCATGGTGGTCGGATACTGAAGGGGGTATCTCAGTGTGGAGTTTTGCTTTTCGGGTTATTTATGAGTACCAGATCTAGAAGAATTTATGAGATCATGAACTCACATCTTTTGATATGATCAATGAACAAATATAAATCTTACTACTTATATTACACGTTTTATAATCTGCATGCTAATTTAAAACCTTTAATTCACCTATTTTACCAAGCCCAGACACCCACAGAAACATTGCGTCACTTTCTGCAACAAGTGAAATTTGAAAACACAAGGGGAAGAGAAGCAAACATTTTTGTTTAAAGTGGATGCAGAATTCTACAGAATTGCGAAACGTGATCATAGTGAAGCCTTGAAGTGGTTTGTACTCATATCTAACACCACTAGACACGACGTCTGTGTTGAACCACCAACCAACGTAGTGAAACTATTTCTTTTTGTATAACTGGTTTAAAGAAAGTTTGGTATATATTACAAACGTCATTGGAGGTTCACCCGTTGCATCTCACTTTGTAGATGTAGTTTACTTCGAATTTACATCAGGTTTGAGTTGTGTTTCATATCACAATACAATTCTTTGCAAATTTAAGGTGGCCAAATGCATGCTTTAACAAAAATATTTGATAGATTTTAAGCCACAGTGCTTTAATATATTAAAGTGTAGGGAAAATATGCTCCTAGGTTGAAATGTTGTTGATGTACGCCTAGAGGAGTGATCGTATCAACATCTCCGTTGAGCCTCCTCTGCATTTTTAGTGAACGACCGTAGTACGCGCAACAAAAAATATTGCTCTGCGTTCTACTGTTTGTGGGAAGAAATTTTTCGTGGCCAAATTGTGAAGCGTTTAATGGTAACTCAATGGATTAATTTTATTTTTTATTTTTTTCAAAGTTATAATTGCATGTGTCAAGTGATTTTTGTCTCCTCGAGCTAATGTAAATGAGCGTTTCTTCTCTGCAGTAAGAACGAAATGTTAGCCTGAGGTTTTTTCATGTTCACGTCGATTACCTTCTCTTTCATATCCACTCAGCATTATTGTTCTTTCGACAGGATAAATTCTTATTTTTTTCTCGCTTTTGAGGTTTTTCATTTACGTTAGGTGTACGTATGACATTCGGTGAGTTGAACAGAATTTATCGTAATGCCGCGACGTTCATTTGATCTGTACCTAGCTGGCGAATATATAGTACAACTTTCTTTGTTTTACCTTCATTTTTTAATAATATTTTATTAATACCACTCTGCCACAGTTATGACCTATGTTGTTAGGAACATCAATGTGTTAGAAAATACAGGGTTTTGTTAAACTTTTAAAATGAATAGTTTTTACTTGATACTTCTGAATTAAACATCAGTACGGTAACACTAATTCCTCCATCATCTTGACAAGGTCTCTAGAACAAAAATAAGTAACTTGAATGTCAATATACTTTGAATGAATTTCCAACAGCCTTTGTATATTCATTTAAACTTTATTTCATCACAGATGTAATTCTCTTTGCTTGGGTATTAAAGGGATATCCACACACTCAAGAAATGACTGGTAATAGTCAAGTTTTGTTCTGATTTGAGGTGTGCCCGAACTTCTATTAGTTAGGTGATGGATCAAAATCACGCTAGTAATTAGGTCGTTATTTATGAGGCGATTGCTGATTAGTTAGGTGATAGTTAGGTGACGGATCAAACCCCGTCTAGTAATGAGGTTGATATTTATGAAGCGATGGCTGATGATTAGCAGCATTGAGCTCAATTTCCTTTCATGGACGTCACAGTTGAATGGTAGTGTATATACTTAATAAAGTATGGAATAAAATACTTCCGAGTATAAAGTGAAGATTAGAATTTAAATTATGTATTACTTATTGAATGTTTCCGAAAATGAAAGATTTTAAAAAGTTCAGATTTTACTATTTTAATGAGATTTTGGAACCTTATTTTTTAGAGTAGTTCAATATTCTATGAAATTCAATGTGTAGCTGATTGATTGGCCGAATATTACTTTTTTGCACTAATATCATTCTTTGCCTTATACATACAAATGTGAAGACCACTTCTATAAATGTTAGTACTAAAATACTGCCAAATATCAACTATTCAATAATAGTTATTTGTCTTGCATAATTATGCGAGAAATTTGAAAGTTGGAATAAATAAATGAAAAAGTTAAGTGTCCTGTTTCGTAATCGGGATATTATGATATTTTGTGCTAATTTTAGTGTTACTGATTCAAGTTTTATTCTTCGAGTTGCTGGAGACTGTTGTGCACGTAGTTATTCAATTGCATAATAATTGCTATTGATTAACACGTTTGTTGCGATTGCCTAGCCGGTGCAAATCTTTACTTTGTACACATAATCACTAAAAGACTTGGAAAAAATTACAGAACCTAACCTAAGTGACCCACCGGTGGGTCGCATCGCAACAAACGTGTTAAACCATGAATATAAAATAATTCTTCTAAGAATAATAATTGGATGTCTACTAGTCGAAGTGTACATTATCTCGCCCAATAAAAGGATTCCGTGGTTGGAATACGTGGGAGGAAAATCACGTATTTATAAATTCAACATGCAAGTATGCATAGATGCGCTAAAATGTTATAGGAATGACTTCAGATTGGCGTTTTAATTTGCACAACTATGTTTGAAAATGTTTGGATACTCCATGGTTGAGAATTTACTAGGAAGAAAGTATTTTTGGGAACACGTACGATATATGTTCTATGATGTTTGTACTCATGCACCGGTTTAGATGTTACGTGCATTCTCTTAGATATATACAAGGTAAAGTCTTGATCATCTACTATTAACGCTACTAGTTATGTTGAGCCCGAGAAGTAAATGGCTCCTATAACTATTCTGAATGGTTCTTCATTATTCATGGTGTTCGCTACGAGAGAAAACTAATTCGTTTTCTAATGGAAAATTTTACAACATTCTAACAGATTTCATAATTGTGTGCAGCTTGGGTGCTGAAGCCCAGATCCTCGAGTTTGTAGTCATTAACTTGGCGTGAGCAGAGATGGCTGAGGTCAAAGACATTATGTTGATGATGGCTTTGGTGGCCGTGGTCCACATACACGGAGGTAAGGTCTCTCAGCACCAAATTGTGACACGTTTTGATCCGCTTCATTTTACGAAAGTTTGATTCCCTAAGTAAGCTTTTCAGATCAGCTCTATGGTATTGTTTTGAGCCAGAAATCCTTCGGTGTAAATAGGAAATGAAGACCAAGCTAAGGGAACTGTAAAGAAGTATTAGGTTGACATGGTCTCTAGAAAGTATTCGCTAAATAAATAAACCTGATAACACATGTGGTACGGAAAGGAATTTACCCCGAAAGCCTGCGATTTTTTGAGCCTAACTCGTGATAAGAACAGGATAAGAATAATGACATTACATACACACATATAAAAACAGTATAATACCGAAATATAGTTTATTGTACATGCTGTGATTTTAAAAGTGTTAACAGTTTATATAAGTAGTACCTATAGTTGAGTTTGCAGTCCATATAGTTTGTAGTTTATATAGTTCATAGTTTATGGTTTATTCCATGCAAAAATTATGGTTTATTTCCTCCTACAACAGAAATCAGAATCGTGCGTTCGCACAACAGCCTCACGGAACCCAGTACTAACAAGGAGTTAGATCACCTGGAGTGCGGTAAGTCAATGGCGATACCCATTGTTTTTATTGTCCTTTACGTCGTGGGGATTCCAGGTAGAGGGGAAATAATTTTGTAGCTAAATAAATCTTTACCACTTAAAAAAAACATGAAATCTTTTGGGAACATTCAACTTGCTGGAAAGAAAATTTCTACTCGCAATCAATTTTTTTCCTTCGTTTCTGAGTGATTTCACATGGAAGATCAGTTATTTGAATCTTTTGAAAAATTATATAATATTAGAAATTTAAAGAAGTTTTTAAATGATTATGTACCTGGTGGCTTTTCCAAACCAGGATAATTACAATATTTACGGCAGGATTTTAATATGGCATATCCTGGAGATGGATGGGATTCCTGAGCTCCTCTTGTAGATGGATGGAATTTCTGAGCTTCTTCTCTTGGAGATGGATGGAATTCCTGAGCTTCTTCTCTTGTAGATGGATGGGATTCCTGAGCTTCTCTTGTAGATGGATGGGATTCCTGAGCTCCTCTTGTAGATGGGTGGGATTCCTGAGCTCCTCTTGGAGATGGATGGGATTCCTGAGCTCCTCTTGTAGATGGATGGGATTCCTGAGCTCCGCGTGGAGATTAATAGTATTTTTGAGGTTCAGCGATGGATAAAATTTCTGAGATCCTCGTAGAGATGGGTAGGATATCTGAGCTCTTTTCGGGAGGGGCAGTTACGTTGATTGTGTTTAGTGTTAGTTTCGATCCTTAAAGCAGGAGGAGTCTCTGGAATACTACTAAGGTTACCACTGCAGAATCTACAACCCTGGACACACGAGTCCGTCGTGGGTATAATTTCACAAATGACTAGAAAACGTTCATAGTTCCTTCAAGAGCATCTTACATAAAACGTTTCTTATATTTTAAACATTCTGCATTCAGTTTTTACAATTTATATGTTCAGTACACACGGAATCAACTGAAAATAGGGAGACTATCAATCTTTTGTTATTGTAGCACAAGTTCTTCTTGATAGTGAAATTACTTTATTATTTTCAGAAATCTGCCAGTAAACTTGTGTGTCCAGACTTCCATGTAGTCATTGCTATGAAGAAAAAATGAACATTACAGTAAACGACTACTTCAATAAATGTCATAAACTACCGACGTTCCAACAGATGCAGTGGCTGGGTTTCCAGAACTGCCGTCTGAGCTCCGCAAGAATGTCTGCGACAAGCCAATGACTTCTCAACAAGACGATTCAGGTAGTCAGTATTTTTTATTGAATAAGTATTTGATAATGGGGGTATTTTTTACTCAATAACTATTATTTATTTTGACGCTTTATTCATCAAGTAATTATTTTATTTGCGTCTCCTTATTAATTAGGTATATCATTATTTGTGTATCTTTTATTCAACTTTTCATTATCCCTGTATTTTAACGTATTTTCAGGCTTTACTGTGACTTAAGAATTCCAAATCGCAAACAAAATGCACGTGTTCTATCGGCAATTGTAGACGCTTTTCATATTTTATAATTCTATTTTATCAGCAATTTTTTAATTTTTTGCACCGGCAACAATTTTCATATTTTATTAAATAAAACATTTTTATTTCTATTTATTTGGGGCAACACTATTATGACCCCAAAGCTAACTGCTGCAAATTTAGGTCCGACTAAAAACACAATGTAGTAGACCAGAAATATTGACGCACATTATAAAATACGAAATTAAAATTCACACTGAATTTCTCTCGTAATGAATTTCAATACGTTCCGTAGCTTGTGGTAGTTTTGTTGACTACGGTTTATAGTTTTCTAAGGCAGGTCAATCATGCATCCGCAGAATGCTCTCACTTTTTCCGAAAATTATTCACACAATATTTCCTCAACATTTTCTTAACCGTTTTACGACGCAACTGCCATTTAGCGACGCGGCAGCCATTTAGCGACGCGGCAGCCATTTAGCGACGCGGCAGCCATTTAGCGACGCGGCAGCCATTTTTGATCCCGCACGTGTTGATCCCGCACGTGTTGATCCCGCATGTCTAGATCCCGCCTACTTCATACTCGAAAGTTTCGTCTTATTTTAATTCAGTTGCCACTATGAAAACGTTTTTTGAAGAGATCGATGGTAACATCTGTAGGGTAATATTAACTGCAAAGTTTTGTTTATCTAAGTAAGAATCGTTTTAAAATAAGAATTCGTATTCAAACAGCATATTTTTGATGTCGTTTGTCCTCAGTAAATTGAAAGAGGAAAATAAATCATTCACTTGCGTTTTGATGAGCTTTTTGCAAGAGACTTTCTTTCAGAGCAACTTCCATCAGAAGACCTTCCTGAGTTGCCAAAATCCCCGCTCCTGACACCTTGGGACGCCCTCTTCTTGAGTGAGTCAGCTGTAAAATCATACAGCATGAATTTTGAATACCTCTCGAGCACTTTGTTATAACTACAAATAAATATCATGAACTCTCATGTATTTCGGTGTCTTATTAAAGTATCTAGTGACGTACTCTACTACCAATGAACTATATGCGTTTGATTTTTCCGTTAGAGAGCGATCCGGCTCATTCCGATTAATTTTTGACTCAATCGGATACTTGATAGTTCATTATACGTCCCAATTAATTTTTAATTGTCCTTACAGGCTTTCTCTGCATCCTATTCACACTTTTAATAGCAGTAGTTGTATACAAAGTCAACGCGGCTTACGGTAATTCATGTAGATCCTGTCTTAGAAAACTCTTCAGGCGACACCCCGACGTGCCTCCTGTTCAAATAGAGCTGCAAGAGTTCACCGAATATTTCGTTCCACGGCTGAATATTTTCTGTAATTTAAGCAAAAAACCAGGACGGTACACAAAAATTCCAAATTTTTTCACAAAAAAACACATGACCTACGATATTGAAGATCAACAATATTATTTTGACATTCGAGTAAACATTCACAGAGGCAAGTTTAGGAACACGAAGAAAAAGGAGTACTTGCCCATGGAAGGCTTCACTTTCAAGGAAATTATGAACATCATACAAGAGTTTGTGTACGGCACCGAACAATCTCAAAATGACTTATTGCAAGCTCTAGACAACCCTGATACTGAAGCATCCCAGATGATCATCGTGGAGGCCACTACCAATCCAACAGCCATACCTCTTCCGAGTCTTGGGGATTCGGACGAAGAGCTGTTGCTGCCCCAACGAGGATTTGAGGAGAGAAGTTCTATCAGTAAGAAAAAAAAGAGTGGGCGTCAGACACTGACAGTTCTAAAAGAATCTCTAGCTCGCGGAATGAGTGGCAGTTCATCAGGAACGTTTGCTACTCACGAACCTCCAGAAAAAAGTGATTCTCTTGGTTACGGAACAGCGTCTACTTTCGTGTCAACACCCAAAGAAGGTCCATCTACGGAAGGTTCATTAGAAGACTTCACTGATGGAAATAAGGTTCCAGTGAACCTGCTCGCGGTACAGCCAGAAACCTCCAACGGGCATGAACCCCTAGCAACTAGAAAAAATACTAGTAGCGACGAGGAGAAAGGGCTTGACAGGCAAAACAAAAATCTTGACGAAGCGATACCGTCCCTCCGAGAACTCGCGCGTAAGTCTCTTTCGTCTGATGGTGAGCAACGACAAGCTAACGAAGCAAGCTTAAACACAAGCATCTCCTCACTCGAAGTTGAAGCTTCGTCCACCTGCAGCAAAGCAGCGCTGGAGCAATCATTCGACGAGGGTGCAGGCAACGTCTCCGTCGATTCCATTATTTCTGCAGCCTCTGAGAAATTTTCAGTCGTAGAAGATCCTTCCAAGCCACAGTTGTGAAAACATAATGATGGAGAGAGTATGTTGAGGGCGACATGATATTTTTCTGGAATAAACTTGAATATACGAGACCCATTTTGTGTATGCGTGTAGGTGATTACTGTTCAAGGTTTGTTTTCTTCAATAGTTTAGATAAAAAAATTGAAATCAAGCTTTTTCTCGTCGCTAATAGCAATTTTAATGCCATCAAAGCTTCGAAATTATTGAAAGAAGAAATACATTATTTTATTAGATGCCTTGTTCATCACTTGCTTTGAAAATCGCAGTAAAGTCACTAGGGTTTTAATCTTTTGTATTCTCTGTCGAGAAATTAACGATTCCTCATGTTTACTGTTGCATGCGTTTCTCTGAAATTATTCACATTCTAGGATTATTCTCCTTCTATAAGTATTCAATTTCCATGGATATTTATACTCCGTGATAAATCACTGTAGTGAAATTACAGTAATAAAAGTATAGAATAACGTCCTTGATTTGATTCGTACCTCAAAGTGACTATCATATTTTATTTGTTGTATTGAGAAAAGCCAGATATGTTTCACAAGCGAGCACTTCAAACGTCAGGCGTGGCTTGATGACCCCTAAGCTTTCTCGATAAAACATTCCCGTTGCTCAGAAAAATTGTGTTTCGTTAGCTTTATAACAATGATAAGGTAACGTTTTTCTTGCATTTAATTTTGAACTGAGCGAGTGTTCTGGTCAGAGTCCATATTTTAGTTTCGGCTGTTTCTGCGAATGGATTAATTTTAGGGAAACGTTCAGGAGTTCACCATGTCTGATCTATTACAGTCATTTGAGAAATGGAGCCAAATCAGTTGGATGGTTAAAAATTAATTAAACAAATAAATTAAACATATTAGGATGATAAATTTAAACATGAATGTTAAACTTCTTTCTGTATACTTTGATTAAATGAAAAATTGCATCGAATGACTGCTAAGGAATATTTTATGCCTTATCGTAGAACGAAGAGCAACAAAGTTTTGTCACATCTCCACTTATCGTTCATTATTGTTCCTTCGACAATCTAGAAAAAAGTGTGATAACCCGTGCAGTTCTCGAAGGAAATTCCTCTGTTATTTACGCAGAATTACACTTTAACCATGCGGAAGTTTTATTGAAGTAATTTTTCTCCAGATCCTGTTAGCACGTCTTCTGCTTTTTACGAGTTTCAGATTAATCAAATTGGTGGGTGATCTCGAAAATTTTTTACAAAAAAAATTCTTTAAAACCTAAATTCCATGAAAAAATTGTTTGCGCTTTAGTTTAAATGGAGAAAATAAGTAGATCACAAGTAGGAATGATAACATTAGACTTCTTCAGGGACAGCATTTGCGAAACACTTCATATGTTACCAAAATTAGTGCAGAAACTGTAAAAATGGAGTTTATGGTTAAAATTCTTATGAAACGACCAATTACTGGGAACGATTACAAAATGATTAATTCAGTAAATTAATTTAATGTTACTGAAATTTAAGCATCATATTTCAATATTTTTAAAAAGAGCACAGTACAGGTCGCCCATAAAAAAGTACTTGTCACTTACTTAAGGAACTCGTCACTGCATAATTGCTGCACTAGTAATGTTGTTACACATTAGAAACATTTATTCTCAACCTCGCAACTTAAGTAAACCTTTTCAATGGAACGCAGCAGAAGAGCTTTTTCAATTCAGCTGTGTTGTGAAACATGACATAGTGGCTTATCTAAAATAGGATTCGTAGTTTCTGTAAATGTGCTAGATAATGTAAATGCACCAGATGATGTATAGGTGCTAAAATTCAGAAGTTTATATACAAAGTTATCATTCAAATTAATGTGCTGTCGTCTATTGCGTAGGGTTGAGATATGCGGTTACTAATCATTTTGTTTCTTCGAAAAACGGCTCCTTTTCAAGAAATTATTATAGCTCACACAGCAGCAAAGATTTGATATTAAAAATAATTTTAATGATTTTCTTTGGTACTATTGTGAACTTTAGCACGGTTATCTTCGCCCACTACTTAAGTTCAATTTTTTTCTATAATCTTCGAAAAAACACTAAAATAGTATTGAGAAAGAGATCGAAATATTTTATGATACTTTTTTAATGAATTTGAATCGTTTTCTTCATCCCTTTACGTTTTATTATTACCGGAAGTAGATATATTCAAAGGCTAACTCCTTTGCTTTTATGTTAAGAGTTGCTCCCAAATTGAACTAAAACCTGTGTCTACATCAAGTCTTTTACATGTCTATATTATTTTACCTTGTTTGAATTTATTTAAAATAACAGCATTTATTTACGCTACAAATATGAACACTTACACTTGAAAAAATGAATTGTAATATGCGGTGAATGTGTCGCTTCGAAAAAATGACACAATTTTTTGCTCAAACGGTCGCATGATAAGCAAATAATTCCCTGAACACCGTGAAGAATATGCTGGTAATAAAAACAAATTATTACTTGCGAAGATCTCACGTGATGGAAATGAACGGTCACAAAAAATTGAGTAAGAAAATAAAAAACCACTTGTTATCATGTCTAATTCAATTATATCTGTGTCTTCCATTTAATGCAATTTTCTTGAATTCAATAACTTGCAGCTGAATTCAACTGTATTCGTTTATGCCATTCAATACAACTTTCCTTGATGCAATTACTTATTACGTGATAAATTCTTCAGTACTGCCAAATTCTTGAAATTTTTCCCAAAATTAAATTCCTCAAATTCTGTGCCGAGATGCAGAGCTTGTTCGATGGTTCGTTTTATAATATTTAATGTAATTTACAGCCGTACGTGACTTGACCTCCATTGCTTGCTCATCTCATGGTTGATGTCGGACATAAGTGCGTGTGGTGGCGGTGTAAATGGTGCTCTTGGTCGTGCAGATTATTTTTGATGGGAATATGTTTTGTTACAGCTGTGGGGGCTTCAGTATTCGTTTAATTCTTTAAACGAAAGCAGGGGAGTTGATGGCTACGTGTTAGTAAAATCTTTTTTCGGAAGAAAGTTTTTTGAGTAAAAAGTGGTTTCTCAAATTCACTGAACAACGTTGGCTATGTTTGTGTGTAGTTCCACCTATAATTTTACGTTTTTAAAATGTTTCATATCGTGTTTACGAGATCTAGAGATCTTTGATATTTAGCAATTTGAAAGTAGGAAATGGTTCTCTTTTAATGCTAAAACATTAATGTTCACGATTTGTTAAAACTTTTTTCCAACTCAAATATGTTCATCTCTATTGATCATTTCACAGTATAACTTAGCAGTCTAGGTTGTCATTGGTGTATTAGGAGGGTTGCTGATTGAAATTTTTTTCATGTACTTCGCAATTTACCTTTGGCAACCCTTGTCAAGGGTAACAAGTTCTGTGGTTAGAATGACTGTTTTCCCTTGCCCCATTTTTTAGGGGGAGAAAGATTTTCTTTTCCATAAGCGACCTTTAGAAACGTCGATCGTTTCGTCGATTTTACGTTGTTCAGCTTTCATGGTGCGTCTTTAAAAAATTAATGGCTAAAAGTTAGACTACGGATTGGCACGATATGAGCTTTACCTAGAGAATGATCCTCTCCTCCTTGTAGGTCGTTCGGGTGTTAGTTCAGATGAATCATTCATGAAAGCGGTACCTGCTGTAAGTATTCCTCTGCATTACATTCTCTTTTTCTCCATACGGATGGCGTAGCGAGCAACGAACCTCAAACTAATCTTGTCCTAGCCTGAATTGTCTAATTCTTGGGCATTATCTTCCATCATAATGAAACGGATTATATTCCTAGTCGTTTTGCACAATAAAAGTTGACATTTACTCAACGGCTGCAACACGAAGTTGGTGTAGCCATAGACTTGTTTAACAGCCATAATTTACTTGAGATTCCTTTCGAAAATTCATGAAATTTCGGTTAGAAATTATTAATCTATGTGCATGTTGATCTTCGATACTAGTATAAATTTTCTGAAAAGGTTGTACATTTTGAAATTAAAATCTGGCTAACAAAAGAAACCACTTGCAGGAAACTGGAATTATTGAACTTCATCTAACTTGTAATGGGTTTGATAAAAACTCTACCTTAATATTGAAGCGTAAGTGTTACTAGAAGAATTATTTTATTCAATAACCTTCCCGTTATGTTGCAAACAATGGTTTCTTGCGTCAAACATTTTCGACTACTTGCCAGCCTGGTATTAGTTCAGCGTATTAGTACAGCCAATAAAGGTGCTAACTTCTCAAAATTTTCACGTAGCGGAGAACCACCACGTCACAAACAGCACGGAAGCCTTTTTTTTACACATATACATGCTTTTAAAGGACCGCTACACCGTAGTTTTTGGGAAATGCCTGCAGGCAGAGTAGAAAAAGTTTTTGAGATTTTCAAGGTTTCACTTTATTTTGAAGAAAATTTTACATACGGCATGCATTTGATTAACTGTATTAATTTGCTGCTCTTAAAATTTGTAACTTATCCGTCAGATTCCATATACTGCCGCTATGTTTGTGACTGGAGATTTCGTCAAGCACATTACCGTACTCGCTTTCATCAGCGCGAGCTTCCTGCTCTTCGCAAAGCAGGCCACCGCAGGTAAATTAAAATTTCCAGCTCACTTCAAATTAAAAACTTTCTTTTCAGTCTCTGTTTTGAAATAGTTTAACTCGCCCGTCCAAGTCGAACAGACCTGGATGAAAGCGGATTAGTGTATCAAATTCGTGAATAGTTGGATTCATATTCTAGACTGAAGGCATCTACATTAAAAAAGATATATTAAACTATTGAAACGTCAATCTATTTTTGTATAATTTTTCGAAATGAGATTGGTAGTAAATTGTTTCGCGGTACGCCACCGCGTTTCCAAACATGTCCATGGATAAAATTATACTAGACGTTAGTAGCATGGACACAATCTGTCAAACATTTAGTTTTTCATTTCTTGCACAATGCCGCTGAGTTTGTTTTGAAGATCATTTTGGAAGAACAGGTGTTATTAAAGGCTTGGTGAATTCGTTTATACAATTCTACTTTTAATGTGCAGAACAAAATTTAATTAAATTACTTCTCAACAATCCTTGAATAAAACAGCAAAACCAATCCTCTAATGGCGAAATGAGTTTGTTAATAGTTAGGAACTTCTGTTCTGGCGGGGAAAATGAAGTATTTATTTTAAATACTGGCCGGCAGTTAAGCTGAAAGCTCCACAAAAAATCCTAGAATCCTACGCTCGGATATAAATTCAGTGAGCCGGACAATCATTTATTGAATGTCAAATGTTGCCTAAATCTCGAAAAAAGTTAATTTAGCGGCTGACCAGACAATGGATCAGACGAGGCGTCGCGTATTACCTCTGTGTATCTATGAGAAAGTTAATTGTGGCTAACCAGATCACTTTCTAGATGAGGCACTGGAAAAAGACGCCTCCACCTTCGTGAGCGAGCTAGTGGAGGAACTGGCGCCTGACGAGCAGCCTGACCCTGTAATCCCAACTTCCATGACGTCTGCGTGGCCTGACTCGGTGGCTCGTAGGAATAAGAGCCTAGGTGAGTGCTGGACGACGAACCATAGTAGCTTACTACTGACTTGATACCGCATATGATTTACATATTTGTAAACGTTGCTCAAGCCATTAAATTTGTCTGTTAGACCGTAGTGCAGGGCGGAGATTTAGGTTCTTTAGTTTTCAATTGACACTAGGATCACATTTGACCCTAAAATGGAGATAGTAGAATTTTCGTCACGTGGGAATTTTGACCCGACAAATGGAAGGCTAGTTTTCATTTGACTACCTGTTCAAGTTCACGACTAGATACTTATCAGAAGTAATGTTGACAAGGTAAAGAAATTTCCAGTCCAGTACTTAGCGGGACAAAGTAGTGCAGTTCTTAGTTCATATCACTAAACAGTTCGCACGTAGCCTTGACAATGTTGCGAGGATGTTGTTTGTTTAGGTAATCCAAAGGATTACCTAAATGGTTTAATTAAGTAGAGTAAATTTCTTGAAGTAAATTTCTGATAGTAGAAATCTAATGTTGAACGTAGAATTCACCAGTTAAAAACACAACGTGGTCAAAGTAAATGGGGTGAGATGCACTTATGACTCAAAAATACTGAAATTAAAATATGTTAAGCTATGTACTTCATAAATCTTTTCAAATAGAGGAGATACCTGTGTAATTATTCAGGGCGTAGTGAATAATACGAAAAATGATTGGAAAGTGAAGCGGTTTGATCAGGGTTTTTTGTTTGGCTATTTCGATCAAAATTCCCGAAAATTAGTTTCTCATTCAATTCTTGATTGAAAATTGTATGCCCATAGCGATGTCGGAAATTAAATCGGATGGCGTCAGACGTGCTGCTTCAAAAATTTTTCCTGTAATCGAGCGAATATTTTTCCGTTCCGTGGAAAAATTAGAAGAAAGTTTTTAAAATTCTTTCCATTTCTTGTAATAAAAATTGTATTTCACAGCTGGCAGACCTGGTCATAAATATTCAGCAGAAGACCACGAAAAAGCTCTTCGTGAACTGCAAGCCACATTGCAGAGTGAGTAGCAAAATATTTAACCAATTTGTTTGTAACGAACTGGAGTTTTAGTTCAAAATAATGGCATTATACTTAGGCAATTGAAAGCCGAGATTTGGATAACTTTTAACGTTAGGTGCGAAGTGACCCACCGGTTGGTCATTCAGGTTAGGTTCTGTAATTTTTTCAAAGCTTTCTAGTAACTGTATGTAAAAGGTAAAAATTTGCACCGGCTAGGCAACCGCACTTAACGTGTTAAATCACAATTGCACAAGTATCTCTTACTGACGCACAATTGATGGGATTTTGAAGCCAGCACTTGGTTCGTAATACATTTTTTCTTTCATTAGAAATTTGTTGAACGATACTTCGTTGAAATAGCAGCTAAAGTTGGCGCAGCAGAGCTTTTTGTGATATTTTAGTTTTTCATTGGCAAAGTCGGCCTTCCGGAGGCCTATTTCTAAATTAAACTTGTACTTCGTACTTTTCAATTTGTTGAAAGAGCTCTCGGTAAATCTACTGTATACATTCCGTAATCAGTTTGTAGTTGAAATGTATTCCTATTCATTGAGCAAAACAGATTCCCCTCGTTGCTTACACTGGTGTGCCTTTTACCGTTCTGGAATAGTTGCATACCCTACATGGGTTAAAAGTGCAGATGAATTTTTTCAAAGGAATGTTCATCTGTGAAACGAATGATATCTACGTTATTGTTACAGAAATTTGCAATCCTGAACTAAAGCTATCTTCCAAATATTAGACATAAAATAAGTGATGCTCCTGTTGTAAAAGAATTACATCGGCAAATATTCTGAACATGGGACTGAATGTTTTCAATTGTGTTGTAATACTTTCCTATAGGTTGGTATAGGGCAAGGGGAAGAGAGATCTTAATACTCGTATATTTTAACAAGTACTCAATTTTTTCAGCAATCTTCATCGTGATCATCGTCGTTTTAGTGTGTTATTGTGGGGCATTGGTGTACACGCAGTACATTATCACCAGAGATGTGAACAGACTCCGACGAGTTGTCGAAAATAGATTACCTGCGTTGCCACATGATGTTGAAAATCCAAGAGAAGAACCAGGCCGTCAACCTGAGAGACGTGAGCGTAGTCGCAGTGACACCCCGGCTGTGACTCCCACCACAGAGACGGAAGAGCAGCAAGAAGAGGAAGCTCGTCCTTCACGTGTAGGACAGTGTAACCCTAGAAACCCAAATCCTAGTGGGGACAGACCAGATGAATATACAGGAAAGACTCTGGTCTCAGAAGTAAGAGAGCCCATAGGCCACAAAGAGCACGATGACCCTGACTCGGAAAACATCGGACGCGATTCAGGCGACACATGTCAAGTAGATAAGGGAAAACTTGAAAAAGTGGGTGATCCTCAGCAAGCACGGGAACCTTCTAGTAGATCTTCTGGTGCCTCTGGAGAGAAAAAGCCAGATTACTCGTCCTCTACACTGTCCCCTGGAGACGCAGCAGCGCGGAGAGCCTCGAATGGCTCGCCAAGTCCTCGAAAGGAAAGTGCTACTCCTAGTCCAACTAAGCCGAAAGAAATAGCACCCGGAGTGTCTAAGTTTGAAATAATAGGCTAATTCAATAATTTCTGTGGAAAGTTTAAACTTAGGCGTACATTATGTATGCCAGTGTTTTTTCTTTGTGTAGACTTCTGTTCAATGAAGAGATTCTTGATTCCTTAAACTTCATCTCAAACTTTAAGAATCTAATAAATTCTTCAACTTTGCTGAGAGAAGGTTACTTTCTTTCTATGCTTTCATAAACTCGTAATACAAAGCTCTGTGCGGAACTCTTAACGTGATATCGAGGCTAGTTGGTGAAGCTCCGAGAAACTTCATCGATTATTGTATGGAATGAGAATAAGCTCTCAAAATTTCATTGAATGATGCTGGCTTGGTTATATTTTTTCAATTAGAGTTCAGGACTCTTCTACTCCTAAGCTTTATTTTTCTTATCTACGACAGTTCACTGCGAAATATCCTACAGAGTACTCAAGGAATGCCCGAGATTATTCTGGTGAAATCAGATTATCGACTTTAAGAGAAATGGTCCCTCATGAAGTCTCCCCAAGAATGTACTACTCAACCCCTTCCCCTAATTAGCATATTTATATTTTAAGAATTTGAGGAAAGAGTTAAACTGGAAACATTAGTCAAAATAAATCGAACCGTTGAAAAAATTTCACCATGCAACCACCTGCTGACACCATCCCTTTTTACTCTTATTAATGGGCAGTCGAGGAACACACGTTGTTGTACCATTTTAAAATCATACTAAACTTTCCTGTACACCATCATGAGCAATTCAGTGTAGAATTGTTCCAAAAGTGTTCGATATTATTTGAGGGGTCGTAATGCAAAAAATAGTAGTTCCAATTCATCCTTTTCTCTATTTAAGAGTACATAACCTCAATTTCTGGTAATTATAGAAGTGGGACTCCTTTGTCAGACAGAAAACAATTACGGATTAAAAGAAATTAATAAGTAAACCTTATGCCTGCCTTTGTTTTCTCCAAGTTAGGCAGAAAGGGTATATGTAAGCAGGCGACTTTAATTTACGCAGAGGTAAGTAAATTAAAAATATATTACCGATGCTAAAACTTTTAATCGTTAATAAATTGTTCATGGCAATTAAGTTCCCCAATCGTCCATAGATGTATCCCGTTTTAATACTATCTTGCATAACTACGTACGCTTAACTCAGTTAAATTACCTAGATTCTCTAATGGATAAAATATATTGAATTAAATCACCTTGGATAGTTATTAAAGCTGCGTGCCGGCCGATGTACTGTTCACGTTCAGCCGTGCTAAAATGTTCAATGAATTATAAGTGAGTTCCGATTTGTACGATTTACGGACAAAGACGTGAAGGGTATATCCATGTGAAATGCTTCGGGATCTGGGTCTGTCACAATATTGTGAAACTTCACCGAAAAATTCGAAGCTTTAATCGACAACCTGAATTTGATGGTGGATCCATGCTCCATGATTTTTTCGTCCGTGTACTCGGTATGTCCGAAAAAAATTAATTCGTAAATCCACATTTTCACGCATTTCTATCATAGTCGCACTCCAACCGTAATGGAATTCTGAACAAAGGTGAAATTTCGAACAGATGAAAATGAATGGGTTATAATTTCTTACATTCGTGGAAAAATAAAGAGGGCAAACGCAGAACCCCCTCAAAAAGAAATTGCAAAAAATTTGGGTCATGGTCTCGGAATCTCATGACATTTGGTACAGAACACAAGCAACGATTATAGGCATTGGAGAAGTACTTCACTCGTGTATATGTTTGAAATAACACTGTAGCTGAACTTAATAATTCTCACCTACCGTGTGTGTGTCTCGGTAGGTGACACTAGCGTGTTAATTTATATCTGATCTGCTGTAGAATATATCCTGTATCCACGGATCTATAGCAGACACATTTTCTGCTTTTAAGCAGCTTCAGCGAGTTGGGAAACTTCTTACGAGTATAGTATGTGAGCTTTAGCACTCATGATGTACCCAGAAAATGACTAAGTGATACAAGCATCACCTACATTAGGAAAACGGTTAAACAGTAATAAAAAGTTGACAAGAGAGTCACAGTGTAGCAAGCGTGTGGTAGTGTAGGGGGTTATGGTGAGAAAGCTGAACTTTCTATAGAAGAGGAAAGAAGAATCTGCACAGATCAGTGAAGAAGCCCTGTTCATTTTTCTGGAGGGTTGTTTGTTTAAATCGTGCAATAACATTCCGGCAAATATCTGCATATTTAAGTTTGACGCTTCAACATGTGAAATGAAAGGGGATTGTGGAATAAATATAATTTAACGAAAACTGTACAAAGCCCACATGAGAAATAATGAGAACTTGCAGTTCATAGCTCAGTAATGTTTTTCTTCAAGCATCTTGATAACTCGCAATTCAACACGTTAAGTGCGAAGTGACACACCGGTGGGTAACTCAAGTTAGGTCCTGTAATTTTTTCAAAGCTTTCTAGTGACTGTATGTACAGAGTAAAGATTTGCAACGGCTAGTCAACCGCACTTGACGTGTTAAGGCACACACCTGGTTAAATAACGAATAATTTCGTTTAGAACCCTTGCTCTAAAGTTTCCGCATCTACACGATAAATGTGACACACGTGAATTAAACTCACGATCAATCAAATATAGAATTAGTCCTTGGTTGTATCTACTCCTGAAATAACTTCGGGATTCACATGCTAATCGCGTGCCAAAATTGCAAATTTTGAAAAATTTAAGAGCTAAGTAGAATTTTAGCGGCAGAAGTTGTTGCTTCTAAAAACAGCATAAACTTACTCCAGTAGCCGAAAAGACACTTTTTACATCCGTAGTAGTGTGACTGAAGCGCTCTCGTGAAAAATACTAGGCTTGCCTGTTCGGTGAAAACTTATCCCGGAACTATGAAAATTGAATCATTATAAATCTCTAGATTGGGACCAATTTTTGAGAACCTCCAACGGCTATTGGGGGGCAAACGAAAGAAAAATTATTGGGTCTGATTAACACGTTGACTCCGATTGCCTGATTGGTGTAAAACTTCACTTTGTACACATAGTCACTAGAAGGATCCGAAAAAATTACAGAACCTAACCTCAGTGGTACACATACGTACCACTTCGGAGTCAACGTGTTAAACAGCATAATTCTAAATTTTACATCATGAGCAAGCCATTCAGAAAGAGAGGAGCTTCTCCTTATAAAGTTATCTTTTAAGAATGACTGTGCCGCACGATATTTCTCTCACACCTCTTTATTAAACCTAAAAAAGCGTGCTTTCGTTCAGCCACAAGACTTCACATATCACTTTGTCTGGATGAGCCTTGAGGTTGTGTCGCTCATCCTAATATCCTGTGCACGTTTCTGCCGATATCACCTGAAAAAGAAATCATTACGGTGAAATACGGAAAGAACCTTTAATTTATATCAATTTTCATCTGACCCTACTACTTATATGATGGTTATCAAGAAAAAATAAATCCAGAAATGACTAGCTTCATGCTAGAAAGCTTGATCTTTGCCGTTAGTTTTTTGCAGTATGTATTTTTAGTTATTGAATAAATACAAGCGCCGATTTTATCTTCGTAAAGAGAACTTGCAATGTCTTCAGTTTCCACACGAATTGCAGGCTGGTGCCCTAGTTAAAAAATTCTGTTTTTTATTCTCTGTGAGGCCAGTATTAACTTCCAGCACAAAAGTGTGTGAGAAAATTCAACTGACTTATGCCCGTTTAAAGTTTGTTAAAAGAAAAAGATAACGAATTTACCTTTGGGTATGAAAACTTTACTCTAGCCTTAAATCCTCGATTTAAAACCGAAGTATACCCCACTCAAGAAGAAGCAGAAAAAACGACCAGCTTACCGCTTATTCCCAGGTCAAACAGTCCACCAATGCTCCATTGGTTGCCGTTTCGTCTGCCCGTAGCCACATTTCCGTCATCTGTCCTCCGGTCATCTGTCATTCCATCTACTCCTATGGCATTTCTATCGTTCCAACTGTAACTGTTTGCATCACGTAGCAATGATGGGCTTGTTAGTCGGTCATTATGGAGTCCAGTGTCTTCGTAGTCGTAGTTATAACTGTTATAGTCGTCGCTCGCATCTGAAGGGGACTGAGGACCAGGGTCTGTATTGTCTTGAAATCTTCTGGGAATGTTATTATGAATGCCAAAGAAACGAGAGTTCGGAGAGGGTCCTCTCTGCGGGAATGAAATGGGGTTTCATTTTTAATGTAATTTGCGATAAAAATTGAACATGTTTATTATTCGCATACGCGATGTCTCCTTTCCCACTGCGGATTTTTCAAGTTTTTTCAACAGGATGTTCAGTTAAGGGCCTGCTACGTACGTTTGAATGCATACGGTCGCCACCAACCGTACGCACTCACACTTGCCACATCTTTGGACAGGAAACAGAGCCTGATTTGTGTTGTACTTAACCATATTAGTTTGGAGATCATGAAATCCCTCGTAAAAGTGTTCTCACTTGAATAACAGAGGCTCTTTCAGTAATAGCCTTTTACTATATTATTTTTTAGCAAATTTTACATGATGCTCCGTACCACACTGTTGGTCATACTCTACCTGAACGAGAAAATACTATCAGTAAATATTTTACAGAATCTACAATGTTTATTTGACTATGAATAGAGCTGATGGGAAATAATTTCCAACTTCACACTCGAGTTAAAAAAATCATAAATATCTAGAAAATTTCCTGGAATTGGTGGCGGAAAAATTAATTGAGGATCACACAAATGCGCACACAATACTGTTAACCCTTTAGCTACGAAAAGGACCAAACGATCCTCTTTTACGTCTTTGGGAGAATTGTTCTAATAATTGAACAGTGAGCAATATGAGGTTGCTACTAGGTTTGAACGCGGCGGCATGTTACAGCGTCGTTCTTTTGGCTGCCTGGCTCTCAGCGTGCTTCATTGCATCAGTGTACAGACGGTCTTTGTGAGCTTAGACGTACAAACTACAAAAAAAATTGGTCGCTAAAGGGTTAATTCAACGACTATTTAACCCTTTAGCGACGAAAAGGACCATACGGTCCTCTTTTACGGTCTTTGGGAGAATTGTTCTAATAATTAAACAGTGAGCAATGTGAGGTTGCTACTAGGTTTAAACGCGGCGGCATGTTACAGCGTCGTTCTTTTGGCTGCCTGGCTCTCAGCGTGCTTCATTGCATCAGTGAACAGACGGTCTTCGTGAGCTTATAAGTAGAAACTAGAAAAAGAAATTCGTCGCTAAAGGGTTAACTACAAACAGAAATCTAACAAATCTTCACACAGAAGTGCGCTAGTGACACAAGTTGTTAACCCTTTAGCGACCAATTTGTTTTTCTAGTTTCTACGTCTAAGCTCACAAAGACCGTCTGTACACTGATGCAATGAAGCACGCTGAGAGCCAGGCAGCCAAAAGAACGACGCTGTAACATGCCGAAGCGTTAAACCTAGTAGCAACCTCATATTGCTCACTGTTTAATTATTAGAACAATTCTCCCAAAGACCGTGAAAGGCGACCGAATAGTCCACTTGGTCGCTTAAGGGTTAACTGGCATTCCTGGGAAGCAAAAGGTCTAAAAAGACTTTTACAGGCAAGGTGTGGAGTGCTTCTACTAAGACTTAATGCATTGACGTGGTGAACTTAGGTCACGCTTGAAAGTTGCGTGTTAACTTGCCTAACGTAAGTCGTAAATATCGCTCATGAGTAAAAAAAAACAGTTTCCTCACCCTTCGTCCTCTTAGCAATCGATTGGCTCGTGGGAAACCAGAGGTAGGGTGCAAACTTCGAGGCTCAAGTGGAAGTCGTTGGCCGAACTTCGATGTTGAAAACTGAGATGTAGCTCCGTTACCAGTAAACTCGTTAACTTTAATAGCTATTAAATCTTTGTTTCTGCTATTGGTTGGAACTCGATATATTTCGACACCGTTAATTTTCTTTTTTCTTTTTGGTATCCGAAGCACTGGAGAAGTAATCTGAGGTGGAGGATTGGGTACTCGAACGGGCGAAGGTCTAAAACGGCCGTGTTCTCTTGTGCGTTTTCGTTTCGGCAACCTCCTTCTTCTTTCTCTATTTTTGAAGCGTGGAAAAGTAGAGCGATAATCATCAATATTTTTGTCTTCGCTAGAATAATAGTCATCAAATTCTTTGAAAAATGGCTCGTCAAAGTGGTCATTGCTGAAGGAGAAATCGAACGTTGGAGGACGTCCAAAATCGTCTTTAAAATCGTCTCCAGTGATGAGTTTTGAATCACTGCCTTTATCCTTAGTAAAACCAAATTCTTCTGTATTTGGGTTAAAATTGTGATGAAATTCATCATCATCAAAAGCATTTAGTCGTTTTCGTTGTGGTGGCTCGTAGTCCACATGGTCTGGGAAAATTTCCACAACTTCACCAAAGTGCTTTTCTCCAAAGATTGTCTTTTTGAACTCATTATTCCACCTGAAAGGATCCTTCGCTTCGAGGTTCGTGTTATTCGGGACCAAAATCGATTTGTCTTCTTCAGTAGATCGAGATTGCTCATCATAACTGAAAATGCTGGGATCATCGAAGTCGTCTGCAGCCGATTTGTATGAAATTTGTATCTGCAAAAGACACCAAACGATTACATTTTTGAATCAATAAAATTTTAAAATTTTGGTCGAAGATAACGTCACCAACGTGGCGCGTGGATTACGCCTGGCAAATGCTCTATTTGTAAAACTATACTGTTCTTTGAAGAAGGGTGTTCCAAGGGTGAACTTTACTAGTCTAATTCTGGCACATACTATAAAATAATTTGTACCCAGAGTAGGGGAAAAATTCCAGCCCTGTGAAGTCGCTACACAACTCCGCTGAAAACTCGGAGCCGTGTAGGCTAACCTAACCAAATATCCATTTATAGAAGCTAGTAGGACTTGCTGCCGTAGTAAAGTCATCGGAAGTAAAAATAGAATTTGGTGAAAGTGAGAGACGCTGTAAACTTGTTATTGCGGGTTATAAGAAGCAAGCTAACGGAAACTCATTTCGTCCCATGTGTACTCCAAGGAGAAAAATTTGATGAATAGATGATTTTAATATTATTTTTACTATTATTATTATTATATTCCTGGTTTAACCACCACAGCCACAATAAAAGCGATCTCAGCAGTAATGCACGGTATCAGAAGGTGGTCATCTACGTTTTAGGGTCACGCATTCTGAAGGAAATAGGAGTAAGTATTCGTGTAATCAGTATGGTATCATATCTGGTAGCCACATTACATAGTACTGGGGGTAGGCCCCCAATGTTTCAATAATTGATTATAAAGTTTCAAGAAACTTCAAAAAAAATGTAAACTCTATTTCTTCATACCGCCCAGTGTCACTATTGTAACCTAAATGTTAAAACAGACTTCTATTTTTGATTTACTTATTAGATGGTAGGTTAACGTGTGCATGGGTGGGGAAAACCAGTAATATCTACAAATACATTTTGTTACGTTTTTCTAAGATGAGCTCGAAATGGTTATATTTAGAGACTGGCCTTCTTATCTCTTTTCTATCCAAGCATTCTGGAGTAGCAATGGGGCTAAATACTATTAGATTTTTAAGAGGACTTATTACCTTCGTAAACATCTAATAAAACCATTCTCTGTTGATGTCCAAATTGCTTCAAATCTACGTTAACATTCAAAATCGTCACGAAATGAGCTTAATTCGTGTCTTCAGTAAATCATACTTCTACATTCTAGTCGCAAGCTTCATACAAGACTGAGGAAACAGTGAAATTGGAAAATTATTCATTGGCAACTGACTCATTTCGAAGTAAACCCAATTCTAATACCTGAATAATAAGATCATCTGGTATAGAATCATATTCGCATCATAATCATATGGGCAGAACAGTGAAATGATATCTGTACTAAAAGGGGGAAAATGTTTCAACTCGAACACAAAGACACTTTGTAGAAAACCAAAACTTATAATTCAAATAATTCGATGAAATCGCTAAGTATTATACCATGTTTGAACAAATCTTGAAAACAATTTATTTTAAGTCTCATTTCCGACTTGAAAATGCTAATAAATCAACATTACAACAATGATAAATCAAAAGTAGGATAATCACCAATTAATTGGCCAGAAACTGTTAGCAAAAAGCGTGAACTGAGTGAACCAGTTATAAACCGAGAGATCCAGTTG